>OZ020298.1:6345534-6384323 GCA_963971205.1 Aethes cnicana | reverse complement strand
AATGGAAATTTAAAAAAAGCGAGTTGCCGACCTTGGCCTGCAACGTTTGTATGAAATCTCATTATAGACCGATTGTCTAGCCGCGCCTGAAACGTGATACTTCCCAGGCTAATAAGAAGAACATAATATCAATATTTCATTGCATGTTTGAGAAAAAACACTTCCTTTACCAACACCATCATGGCAGCAATCAATCAATCATTTATTCGGCAAATTGGACAAGAAATCTGCATAATTTGACCACTAGGGGCGCTGCGATCGCTTGACCCGAACCATCTGTCAATAGGGATGACGACAGGGTGAAGAAATCGAAATTCTAATTAGTCCGTCAGTCAGGTAATAAAAAAATATTAGACACGTATTTTTTGTTTTATCAAATTAACAAAGAATGACTAAGTTAAAACGCATTAAAGTTGGAGAGTGGGGGCTAACTACGTCACCGTTAGGCATAAATCGTATCCAACCGTGACGTCCCGCGACATTTCAACTCAATATATCTCCGTATAAGTTTGATTATGTGAAAAAAGAAAAAATACGTGTCCAATACTTTTCAATAATCTTCCAGATAGACTAAGGAAAAAAAAATCGTCGTCATCCCTATTACATAGAGAAATATTTGTTGTTATTGGTTTTACTTAAATTATTAAAAATTGCCGCGCTGTGCAGTTCCAGGATGCAATGAGAACGGACGACACGTATTTCCGAAAGACTTGGTATGTATCTGGGGCAGGTATGATTGCATTGGGATGTCTTAATTTTCATCATCAATATTTAACAATTTTAAATAAAATCTACTTAAAATTATCAACAAAAAAACCCGTAAAAATTTGACAGCTGCAGTGTTTGGGTTTTGGTTTGGGTCAAGCGTTTGCACCGCCATCTGAGTCGAGCGTCACATAGGGGCAGTTTTACACGTCAGAAATGAATTTACCAGCGCTTCCTAGACCCATTGCTTGAGAAGAAGCGCCGCAACAAACTAAGCAGAAGGCCTTTTAAAAAAAAACCCCATAAAAATTCACATTACATTTGCATTAGGTGTACTATTACGTAGGTAGCCTATTTTACAAAAGGGGACGACTGGCTGGTTTCAGTTGGGTGATCGGTCCTCCATTCGGAACCACGGCAGCCTATTTACGTCCCACTACTGGGCACAGGTCTCCTCAGAGGTGCGAGCTGGGTTGGCTGAAAATCAGCGCTGCAGGTGTTTGACACCTCAACATTTATGCTGAGCCAGCAACCTCTCCGCTGCCGTGAAGACACACACACACACTTGTTCCTATGTTTTTCTTTTTTTTTGTGTTGTCGTGTTTGTACTATTATTTTTGTGAATTTTTTGTGTATTTTTTTTTGCTGTAAACTGTGTCTTCTGTGTAGCGAATAAATGTCTTTCTTCTTCTTCTTCTTCAGCTGGATTCGAACCTCCTATCCTCTGCATGCGGCGTTACTGACAGGCACAGCCGAAACTTTTACTACAGCCTATTTGCGTCCCACTGCTGGGCATAGGCCTCCTCTCATCACGAAAGGGTTTGGGCTATAGTCCCCACGCGGGCCCAGTGCGGATTGGGAACTTCACAGACATCTTTGAATTACTTCGCAGATGCGTGCAGGTTTCCTCACGATGTTTTCCTTCACCGAAAAGCTCAGTGGTCAATTCAAATTGAAACAAATTGATTCAGCCGAAACTTCTGGTTGTCGAAAGAAACTTCTGGTCGTAAGAAACTGAAATTTGGTATATAGGTTCCAAGTGTAGGGCAGGACTAATAACAAGTTTCTGAACGCCATTGCGTCCGAGTAGAATTCGTTCATAGCATACCACAAGAACAATACATTTTTCCGGGATACAAAGTAGCCAATGTCCTTTTTTGGGACTCGAACTATCTCCATGCTTTTCATCTAAATTGGTTGAGCAGATAAGCGTGAAGGAGTAGCAGATATACAGAGGTACTTTCACATTTATTTATTTAAACTTTAGTGCACATAAAGAAAACTTAGTGTACAAAAGGACTTAATGCCTTGAGGCATTCTCTACCAGTCAACCTTTAGGCAAAGCAGAAAATGGTTAGGGGCGGGGGTATTTATAATATTGGTAAGGCTTAGTACGGTTTAAAATTACCTCTAGCCGACTCTTGAGCTGGTCAATGCGCTGTAGACTCAGTATGGAGTGCCCCGTCTGCTCCTCGACTCCTTGAACTTTGTCCTGCAGCGCTAACAGCTGCTGCTGCAGCATAGCTCCCTCCAGCTGTAAGGAGGCTGTATCCTGCAGTGTCCGCGGGATGGAGTTTACTATCTGAAATGAATAAACACTCATATTTATTCCTGATTCAACATTTGCCAGTGCCACAGACAAAAATACACAGGCAAATGTTGAATCCAAGAAGTCTAAAAAGATGGCACATACTTGAACTTGATCAAAGGCACTAGATGCTGTAACTGACATTACTAAAAGGCTAAGTAGGCGCTCACTGGAGCAGCCTTTAATTAAAAAATAAATCTACTACTACAGCCTATTTGCATCCCACTGCTGGGCACAGGCCTCCTCTCATCATGAGAGAGCTCGGGCTATAGTCCCCACGCGGGCCCAGTGCGGATTGGGGACTTCACACACATCTATGAATTATTTTGAAGATGCGTGCAGGTTTCCTCACAATGTTTTCCTTCACTGAAAAGCACAGTGGTTAATTCAAATTTAATTTCGCACATAAGTAAACTTGAGGTGCGAGCCAGAATCGAACCCCCGAGCCTCTGCATGAGAGGCGGTAGGTTGAACCACTAGGCCACCACGGCTTTTAAAAAAAAAGTAATGTCTTCAAAATCTGATTATGGCTAAAAAAAAGAAGCCGATTGCAGATCATATGTTAAAAAAAGAATGCTGTGCCCGGATCCGTGGCAAAAATTTTACATGTGTTTTGTATTTTTTTTAAATGCTTTTTACGATAATAAGTAGAGTATTGCATAAAAAGGAGGCTCAAAAACTCACAATTTTTGGTGTGCATAGTTATGAAATGTTATTGAATCCAGTTATTTAATTGACTACGTAAAAGGAGTAGGTCCAGAGGTTGTCTGTAGGTTGTAGGACTTGTAGGTACCTGTTTTTTTTATGAACCAATTTTGATGATTATTTTTTAATCAAACGGTGGTTTGGTCTCATCTTAATTTAGTTCAGTTCTCATGATTTACGAAGAAATGAGGGAATCAAAAGTTAGCATGTGTATGATTTTTATTTCCACATTTTTTTTAATAAAAACCGCTTAGAAATGCGATCAGGCTGCGAAGTCGGTGTCAAGTGAACAACCTAAAGTAATAAAACAATTCTATAGTAAACTTCAGTCAATACCAGCGGATACAGAAAAAAGTCAAGGGTGGGGCGCATACATAATGGTCCTCCACTTTTCACAATTGAGCAAGGCGCTTATTTCGCAGACATAGGTTTTTCCGGGGCAATCTAGGTTATAGGCGGTGTGGGACACGCATGGGCCCAAATGTATCCGCCACTGGTCAATACCTGAGTGGTTGTTTCATCCAGAGAATTGGTGAGTTGCTTCATGTAAAGCTGCAATCGTGACACCGTATTGGCCACAAATACCTGGACAAAAACATAAACATATACTTTAAAAAATTTTGGATCGTACGGAATGATGGCAAGCGCCCGGACGGGATGTCTTTGATACCCTGGCGGATGGGCCGCGCGCTGGTGTGGGACGCCACGTGCACCGACACAATGGCGATGTCGTATCTCCCCTCGACCAGCCGTCGAGCCGGAGCGGCAGCCGACGCCCGAGAGCGCCTGAAGGTTAATAAATATAGCTGCCTGGGCTCGAGCTATGAGTTTGTGGCCTTCGGGGTGGAGACTATGGGGTCATGGGGCAAAGGGGCGCTGGGGCTCCACAGGGAGCTAGGGAAGCGCTTGAGGGAGGCAACGGGAGACCCTCGCGCCGGCAGCTTTCTCGCGCAAAGACTGGCTATTGCCATACAGCGAGGGAATGCTGCCTGCGTGATGGGAACCCTTCCGAAAGGCCCTAATTTAGGTTTTTAGGTTATTTTTTAGCTTTAATTTTTCTTATTTCTGTAAATTTAAATGCTATTTGTAGTTTATTTTTAATATTTTAACTTGTTCTTTTCTGAATAAACAAATAATATTTAAAAAATTTAAATAATCTACAATCAAAATGAAAGTAACCTCAATAAAAAAACATATACCTCTTTTTCTTGATTGCCGCTGGTACTCCAAGCCCTGTTGATCCATTTTTTTGGATCAAAATCATCTTCTGCGAACGTTTTCAAATCCTAAAATGGTATTAGAAACCAGAATGTAAACAAATGTTGACGACAATACCCAAGAACCTAACACTAAGAGAAAATATTTTAAGTAAAAAAATATATTTTTTTTTATATTATAAGCAAATAATCTTCAATTTACCATTGAATTGGTCTTCGCAATGCAACAATTATTAACTAACACAACACTAATAGAATAGAAAAAAGAATTGTGAAAATTACAGCTGACGTGACGCGAAAATCAAAACAAACTTTGACAAGTTTAGTTTGACATTTGTGAGAAACAGTGCGTTCCACCTTCAACTATGTAAAAATTACTTTTTTAGTTTGTTATTTGCTGCTGTTTCATATTCAAAATAAATTGAAAGAAAATAATATACAATTACTTTCCTTACGTAAAAATTAATTCTGTTTATTTTGGAAATGTTTTCTATGACATAATGACTGCAATTTAACTGCAAGGTGTGTACTTGACTACTTGCTAAGTTGCTAATAGTGCAAAAAAGAGAGTCGATAACCTAGCACCAAGTAGAACACACCAAGTGATAGTGTTGTACTAACAAGCATTTTACTTCTATATTACCGGTTCGTGTTCATCGTGTATACAAGGCTTATTTTCAGCCAGTCTGGATAATATCTGGTCCATAGACAATTTTAATTGAACAGAAAAAAAAATGTCTGCATGTTGTGTTGTTGCACGTAAATGTTAAAAAATGGTTTTAATCTTATTTATTTATTTATAATTCCAATTATGTTACGTTTTAATGATGAAAAAAACTGTATGTAATATAGTCTTTACGCAGGCGTGACTGTTAGAGGTAAATAATTCAAATTTTTCTGAGTTTGCGTCATTTTTGTAAATCAATTTTAATTACGTATTTTCAAGTTTTGGGCTGAAGAAGTCGGTGTATACCACGTAGTTTATTCATGGGTTAATCTTCCAATCTCCAACCGGTCCTAAACGATGCATATTCACGTGAAGTGAAGTTTCGCTTTACATTGCACCTACTATTCCTTAGTTACCAATATCACTGAAGATCTCACGGTCTTCTAACTGTTTATAATGTACCTAATATGAGCAGCAGATTCTAACTTCACCTGATGATGAAGCGAGTTCCCATAACCAGTTCTTATTGTTCAACAAATTTACATATTCTGGCCTTGCTAATGTGTTTATACTATTCTTCTTGGAATTGTCTTACAAAACCACAACACGATTCTTAGTGATGCGTAAGTGCCCTGTAATGTATACTACTACTACTACAGCAGCCTATTTACGGCCCACTGCTGGGCACAGGCCTCCTCTCATCACGAGAGGGTTGGACTATAGTCCCCACGCGGGTCCAGCGTAATAATACGTGTAATGTATACGTTAAACGGTATTTCACCTTATATCAGCTAAGTTGTGGTGTCAAATAGCAAAATATTAAATAAAAATCGTTATATCATTCATTATAGTTATTACAGTGGTGGCCTAGTGGTTCGACCTACCACCTTTCATGCAGAGGGTCGGGGGTTCCATTCCGGCTCGCACCTCATCATACAATATTTCATCCAAAGTGGTCCAGTTGTTTCAATGTGAAGGAAGGATAAACAAACACACTTTTACATTTTTTTACATTAGTATTGATTTGAACCCTTCCTTTACTTAATGGCATGCAAACATTAAAACAAATAGACCTTATTTTTCTATGTATATTAATCACTACCACATATTTTTCTAATACGATGCATAATTTTTTCCAGTTCCCTATAGCAAAATGATGAGCGACACCATATCCATAAGCAGCGATGAGGATGTACCGTTGAACTCATTAGGAAGCCTGTACTCTGACCTGAGTGGAATGGAACGTCTAAAGACATATTGCGTACAACCTTGCGAGTTTTGTGATGAAGTATTCTTGAATAGGTAAATTTAAAACATAGATCCACTAGCTGTAAAGCGGACAACTGCTTGGTTTGGTCGGATGATTGGTCCTCTACTTGGAACCATTTCACCCATTGATTTATTAATAGGTCAGCAACTGAGAGAGCAAGCTTGTTTGGGTGATAATAGCTGAAATTGAATTTCCCTGATTATAGACCTATCTGGATCCATTTGTCACCCCTGGAAACTCATATATTGCAAATTTCGTCAAAATTGTTAGAGATAATCGTTTCTGAGACAGTTCTGTAAAAATATACACGGTTAGCTAGTTAAGATTATAAGATTACTAGCTTCTGCCCGCGACTTCGCCCGCGTGGAATTCGGTTATCGCGTTCCCACGGGAACTATGCATTTTTCCGAAATAAATGTCCTTTCCCAGGACCCTAACTATCTCCATGCTAAATTTCATCTCAATCTGTCCAGAAGTGTGAAGAGGTAACAGTCAGTCAGACAAGAGTTACTTTCGCATTTATAATATTAGTGTGGATATTATGAACAACCTCAAAAGTTGCAGGAAACAAATACTCTTCAATATTCTCCTATTATATTATTTCAATTAACATCGCTCATAAAGTTGGAAATGCCTTAATAGTCATTTTACCCCCACAAAAACAGCCTATATTATTTATGTTTCAGGTATACAGCATTAATTCATAATGCCAAACATATAATTGTACCGCTGCTCAAACAAAATGTATACCAATGTACGGAATGCCTGTACTACTTCACATCACAAACAGAACTTAAGTGTCACAAAGAAAACAAACATGAAAAAGAAATAGACAATAGTAATAATGAAAGTGATATTAATGATAAAATGGAAAAGCTTCACAGGGCGATTTCTGATATAGTCAAAAAGGAATTGGATGTAAAATTAGAAGATTACTTAATTCAAAATAATTTGAACTCACCCGTGAAAGCTAAAGAAGAATTACTTGTAAAGGGGGAACCTAAAGAAGAGAACTTTGTAAATTATACCCTCGATGAAAATGTGAAAAACCATGATTCCAAAGCTAAATTCAAAATAAGCAATAGGTTACATTTTGAAGATGATGAAAATGACGAAGCTGTATTAGAAAACGATGTTTGTAATATGGGTGGTAATGGTTTGCTCAACGATTTGACAACGGTGTGTAAGGTAAATTTGAATCTCTTTGATAAACCATGGGTCAAAGATGAGAAGGACATGAAAATTGGGACCTCGGAGAATAATGTGACCAATGGAGTTTTAGTAGACGGAACTAAGGTGGAGAATATAGACCGAAGTATAGTGGAATACACACCAAGTACACATTATGAAGATCTAATTAAACCAGGCATGTACAGATGCAAGAGGTGTAACGGTAGATTTCCAACTAGGTGAGTAGATTTGCTTGATATTTATTAAGTTGATACAGTATTCAAAATCTAAATTAAATTATCTATTCAGCAAGTAGGCCACATCTGGGCACTTTTACACGTCAGAAATTAATAGGGATGACGGCAACTTTGTTTTCCTTAGTCTATCAGGAAGATTATTGAAAAGTATTGGACACATATTATTTCTTTTTTCGCGTAATCAAACTTATACGGAGATATATTGAGTCGAAATGTCGCGTGACGTCACGGTTAGGTACGATTTATACCTAACGGTGACGTAGTTAGCCCCCACTCTCCAACTTTAATGCGTTTTAACTTAGTCATTCTTTGTTAATTTCCTAAAACAAAAAATACGTGTCTAATATTTTTTTATTACCGGACTAACAGACTAATTAGAATTTCGATTTCTTCACCCTGTCGTCATCCCTATTTACCAGCGCTTCCTAGAACCATTGCTTGAGAAGAAGCGCCGCAGCAAACTCAGCAGAAGGCCTTTGTTTTGAAATCCACATACAAATTCAGATTTCATTTATAAAATACATATATAACGTACTAAAATTACATTTAAGGGATGTATAATACCTACTACTACTACTACTACTACTACAGCAGCCTATTTGCGTCCCACTGCTGGGCACAGGCCTCCTCTCATCACGAGAGGGTTTGGGCTATAGTCCCCACGCGGGCCCAGTGCGGATTGGGGACTTCACACACATCTTTGAATTACTTGGCAGATGCGTGCAGGTTTCCTCACGATGTTTTCCTTCACCGAAAAGCTCAGTGGTATAGTACCTAACTTAAACTTAAATCTAAGTTCTTAAGAGATGTATAGCATTCTATTAGGTCTTATTCGCTACCTTGCCGCTTAATGGCAGTGCTTTGAAATAGAGGCATTCAACATGACAGTCCTCAGATTGGCAATGAATTAAGACTCTTGTTATTCCTTATGCCCCTTACCAATGGCATTGTGGGTAACCTATGCCACAAGGAACTAAGAAATAAGAAGATTACCAATGCACTGCCAACCCGAGGACTAATATTGATTGCTTCTATGTTAGTCACTTCTTCTCTTATCCCCTTACTGGAACACAACACTGCGAGCACTGATATTTGGCGGCAGGTTAGCGGGTAATATGGTGGTAGCTATCCAGACGAACCCTGCAGGTCATCATCATCATCATCATCATCACCATCACCATCATCATCATCACGATCATCATCGTTTCAGCTAAAAGACGTCCACTGCTGGACATAGGCCTCCCTCAAGGCGTGAGTGGCGCGCCTCAGGTCATACTGCAACTAAATAAATAAAATAAAAATAAAAATAACAGGCCTTTTTTATTTCTGGTTTTTACTGCAACTAAATATGGACGGATTTTGATGAAGTTTAACTTCTTCACATGGTTTATTCCGATATGAAATACAGATTGAGTTCTCGTAAAAAAAAACTAAACCTAAAATCACTCATTCCTAATAATTAATTAATATAATTATGTTATTAATTTTAAATATATAAATACTAATACTGTGAAGCCGTGGTGGTCTAGTGGTTCTACCTACTGCCTCTCATGCAGAGGGTCGGAGGTTCGATTCTGGCTCGCACCTCCAGGTTTACTTATGTGTGAAAATATCGTAAGGAAACCTGCACGGCACCTAATGGGCCCGCGTGGGCACTATAGCCCAAACCCTCTCATGATGAGAGGAGGCCTGTGCCCAGCAGTGGGACGCAAATAGGCTGTAGTAGTAGTAGTATATAAATACTAAATTACTTACAGGTTTCAACTCATCCAACACGAGATGTCGCATGTGAAAATGCGAAAGTCCCGACCTCTCCTCTGCATATACTGCGAACGCTTCATATCCAACACCCGGGCTGTCCTCAAAAAGCATGTCGATGAACAGCACGAGACGGAACGCACTCCCCGACCGAACCAGTTCCCGAACTGCCTGAAATGTGGCCTTAAATACTATAGCTATAGCAAACACACGCAGAACTATCATGTTGCAATACCATGGGTACCGAGAGAGAAGCCAATACCGAAAGACGGGAGGCCAATGACGTTCTGCAGTTGGTGCAACCAAGCATTCTACTCCGAAGAGGAAAAGGTCACTCATATTAACACGAAGCATCTTGTCGAAAAGAAATGTCAGCAATGCGGCATGGTCTCCACGGCCATAGAGATAAGAGAACACCAAAAAACGTGCATGCAACCGGTGGCTTCGGACTTCGATGCGTTAGGTGAAACGTTCTGTCACAGCGCCATGTTGAAACTGTGCGAGACGTGTTGCTTGTTTTTGAAGAATAGGAACAATATGCAGTATTCTTTAGTGAAGACTATCAGTGCTGCAGGCAACAGGTTGGACTGTGAGCGGTGCGGTAAGAAATACTTTGAGCTGAAACTCGTGAGACGTACCACAATACAGAAAAAGAAGGAAAGGTACGCCGAGAGAGAGAGAAAGACACACCTGTCCAACAGAGCACGACTGAAGAATATACAGCAGAGGCTGAAAATGATAAATAAATTGAGTAGATGTTAGTTTTTGTGATTTTATTCAATCCTTGTAACTTGGATCGAGTTGCTGGTGGTAGGAAAGCAACATCTGTTTTAGTCCCTGAATTTAGGGTTGGTCATCATCATCATCATTTCAGCCGACAGACGTCCACTGCTGAACATAGGCCTCCCCCAAGGCGCCACTCAGACCGGTCCTGTGCCACTCGCATCCACCGCGTTCCCGCTACCTTTATTTATTTATTTATTATTTATTTATTTAATTACATATTGATACCCTATGCGATAAGCTGTCATCTGTTTGCTTTGCGCTGGGCAGACTCAGCCCTAGCCTACAACGTAGCAATGTCCTAAAAACCTACTACGGATACTTTCATGCAATCCTTATCTATGGACTAGATCTATGGGGAAACGCAGCGGGTAGCATAAGAGCGTTTAGGCTGCAGAAAAGAGCAATTCGTATCCTTGCAGGCGTACCCTGGGACACACCTGCGAGAGAGTTCACACTACCTAGCCTGTATGTTTTGGAGATTGCTAAACTCGTAAGACGCAACCTTGAACAATTCTCGATATACGACTGCAATTCCAGAAGACGCAATGTTATAAGGCCCCCTTGCATTCGACTAGCAAGATCCAGAAAGTGTTTAAAATTAGTTAAAATTCGATATAGTGCGTGTGATTAAAAAAAAAGTGTGATACTAAGTAGAAGATGTAGGTACCTAAATCAATGACGAAGCTTGCAGCGGATAACGGTATGTTTTTAATGATAACTACATCAAACTGTGCATAATGACGATGCAAAAGTGATTGTAAAATCCTACTTGAATAAATGTTTTTTATCTTTATCTTTATCTTTAATCAATCCGGCCGAAAATATATAACGCAATTCCTCAACAGGTAAAGGAGGCGGGCAGTGATGGAGCCTTCATCAATAAGATGAAGACAAAGTTGATGTCCGACGCCCTGTACTCTGTTGAGGAATTCTTTCAACCCGTCGGCCCCACTTACTGAAGGTGTGCTGAGACGCGAGGAGCCGTTTATGGCTAAAAAATCAACATAACTTGACTAATATTGTTAAATATAAGAATGTAATGACTTGTAAATTTGCAATTATAAATAAAGTTTTGATTGAGGGTTGGTAATGCATTCGAAATCTTTGATTCCACGTCCATGGACCGCAGTGACAGCTTACCATCAGGTGGTCTACTACAACAGCCTATTTACGGCCCACTGCTGGGCACAGGCCTCTTCATATCACGAGAGGGTTCGGCAATAGTCCCAGTGCGGATCGGGGACTTGACACACATCCTTGAAATACTTCGCAAATGCGTGCAGATTTCCTCACGATGTTTTCCTTCACCGAAAAGCTCAGTGGTGATCAGGTGGCCAGATGAAACGGAAATATTTCCTTTCTATTTACTGATGAATAAAATAATTCATCATCACATCATTTCAGCGGAAAGACGTCCACTGGTGGACATAGGCCTCCCCCAAGGCGCGCCACTCAGACCGGTCCTGTGCCATTCGTTCATATCATGTAATCGATCGAGGTAGATTTCCAATTTTAATTATTTGATACTAGCTTCTGCCCGCGACTTCGTTCGCGTGGAATTCGATTATCGCGTTCTCGTGGGAACTACCTACCTATGCGTTATTCCGGGATAAAAGTATTGTATGTCCATCCACGGAACTAACCTATCTTCATACCAAATTTCATCTAAATCCGTCCAGCGGTTTAAGCGTGAAGAGGACCGTTACTTTCGTATATATTTTTTAGTACGGATGGATAATAATAGAATCCCATGCAAATATACCTACGGGAACTGCGTTTTTCCGGGATAAAAAATTGCCTACCTTCATCACAGTTCTTAGCTACAACTATAGCCAAATTTCATCAAAATCCCTTCAGCCGTGAAAGCGTAGAGATCTTCTATCTAAAGTCCCGCGCCTTCACATTTCAAAACGCTTCAATGTATTTAAAAAGCACCACCAACACTCTCAACACATGTGTGCGAGCTGAGACAGCCATCAACTATGCGTTGAGAGTGTTGGTGGTGCTTTTTAAATAATAATGAAAAAATTGAAGCGTTTTGAAATGTGAAGGCGCGGGACTTTAAATAGTAAGATCTCTAGGTATAACACAGTTGCTATATCGCATTTATAATACCTATTAGTTAAGTAGTATGTATTTACGCGTTTACAGCCTTGCCAAATCGTACGTACCTACCTATAACGTATTTAGTACGATTAGATATCGACGTAGGTATAACTAATTACGCGTGAAATTGTCCGTCGTAAATTCTACTAGGGCCAAAACCCTTTCTATAATGATTCGCAATTCTATCTAATAATAGACCGTTTTATTTACGCTAGATACGGATAGATCACGCGCAGTGTTTTCTAAATAATTTCACTTTTGTTTACGTACACCTAGAGATCTTCTACTATCTAAAGTCCCGCGCCTTCACATTTCAAAACGCTGCAATGTATTTAAAAAGCACCACCAACACTCTCAACACATGTGTGCGTGCTGAGACAGCCATCAACTATGCGTTAAGAGTGTTAGTGGTGATTTTTTAAAAATAATAAAAAGATTGAAGCGTTTTGCAATGAGAAGGCGCGGGACTTTAGATAGTAGAAGATCTCAACCGGTCCATTCGGTTTTGTAAATTTCATAGGCTATTAGCTATACTTATATACCATTGGGAAGCAATGGATTCCTTGTCTTGGGGGAGGCCTGTGGCCAGGAGTGGGCCTGTGGCCATTGATAGGCTGTATACCATTGGGAAGCAATGATCCCTTGCCTTGGGGGAGGCCTATGGCCAGAGGTGGGCCTGTGGCCATTGATAGGCTGTATACCATTGGGAAGCAATGATCCCTTGCCTTGGGGGAGGCCTATGGCCAGGAGTGGGCCTGTAGCCATTGATAGGCTGTATACCATTGGGAAGCAATGATCCCTTGCCTTGGGGGAGGCCTGTGGCCAGGAGTGGGCCTGTGGCCATTGATAGGCTGTATACCATTGGGAAGCAATGATCCCTTGCCTTGGGGGAGGCCTGTGGCCAGGAGTGGGCCTGTGGCCATTGATAGGCTGTATACCATTGGGAAGCAATGATCCCTTGCCTTGGGGGAGGCCTGTGGCCAGGAGTGGGCCTGTGGCCATTGATAGGCTGTATACCATTGGGAAGCAATGATCCCTTGCCTTGGGGGAGGCCTGTGGCCAGGGGTGGGCCTGTGGCCATTGATAGGGTGTTGTGGTGATGGTAGAGTGCATGTTGAGATTGTTTATGATCACCTGTACCTCCTCCGTCCTCCGCGCGTCGTTATCCTCATGACTGAGGCCACTGAGGGTCGTGACCTCCATCCGGTGTCAGCTTCTCTCGGATGATCTGCTTCCACCTGTTGCGGTCAGCGGCAACTTTGAGAGCGTCATCTACATATACATGTACAAATACTACATCTAAATATATAAAACTCAAAGGTAGACATAGTGATCTATCAACGCACAGCCCAAACCACTGGACGGATCGGGCTGAAATTTGGCATGCAGGTAGATGTTATGACGTAGGCATCCGCTAAAAGGATTATGCAAAATTCATACGGGAACGGGAAAAATCGGGATTTTACTTTTTAATATTTCTGCGCATACGAAGTTGCGGGGAAAAGCTAGTCATGTATAAAGGTGTAATAGAGTTCATTAATACATGTCAATAAGAATAAGAACATGTCAATAAGAACATGACAAAAAAGCCGCGGTGGCCTAGTGGTTCGACCTACCGCCTCTCATGCCGAGGGTCGGGGGTTCGATTCCGGTTCGCACCTCTAAGTTTACTTACGTGCGAAATTCAATTTTAATTTACCATGAGCTTTTCGGTGAAGGAAAACATCGTGAGGAAACCTGCACGCATCTGCGAAGCAATTCAAAGCAAAGATGTGTGTGATGTGAAGTCCCCAATCCGCACTGGGCCCGCGTGGGAGCTATGGCCCAAACCCTCTCATGATGAGGGGAGGCCTGTGGCCAGCAGTGGGACGCAAATAGGCTGTAGTAGTGGTAGTAGTAGAACATGATGAGGTCTTTCCCTTAAAATGTTTGACTTAGTAATATAGTTAAAGCTAATGATTATTTTTAAACGTCCTTGCCAGCATGAACAGTTTGTTTTTAGACTGTGGTCCGGGTGGATGGTCATCTGCCTCGGAGTCCCTCATATCGTATCGTGGACCCCCAACTGGACGGGATGCATGCAATGCATTTTCCCAAGGTTAAAAAAAGGTACTAGGTATGTACTTAAAACAAGCTTAAGGATCATTTCTTATCACTTGCTTTTTGATCTTTTTCCTCTTCTTCATCTGGGTTTCGGTTGTCATTAGTTTCTTTTAGACTGTACCTACGTACCTAGTTCATTTATATTTATTTATTGTATTAGTGTTATGGCTGTATACTTATTATTATGTATGTCTATGTTTATGATTTCTGGTACCTGCTACTACTACTACAACAGCCTATTTGCGGCCCACTGCTGGGCACAGGCCTCCTCTCATCACGAGAGGGTTTGGGCTATAGTCCCCACGCGCGCCCAGTGCGGATTGGGGACTTCACACACATCTTTGAATTACTTCGCAGGTGCGTACAGGTTTCCTCACGATGTTTTCCTTCACGTCGAACCACAAGGCCACCACGGCTTCTGGTACCTATGTATGTATTTATAATATATGACATATGGTCATTACGAGCACCGCCTACCAACTTATCTCTTACTTAATATCCACTACCCAAGGGTTGTCTGGGAGAGATAGCTCTGTTAGCGATAAGACCGCCTGCTGTATACCTAACAACATGTTTTCCTGATCTTTTTGTTCTGTTCTTTTGTTTCTCTATTGTGTGGTGTTCAATAAAGAGTAGAGATCTTCTACTATCTAAAGTCCCGCGCCTTCACATTTCAAAACGCTTCAATGTATTTAAAAAGCACCACCAACACTCTCAACACATGTGTGCATGCTGAGACAGCCATCAACTATGCATTGAGAGTGTTGGTGGTGATTTTTAAATACTTATAAAAAAATTGAAACGTGAAGGCGCGGGACTTTAGATAGTAGAAGATCTCTATTTGTATTTATTCTATTGTACTTACTTCAAACCTCAAAACGGTCTTACATTTGAGACAAGTTAGAGACGAGGGAAATGTCCACCGAAAGGGCGCAAGGCGGCGCAGCTCGCGGCCAGAATAGCTCTTGGCGGAGCGCGGCACACGCCACCCGTGGAGTAGCAAGGAAATGTTCGCTTTCAAAAATTTTTACTTAGTGAAATCATAGCCTGCCCCCTGGTTTTTTAAACCCCTACACAAAAAGAGGGGTGTTCTAAGTTGGACGTAGGTCCACGACTGATGAACCGATTTAGATAGTTGTTTTTGTTTATTTCTCAAAGCACGTGTATAATTTTGGCTTGAATTTAGATAATATACTTGCCTACCTATTACATACAGTGATACTCGTCCTGGAGCCTCATTCGGGGCGCATAGGGGATATCATAGGGAAATGTCGAAACGTCACGGCATTGAAACTAAACTTTAAGTACCTAAGAAGAAGGTAGATTTAAAGTTCAATTTGAGCGCCGTGACGTTTTGATGTATTATAGATGCACTATGAAATCCATTTTGCTCCCCGCATGAGGCTTCTGAACCATGTTTGAAGATCTACAGAAATTGAATAAAATAAGTACAGTCGTCTTCAAACTTTGACAGATTGCGATGTCGGTTTGAAGTGAACCGCCCCTAAGCTATGATAAGTATGACAAAGGTTTGACATCGACGAAGTTTGAAGGTGATTTTTATAAAGATTAACTTTATGTTAGCATGCGTCTCCACGAAATCGCTGTTCGCCTAGTGCAGTACCCTCCCTAGTTACGCGCAGTGTGTGCCCGACAACAAAACAAAACTAACGCAACCTATTCGCGCTCAAAAAACAGCTAAACTTTGCAGTTAAAAACTCATTGAGTAAGTTTGTGCGGAATTTGAATCTAATTAAAAACAAAAACAAATCGTTCCAAACCAATAAACGTTTTCAAGCTTTTAGTCGTAACTAGTTAACTTCCTGAAAAAAAAACTAAAACATACAGGCCACCTTCAAATTTCCAAAAAAAAGAAAGTGTATCTAAGTATTCAG
Source organism: Aethes cnicana (assembly GCA_963971205.1). Lineage (NCBI taxonomy): Eukaryota > Metazoa > Arthropoda > Insecta > Lepidoptera > Tortricidae > Aethes > Aethes cnicana. The sequence continues at coordinate 6,368,096 of OZ020298.1, read as the reverse complement.
TGTCAATGAAAAGTCAGCTCTGTATTGCATAATAATAAAGAACAAATATATATCAGGTACTTTTTAATAGTCTATTGCAACTGCACTCAATAGAAGCCATTCTATATTTGAAAACAAATCGGGCCAAGTGTCAGTGTGTGCGTCTATTAATTACAAGTGAAATGCGCGTGTTGTAAATTATTAGCAGTGTTGTCAGCTTACGAGGTTACCCGTGGATTGTGGGGATTTGTGACTTGTTATTGAATTGGGGTAAATATTTCAAATTGACATTTTGCACAGTCTTTAAGTATTGTAACAAGTGATTTTTCTCGAAAATTCTCCAATTGATATAGGTAATCGTCCTGCTACGATGTCTCTTAGATTCTGGAGAGCAATGAAATGACTTATGATCTCGTTGATTGAATTCCTAGAAGATGTCATTTGAGATTTAATTTAGTTACCTACTTATTCGTTCCCTAGTTTTTAACTAAAGAAGAAACATTGTGCATTCACTTCACTACTCACTTAACGAATTCCCAATATATCTACTAATAAAATAAGTCTGTAGAAGAAGTCGCGTCTGAAACTTGAAAATTATAAGAACCTATCAAGTCGAGGCAATTATATATTTAAATGATACGAGCACAAAATAACGATTTTTAGAAAAATTGTCTGTATGTATGTATGTATACTACTGGACGGATTGCAACAAAATTTGGTATGGGGATAGTTTATAACACTGGTCAAGATATAGTCTACTTTTTATCCCGGAAAATGCATAGTTCCCGCGGGAGTGCTATTAACGAATTCCACGCGGACGAAGTCGCGGGCAGAAGCTATATCCATATCTATATTATCCATATTAATATTATAAATGCGAAAGTAACTCTGTCTGTCTGACTGTCTGTTACCTCTTCACGCTTCAACCACTGGACCGATTGAGATGAAATTTGACATGGAGATAGTTGGGGTCCCAGGAAAGGACATAGGCTATTTTTTATCCCGGAAAAACGCATAGTTCCCGCGGGAACGCGATAACCGAATTCCACGCGGGCGAAGTCGCGGGCAGAAGCTAGTTAATATTATAAATCCGAAATTAACTCTGTCTGTCTGTTACCTCTTCACGCTTCAACCGCTTGATCGATCTGGATGAAATTTGGTACGGAGACAGTTGGAGTCCCGGGAAAGGACATAGGCTACTTTTTATCCCGGAAAAACGCATAGTTCCCGCGGGGACGCGATAACCGAATTCCACGCGGACGAAGTCGCGGGCAGAAGCTATATTACATATATCTGTGTCGATGTGTGTCACACATATTAATATTAGATTTATTTATAACACTGGTTATTTGCGACAGCCAGCACTGGCAACCCCTTTAGATAAATACATGTGGAACATCGCGTCACGTTTAATCCTACGCTTAATTATGGTTCTTTAGATCACGCACTTGGCAGACATCTTTGTTTTTTGTCTGTACGTTAAAACAACAAGTTCTTGTAGAGATCTTCTACTATCTAAAGTCCCGCGCCTTCACGTTTCAAAACGCTTCAATTTTTTAATTATTATTTAAAAAGCACCACCAACACTCTCAACGCATAGTTGATGGCTGTCTCAGCACGCACACATGTGTTGAGAGTGACGGTGGTGCTTTTTAAATACATAGAAGCGTTTTGAAATGTGAAGGCGCGGGACTTTAGATAGTAGAAGATCTCTCTCTAGGTACCACCACCTCCACAACAGACTATTTACGCCCCAGTGCTGGGCACAGGCCTCCTCTAAGGTGTGTAGTATAGTCCCCAGTGCAAATTAGGGACTTCACACACACCATTGAATAGGCATGACGACAGGGTGAAGAAATCGAAATTCTAATTAGTCCGTCAGTCAGGTAATAAAACAACATTAGACACGTATTTTTTGTTTTATCAAATTAACAAAGAAATGACTAAGTTAAAACGCATTAAAGTTGGAGAGTGGGGGCTAACTACGTCACCGTTAGGTATAAATCGTACCTAACCGTGACGTCACGCGACATTTCAACTCAATATACCTATCTCCGTATAAGTTTGATTACGTGAAAAAAGAAAAAATACGTATCCAATACTTTTCAATAATCTTTCTGATAGACTAAGAAAAAAAATTTGTCGTCATCCCTATTGGGTACGTCGCGGGTTTCCTCACGTTGCTTCCCTTTACCGAAAAGCTCGTAGTAAATTCAAATTGAATTTCGCACATAAGCAAAGCAGGTGTAAGCCGGATTCCAACCCCCGACCCTCTGCATGCAAGGCGGAGATCAAACCGCGAAGCCACCACGGCTTTCTGCATGTTAGTATCACGGGCGCACGGGGTCGCGGAAACCGACGTTTCACGTTAAAACCAATGGCCGTGTGCTACAGCTAGGGTTGCCAGGTGTAGTGACCCTATTATCGGAAGAAAAAAACAATTTTTCGGGATTTTGGGACTTCGGAGAAATGTTTCTCTAGATCACAATTTAGAACTTAAGATTATTGTTTTATAAACTGAAGCAGTTTTTCGGGAGATATTTTACTTTGCCGGGAGACGGGAGGTCACAATAAAATTCCGGAGAATCCCGCTAAATCCCGGTCATCTGGCAACCCTAGCTACAGCCCTATCCAATTATTTTTCTGTGATCTAAGAGCTTAGACAAACAATATAGACGGTACTGCGCGCGCGCTGGCATGCTACGGCGGGCGGCGCTTGACATTTACATGCGCTCGCGCTGCAAATACTGACCCAATTTCGGGCGCAGCGGTTTCCTGTTTGACAAATTGACTATGACAATAGGGATGACGACAACTTCTTTTTCCTTAGTCTATCAGGAAGATTATTGAAAAGTATTGGACACGTATTTTTTCTTTTTTCACGTAATCACACTTATACGGAGATATATTGAGTTGAAATGTCGCGTGACGTCAAGGTTAGGTAAGATTTAAACCTAACGGTGACGTAGTTAGGGCGGGTTGATTCAAACCGTTCGTTAAGGTTGACGTTAACGTTAAATATTTTACTATGGGACAAAATGACGTGCGTTTTAACTGGTCATTCTTTGTTAATAATTTGATTTCAAAAAAATACGTGTCTAATATTTTTTTATTACCTGACTGACGGACTAATTAGAATTTCGATTTATTCACCCGGTCGTTTTTTTTTTCGGATTACCCTATTCATCCACATTTTTGACCGAACGAGCGGACGGACAAGCCGTGGTGGCCTAGTGTTTTGACCTACCTACCACCTCTCATGCAGAGGGTCGGGCGGCTTTGGATCCGGCTCGCATCTCTGCTGAAATCAATTTGAGAGGTGCGAGAAATTTTGCCAATTCTCGAGAGATTTTGTGACCAGGTTCCAAATTTTTTTTTTGTAGATTCAGTTTTTTGGACTTATCAAGGTTTCTGAGCCATGACTTCAATTTTTTTTCAGAATTTTTAATTAATTCACAAGTCAAAGCAAGTTCTAGACTACACTACAGCTCACAGAGACGCTAGTATCACAACTATTGAATTTTAGTCTAATTTCATCGTCTAGTGATTGGGTTTGATAACGGTTTGGCTCAGTTGGTATAGTTGAGGAAAGGTCTTGTCCTGGAATAATGATGTGTGAAATTAAATTTGAACTTACCACTGAGCTTTTCGATTAAGAAAAACATCGGGAGAAAACATACATGCATCTGCGAAGTATAGGTATGGGTTTATTGTGCGGGCTGGTTTTCCGCTACTCGACGTCTTTTGGGCTGGCGTAGTTACTCCTGCCAACCCATCGCTCCTGAAGAAATCAGACTAGCAGCAGCAGACCCTTGATGTTGCAGACGACTTCCTGGAGCGACCACGGGTTTCCGAGGTGTGTTGCCAAGTAATGCAAGGATGTGTGTGACGTTACAATCCGCACTGGGCCCGCGTGGGGAGAAGCCTAAACTCTCTCATTATGAAAGGAGGCCTGGGCCTATAATCGAAGTATTAAATAGGGATCTCGCTGTTCCCTATAGGATCGCTCACGCGTCAAGTTGAACTTTAAATCTAGCTGCTTAAAGTTCACACGATGCGTGAGCGATCCTGTAGGGAACAGGGAGATCCCTATAAAAGACTTCGATATAGGCCAGTGGGACGTAAATATGCTTGTGGTGGTGGGATGATGATCATAAAATGTGTTCAACAATCCAACTTTAATCATTACTCGTTATACAACACTAAAGAAATAAATTCCCCACTGACCTCGGAAAAACTTAATTTTTTTTATTTTATTTATTAAATCAAACAGTGTAAATCTAAAAAACAAATAGAATTAAAACTAACTACCTATTTAAAAACAATCAATTAATAATAATAATAACAAACTAATTATAATAAGACAGACATATGAAATGTAAACAACTTAAATTAAAGAAAACTATAGAAAAAACACCCCTTCCAAAAGTTAATTTTGCGGCATGGTGCCCATAACGCTGGCGGCGTTACCTCTCTGGATTGTTAACGGAATCCTTTGCGAGAGGTAAGCGCCACCCCTTACTTCTAAATTGGCGGAAAATCGAAATCGTCAGCTGGCAACACTGGTGGATTCGAAAATCGAACGCTGTGATGAGCGCGGTGCGTTCGGACACCGAGTCGGAGTCTGGCTCGGACGAGGACCTGGACTCAGGCATTGCGGAGCCGCGGACGAAGGAAATCGACTGCATGGATCTCACCGAGTTCTTTGGATATTGGTGAGTGTTTATTTTAGCCCCACGAGGTACGTAACAGTACAGACATCGGCCACGTAACTGGAGCGGTGGCCTTGGTTGGATGCGGAGAATAGGGATGACGAAACAGGGTGAAGAAATCGAAGTTCTAATTAGTCCGTCAGTCAGGTAATAAAAAAATATTAAACACGTAGGTATTTTTTGTTTTATCAAATTAACAAAGAATGACTAAGTTAAACGCATTAAAGTTGGAGAGTGGGGGCTAACTAGGTACGTCACCGTTAGGTATAAATCGTACCTAACCGTGACGTCGCGCGACATTTCAACTCAATATATCTCCGTATAAGTTTGATTACGTGAAAAAAGAAAAAATACGTGTACAATACTTTCAATAATCTTCCTGATAGACTAAGAAAAAAAAGTTGTCGTCATCTCTATTCAAAAATAAGGTTGTGGGTGCTATACCTACGTGGCTCACAATTGAAACAAACGGATTGTAATATAGGTATAATGTTCACAACTTCACACGGTTTTGTTTAGGTACAGTTATGTTAAGAACTTAGGTATAAAATGTTAGTACACGGTAGCCTACACACACGCACTGGACACAGTTGGTTACACTCGCGATCAGGTCACTAGTTTATCCGTTCATACATTGAAAAGAGCAAGTCCCAAACAGCTGACGCGCGTGCGTGCGTTCGATACAGAGACGTAGGTAGCACTGCCGAGCGCCGGCGCGGCGGCTTACGGCCAGTTGCGGCGGCGCGGGCGCGCGCGGCGGGGCGCGGGAGAGCGGCCATCTTGGCGTTGCCTGGGTAACGAAAGGTCATGCGTCTGCGCAGAGAGCGCGTATCTGACATTTTATTATTCGCGATTTTATTATTTATTTAGGTGTTGTGATTGTGACTGATACGGACTAGCCACAAGGTCTCATCGGCAGAGGGGCGCGAGACGCAGGGAGCGCTTTTTTGTACGCGCACGCTTATTGGCCCTTCAGTCGTAAACATGCGCAGAAATCCCCTCTACTTTTGCTCACCGCTCAGGTTATGTGCCGCGACCTGTAACTATGGTGTTAGTTGGAGTGTGCACTCAGCTTAAGCGGGTATAACAGGTTAGCCAACATACGTAACAGGAACGGAGCTCGCGCTTGACCGCTTCGGGCCTGGAGAAAGCACCTCAAAAGTATGGAGGGTTGAAGTAAAGGAGCGCAATCTTTATAGTTCCAAAAGTGGAAACCAAATCGGGTAGATTGGGGGCGCTGCGGACGCCACTGCAGTAGCGCCTTCAGATGGCGCTGCTGAGGCGAAAACGCAGCGAGTGTGGAATGTGTCTTGGTAAGGAGCGCAATCTTATATCGCGAAACAGTTGAAAACGTGTCCAGCGGATTTGATAAGCAACAAAACAAAACACAGTCGCCTCACAACCGTTTTCGCTGCGTATTCGCCTCAGCAGCGCTATCTGAAGGCGCTACTGCAGACTATGCGCCTAGGTGGCTTGACTGGAGTGGCGACCGCAGCGCCCCCAATCTACCCAATTTGGTTTCCACTTTTGGAACTATAAAGATTGCGCTCCTTTACTTCAACCCTCCATAATTTTATTACTTAATCGGAGCGCTTTCTTAGTTGTATTGTGTTTAGGCACTCTGTGGTTGATACTGGATAGACAGTGATGTCAGCGACCCCAAATTATCTTTGCGTTTTTGACGCGAAAGATCACACCTCGTGCAGAATGCGCCGCGTTTCTGGTTTTCTTCGATTATCCCTATTCCCAGTAATTTCCAAAGTATGCGTGTGGTTGATTTGGCCAACAAAATTTCTGTAGGCGTGCAAAAGACTTCTAATTCAATACTGTGTGATAAATACTCATCAACTCTTTGTTATTTCGATAATTCCAGGTTCTTAAGTACTACTACTACCCAATCCGCACTGGGCCCGCGTGGGGATTATAGCCCAAACCCTCTCATGATGAGGGGAGGCCTGTGCCCAGCAGTGGGATGCAAATAGGCTGTAGTAGTAAGTACTACTACTACTACAGCCTATTTGCGTTCCACTGCTGGGCATAGACCTACTCTCATCACGAGAGGGTTTGGGCTATAGTCCCCACGCGGGCCCGGTACGGATTGGGGGACTTCACACACATCTATGAATTACTTCGCAGATGCGTGCAGCTTTCCTCACGATGTTTTCCTTCGCCGAAAAGCTCAGTGGAAGATTCAAATGGATTATTTTCTTAAGACCAATTTAATGGAACTAAAAACGAAAGTAGAAATGTGCACGCCGAGGTTCTTAAACAAACTTTACCTAAATGAAAATGGTTAAGTTTTACGTCACGTGATCTATTTGTAAACAGGATACCATGTATTTCTCAATAAAACCAAAATATATTGCATGTAAAATTTAATAAAACATTACAAATGAAACTTAAACACTAACTATCACTTATTTTCAACGACGAGAGAGACTTTTACCACACCAACACGAAGTTAACACATCATTATTCACTTCGCTCATTCAACAACTTGCACTTCGTCACTATTATCGGCCACTCTGACACCGTAGTCGCCCTCTACAACACTCACGCCTCCCCCGTAATCACCCCCGACAACGCTCACGCCTCCAAAATCCCCGTCGGCTACGCTGACCCCACCGTCGCCCCCGTCGACTACGGCTACGCCACCGCCGAAGTTTCCATCGGCTACGCTCACTCCGCCTCCGTAGTCACCCTCGGCTACGCTCACTCCGCCTCCGTAGTCGCCCTCGACTACGGCTACGCCTCCGCCGAAGTCGCCGTCGGCTACTTGCACACCGTTGTCCCATGGCGACTGAGGCTGGAAGTGAAAGAAGTTATTATAGTAGTTTATGTAACTGCTACATAAAAAACAGTTCTCTAAGTTTACTTAATGTGCGAAATTCAATTTGAATTTACCACAGAGCTTTTCGGTGAAGGAAAACATCGTGAGAAAACCTGCACGCATCTGCGAAGTAATTCAAAGATGTGTGTGAAGTCCCCAATCCGCACTGGGCCCGCGTGGGGACTATAGCCCAAACCCTCTCGTGATGAGAGGAGGCCTGTGCCCAGCAGTGGGACGCAAATAGGCTGCAGTAGTAGTACATAAAAAAGGTCCTTAAAACACGAGTGGGGCTTCATAATAATATCGCACGAGTGTTTTAAGGCCTAATAATGTACAGTTGCGTACACAATTTTATCTACCCTCATTTTACAAATCCTAAGATGCTTCAAAAAGCTTCTGTCTCTCATTCGATTAAAAAAACCGGCCAAGTGCGTGTCGGGCCACGCGCAAATTATAGGGTTCCGAAGTTGAGGATGCCCAGAGTACCTTTCTAAGACTTATTAGCATCTAGCTAGCCTGTGGTATGAGTCATACCGTATGACGTGCCCGCCCGACGCCCCTGCCGCTCGAGAAAAATTATCATCGTTGGTCGACTATTACTCGTAAGTTTGTACAGCCTACTTAGCTCTGATAGTTTTCCTTTCAACTACGTTATATATGCCACAACCGTGATTTTTTTCAGCCATCCAAATACCACCATTTAGCTGGCAGGGGGGGGGGACACGTGACTCTAACAAAAAATAGCACTTTAAAGCTTAATATTTCACAAACGCATCACTTAATCAAAAAATGGTTTTAACAAACCCACAATATTTTTTTAAGACCTATTCAACGATATGCCGCACCATGGGGTACGCAAGAAAAAAAAATTACATCCCCACTTTACGAGTAGGGGAGGTACCCTATAAAAAAATATATTTCAAAATTTTATTGTACCACTTTGTCAGCGTAACTAATATACATATTCATGCCAAATTACAGCTCTCTAGATCTAATCATCTCCGAGCAATAGTGCGGACAGACGGACGGACGGACGGACGGACGGACGGACGGACATGGCGAAACTATAAGGGTTCCTTGTGGACTTCGGAACCCTAAAAAAGCATAGACTAAATAGAGCCGACATTTGAATTTGGAACAACTTTCGCTCTGTCTGACTGAAGAATATAGGCGGGCATTGCTGTTCGTAGCTGTTCGAAATTTGAATGCTATTAGACAATCGAATTTGATGGTCTTAGCACTGGTCCCACCGCGAGCGAGTAAGCTATGAACTATCGGCTATTTTCTAGCTCAAGAAACGAACAAAAGATAATCGCTTTCGTGTAAATAAAAGAGAGAGATATATATTTATAGTTCATAGCTGGCTTGTTCACACCGCCGGCGAAGACACTCTCCCACCGCCCGGCGAGTAAGCGATAATTCCATACAATGTTTACTAGCCGCCCGCTGATTGTCAACTGTTTCTAGTACATAATTTTACTAGTTGATAGCCGAGCTCGCTGATAGTTGGCGGTGGGACCACTGTTTACTAGTTGACCGCCGCGATAAAAGCTATCGACTATAAAACTAATAATAACGAGTAATCGCCCGTCGCACGCAAACACTCGCTTATAGCTCAGCGTCTAAACTAGTAAAACTATACTCGCTTCTCGCCGCTCGCCCACTAGTTTGTAGTTTATAGTTTCACTCGCTTATAGTTTGTAGCCGGCGGTGGGACCAGTGCCTAATACAGTTATTAGAATATTTCGACAGATAAGAAATCTGATCTAACTAAACAGTTTATCTTAATGCTGGTCATAATTTGCGATTTTTTTAACGCATCATAGAGGGTTTATGATATGAGTGTAGATAAAAATTGGAATAGTTAATTCCTAATCCATATTTGACTAATAATAATTATCTAATTAATCTATTTAATCCCCTCACATTATGAAAATTTGACATCACTTAGAATACCTACAGTCAGCAGCAGAAGTAGATAAGCTGTCCAGGTGTTCAAAATGACCTACACACGACCTTATTCTTAAGACGTTAAGGGCGTGTGTACGTCATTTTGAACACCTGGACAGCTTATCTACGTCTGCTGCTGACTGTACTTATATCACGTTTTATTGAAAATCACACTATTGTTCATTAGATTTTAAGTTACCATTTCTGCAGTGCCCCTTCGGGCTTCATAATATGTATACTTAATATGTAAATGTATTATTATGAAATGCAATGAATAAATGAATATGAATATCCTCCATAAAGAGTCTCCATCAGACCCCTAAAGTCCATTCCTTCTTTGGTCATACGAATTTTGAAAAATGAAAAGGGAAACAATACCTACATCTTGTCTTGTACTTGTGAGATCTGGTTGGTCTAATCTAAACCACTAACCACTAGTCTACCTAAATATAGATCCAAAAGTCACATTTAGCCATCCTTCCTTCCTATCCTACCTACGTATTATAGAAGCAATGCGCTGAATTTCTTTGAGCTTTTACTCGAAAAACATGCTCTTACTCTATGCTACACGGCTTGAAAAAAACAGCTGTGAATAACTTAAAATATTAATATTATTTACATTTACCTGTTGTAGACCCCGGTTGGATAGGATAAGTGTTGGCAGACCTCCTGCCCGATAACTTGAAAGCGACAGCAGGACTAGTCTGGATGAGGGTAGCGGACAACCGCTCTAAATGGAGAGAGATTGGAGAGTCGTAGGTGCCCAACGGTGGGCGAATACACGCTGATGAAGAAGAAGAAGACATTTACCTGGCCATCAACTACATTCACTCCCTCAGCTCCATCGTCTACATGCACAGGTCCACCCCAATGCGCCATTTTGAAAAAAAAAACAGTTTCAAACACAAAACACAAACGTCTTGTCTATGCTCAGCGTTATGACTGCGTTCTAAAACCATTATCTATATACATATCTACTTACGTGAAAAACCATTTCCGTGAGATAAGGATACGGATGTCTATTGTCTGATTAGTGAAAATTGTTTTAAAATCAGAATCGACAAAATACAAATAGTCTTATCCTTGATATGCATTTGATAATTTTTAGGGTTCCGAACCTCAAGAGGTAAAAACGGAACCCTTATAGGATCACTCGTGTGCCTGTCCGTCCGTCTGTCACATTCGATTTTCTCCGGAACTACTGGACCGGTTAAGTTGAAATTTGGTACGTATATGTAAGTTTGTGACCCAAAAATTCAAAATTCAATCATTTATTCAGCAAATTGGCCACATAGGGGCACTTTTACAAAGACGGACGTGTAACGAAAATAAATGAATTTTAAACATAGACCCTATATTTGGGGGCTAAATTTGAAAAAATATTAATGAAGTTTTTCAAAGTACTTCTTATGAGGAACTCAAATTTTTTTTTTTATGATTTTCATGGTCAATACTTTTCGAGTTATTTAAGAAAATAGGCGAAAAATTACCATTCCCCACCCCCCTTATCTCCGAAACTACTGAACCTAAAATTTTGGAAAATTTACGGAGGATAGTTATTGACCTATAGATTACAGTATGGAGGGTTGAAGTAAAGGAGCGCAATCTTTATGGTTCCAAAAGTGGGCACCAAATCGGGTAGGTTGGGGGCGCTGTGGTCGCCACTCCAGTCAAGCCACCTAGGCGGATAGTCAGTAGCGCCTTCAGATGGCGCTGGCTGAGGCGAAAACAGTTGTGTGTTTTGTTTTGTTGCTTATCAAATCCGCTGGACACGTTTTCAACTGTTACGCCATATAAGATTGCGCTCCTTCCCAAGACACATTCCACGAGTGTGTTTTGTTTTGTTGCTTATCAAATCCGCTGGACACGTTTTCAACTGTTACGCCATATAAGATTGCGCTCCTTCCCAAGACACATTCCACACTCCATAGATTACAGGAAAATTATTAAGAAGCCCATGGTATTTGAAATCTATCATATAAAAGAGCTTATCCTGTGAAACGGTTTGAAAATGACGTCATTGAAATTAATCAAGGGTCGGAACCCTCTCCACGCGAGTTTAACTCGCTTCTTGACCGGTTTTTTAGAGTTCATTAATTTAATAATTGTCGCAAGTGTAGTAATTGTACACAAATGAATACTTATTCGACTCTCGTGTATATAAGGTAATTGGATTTTATTTGTCAACGTCCTATGAAGTTTCCCTTACTTCCCGAATGGAGCCCCACTAGTTTCGGCTGTGCGTTGTGTCCGTCAGTATATATTAACGGAAGAGTTTATAAATATTGATGTCTAGCTTTTCCCCGCAACTTCGTATGCGCAGAAATATTAAAAAGTAAAATCCCGATGTTTCCCGTTCCCGTGGGAATTTTGCAAAATCCTTTCTTAGCGGATGCCTACGTCATAACATCTACCTGCATGCCAAATTTCAGCCCGATCCGTCCAGTGGTTTGGGCTGTGCGTTGATAGATCACTATGTCAGTCAGTCAGTCACCTTTGAGTTATATATATTTCTAGATGATGATTCTTCAGCTCAATCACGTTCGCCATTAGCTTCAAGCCAATTGCTAGTTACACTTTCTGATCGCCGTTGACACTTGATTAATCGCGATTAGTTTCATATCTATAGCCACATATAGCTAATGAATGCAATGACCGATTGAGATTACTAATGAATGTAAGGACCGAAATCACAGATTACTAAATTATACTAGATTAAATTGATGGACGTTTCGTTATTGCAAGAAATCAAAATGAACATAGATAACTTTAATCACCGTAAGCTCAAAAAGAAGAGTTTTTCTACTGTTGATATCAACATTATACATTGGAAAGTCTGTTAAAATACAGCAAGCGTCGAAAAATGGCCTATTTTAGAAATAATGCACACTGTAATTTCTAGGAAACGAAACGCTTTTATTGAACATTGTGCTACGGACGCGTTCACTAATTCAACATGTCATGCTTTCAAATATGATTTGTTCGATGAGATAAATTTGAAATATTTTGAATTCATTCCTTTGTTAGACTAAATTAGAATACATGTGAAAAAAGTGAGCGTATTTTTATAAATGGACATTGAAAAATATCGTGGGTTTTCTGAAATGTTCTACGTCAGATGGCAGCACTGTAGCGTCAAGTCCAACCACCTGCCTGTCAAAATACATGTAAATACATGAGTTGTATTTTCCAATAACTTTTTGGTTTATTTATTCTTAGAATCGTTATAAGAGTATTGTTTACGAAGATGCCACAGTATTGTGCAGTGCCTATGTGTACAAATAAAGAGGGCATAAGTTCCCTATAGCTGATAAAAAGCCGAATGCAGAGATAAATTTACCAGCTCTCTCTCTCCCCAGCGAAAAATAGCCTCGTTTATAAAAGTCACTTCACGGCGGACGATTTCCAGCTACCGAAGGACTAGACTCGGTACTAGAAAAACGTAAGGATATTTTGTGCTTATTTATGATAAACTTTAGTTATGTCACCTTTGTTTGTGCGCATACCTTCAATGATGTAGTGCAAGCGTTTTTTTAGTACTTGCCTTATCAAAGAGAACTCAACTATAATTTAACATTTATTTTATTATAGTTTCAGCCAGAGCTGTGTTGAAAAAATGTGCAGGGCCAAGTCAATTTCCATGGAATGGAATGAACAAAATTCTAGTTTGCATGAAAAAAGGAGCGACATCAAAGGCTTTTAGCGCGAAATTTAAGAAAAAACACTTTCCAAGTACAACAAAAAGAGAAGGATGACACCTACCTCATGGAAACTACAAACTTCTGAAAAGTGGAAATTGAATTCGAGACGAAACAGAAAGATATTGGTATCCAATGTGATTTAAGTGAAAGTGATGATTTCAAAACACAATATCCTATAAATGTAAACAACATTTTTATAACATGGATCAACATTTGGGTGCCAAAACAATGCATAGATAAAAATATGAAGTACTATGGCAAGATTAATCCATGCACTGTGATAAAAATAGAGAAGCCCAAAAATCCACTTACACAACAGCTTACATATTTCACTTACAAATCAGCAAATACTCTAAAAGTTTTAGTTGGGATTTCTTTCAGCATCAGGCTGTGTCCGATGCATATGGTGGTTCTACGAGTAATCGTGAAGTGTTTGAAAAATGTGTGTGACCACGGCTGTAATGTGCAAGACCTAGTGTGCCATTAAGATGTTACGGTGAATGTGCCACAATTTTAAAAAATACTGATGGACAATTTGAGACTTCTCAACTGAGAAGATCAAAAAAGAATTCTTCAGAATGGATACATGGTGAAAGGGTTATAAGTGGCAAGTTGGATTCAAAATTGGTGCCTTTAGCAGATAGAATAATATTTGAATGTTTTATGTTGACCACTTTCAAAATTAATATTAAAAAGTAAACATGTTTATTTTAAATCATTTATTTTATATTGCTTATACTACTACTACTACTACAGCCTATTTGCGTCCCACTGCTGGGCACAGGCCTCCCCTCATCATGAGAGGGTTTGGGCTATAGTCCCCACGCGGGCCCAGTGCGGATTGGGGACTTCACACACATCTTTGAATTACTTCGCAGATGCGTGCAGGTTTCCTCACGGTGTTTTCCTTCACCGAAAAGCACAGTGGTTAATTCAAATTGAATTTCACACAAGTAAACTTAGAGGTGCAAGCCGGGATCGAAACCCTGACCCTCTGCATGAGAGGCGGTAGGTCGAACCACTAGGTCACCACGGCTATAATGTTGCTTATAACAGTACTGTAATAAACTTACTTGGTTAAATAATAAATAACAAGAATACAAATTAAAATATGTTTTAATTTCTATCACCTAGAACCTTACAATCTACATCCATACTGATATTATAAATGCGAAAGTAACTCATTCCTATTTATGAATTTTTATTTAAAGTACTTTGCATTTATAACACATCAATTATCTAAACTGTATCTTCTTCATCAATTAACATGGTAATCAGTAGGTACTTATTGCGAATTCAAATTTCACAACATTTTTCATTAAATCATACTCAAGAAATTCAAATACAACCATCGCTGAGACTGACTGCTAAACAAACTCTGCAGAAAGCCTTTTTCAAAATTACAAATTCACATTACAAATAAATCCATATTAATATCCATATCCATATTAATATTATAAATGCGAAAGTAACTCTGTATGTCTGTCTGTTACCTCTTCACGCTTCAACCGCTGGACCGATTGAGATGAAAATTGGCATGCAGATAGTTGGGGTCCCGGGAAAGGACATAGGCTACTTTTCATCCCGGAAAAGCGCATAGTTCCCGCGGGAGCGCGATAACCGAATCCCTCGCGGGCGAAGTCGCGGGCAGAAGCTAGTTAATATTATAAATGCGAAAGTAACTCTGTCTGTCTGTCTGTCTGTCTGTCCGTTACCTCTTCACGCTTCAACCGCTGGTCCGATTGAGATGAAATTTGGCATGGAGATAGTTGGGGTCCCGAGAAAGGACATAGGCTACTTTTTATCCCGGAAAAACGCATGGTTCCCGCGGGAACGCGATAACCGAATTCCACGCGGGCGAAGTCGCGGGCAGAAACTAGTTAATATTATAAATGCGAAAGTAACTCTGTCTGTTACCACTTCACGCTTCAACCGCTGGACCGATTGAGATGAAATTTGGCATGGAGATAGTTGGAGTCCCGGGAGAAGACATAGGCTACTTTTTATCCCGGAAAAACGTATAGTTCCCGCGGGAACGCGATAACCGAATTCCACGCAGGCGAAGTCGCGGGCAGAAGCTAGTGTAATATATAAAATTGTCAGTATTTGTAACCAAACTTCTCCGAAACGGCTCGACCGTTTCGTATGAAACTTGGTGTGTATGTTCAGTAGGTCTGAGAATAGGACGAAGCTATTTTTCATACCAAAAAAAAAATCTAAGGCGGTACGAAGTCCGCTGGGTTTTTTTTCTCAACTACTCAGTGCTCTGCATACTTATGGGAATACTAGCTTCTACCCGCGACTTCACCCGCGTGGAATTCGGTTAACGCGTCCCAAGCGGGAAGAACCTAGTAAGGATATATGGGAATATTGCTGAATTTCTTCGATGAAAACATGAATCTTCACAGGAGTCATATTCTGAATTTCGTATCAATAATGTGTCTTTGTAAAACTTTTCTTCCCTATTTTTCTTTTCTGGGATTCAATCAGGGCTATCTTGATAGACTGACATTATTCTGAAACAGAAAATAACCGGCATGTTTAACAAAACCGAAATGGAATTCAAAGAGGCATGTTAAGCCTGAGGCCCTTTGCACTGCATTTCACGGGCATGGCGATCGTGCCGTGACCGTGTGCATGTGAAAAGGGCCTCATAGTGCGTTTACATTTAATAAACGTGCCCGTGAACGTCGTGTTGAACGCCGTTCATGTAAACACAATAAAAGCAGAGTGTTTACACGGCCGCGGGCGTGCTAGTCAGTGCAAGGATGGCAGACGACGAGGACGTTAATCTCGTGGGCGCTAACTGCTTTGGATTTCATTTACTTTGTTGGCGGATCTGAGTAATAGTCACGTTTTTTATACACTGAATATAATTTAATTCACTTATCTTGAAAATATTACAATTTTACACCAATAAAATTTTAGGAATGTCCGTTCGCCCTTTATGAAACTTATAACACCAACAAGAGACAGGTCCGACAGCGACCTCATTCACTCTAAAGATACGTTCAAGTTAAAGTAAGTACCTAGGCTGCGTTCTGAAATTACTGAGACGTGTTAATTTAAATTAACATTCCTTCCGGGGCAGGAAAGAGAAAATATTACAACTGAAAATCTATACAAAGCTGAAAATATATCTGAATACAAACACTGAAATTCTATCTGAATACAAATCTGAATACTCTGAATAACGCA
This sequence comes from Aethes cnicana, assembly GCA_963971205.1. NCBI lineage: Eukaryota > Metazoa > Arthropoda > Insecta > Lepidoptera > Tortricidae > Aethes > Aethes cnicana. The sequence goes on along the minus strand of OZ020298.1, from coordinate 6,351,726 downwards.
AGCCATGAACTAAATATACAACAGTACTGAATAAATCTTAACTAAATATTATATGTTTACATTATTTACAATTAGACAACTTGTTTTAGCCTTATTGTAACATTGGTAACTTACACAATTTAATTACAGGTCTGACTAACTCGCCATTTTGAGTTCTTAATTTAACTGATCTTACAACTGAATCTTTACCTGAATACAATTCAATAACCCTACAGGCGTTGCATTGCAAAGGCGGTGAATTTTCATCTCTGATTAAAACAAGATCATAAACTTTCTAATTCTTCGTCACTCATTTTAGACTGATTACTGAACAAAGAAACCCGAAATTTACTTAATACCTTTTGAAGGTGTCCTGATTGTAAAACTAAGTTACGAAATACAATAACAAACTGATAAGCTGATAAGATAACGATTGAATGACAGACGTCAAATGTCAATAGAGGTGCGTTCCGTTTCACGCTATTGACGCAGCACTCGCGTTCACTGACAGTTCGCTTTGACAGCTAAATACAGAATGTCCGTTATTGTGGCAGCACCGACTTCACGCCGCCCTTACGCCGCCGCATTCACACTAACAAATAAATTTCCTCTTGTATGATGCCAACTTGCCGAGCCGACGCTCCACCGATGATGTAGGTATCGCCGCTTTTCTCGAACTTACGGATTGATGCCTGACGTCTCGAATTACGACGAAATATGGTTCTACACGAAGATCTGAGTCTTCTTACAATGTCTGATGAACTGAACGATGTATTTTGACGATCGTGTCAAATTTGCACGTTGAAACTTGCGACTGATGTATCGCGTGCGCCACTTGACCTTGAGCGCATGCGTCTGAAATTTGATTCGGATTTCTGAATTGGCTATGGGTGAAAAATGACAATGTGCTCGATTATTTTTTTATGGATAGGAATAACCTTCCGTATCAAGAGAAAAAAATCTCAGAATTTTCCGTGCCGTAGATTCTGCGTAAAAAATAAAATTGGTTTTGCGTTATGACGATTGAAATAAAGGTGTTTCCTTGGTCCAAGTATGTAAGCAGCACTACTTCTTGAAAATTAAAAAAAAAAAAAAACCCGACTGCGTAAAAACTAAAAAGAAAAAAACAAGACTACTTAGTTCAGTAGTAGCTAGGATTATGTTAAGTAATTGATTGCTATTGAGGAATCTAAAGATGCCTACTATCGGGACCCATTATTTGTAACATTTTAACCTAGATTTTAAATGGGTCCCGACTGTAGGCATCTTTAGATTCCTCAATAGCAATCAATTACTTAACATAATCCTAGCTACTACTGAACTAAGTAGTCTTGTTTTTTTCTTTTTAGTTTTTACGCAGTCGGGTTTTTTGTTTTTTTTAATTAACTTTTTTATTTTATTATTACTATATAAAAAACTACATACAAAATTTTAACCCCCTTTTTACCCCTTATATTACTAAGTCAAACATTTTAAGCGAGAGACCTCATCATGTTCTTATTGACATGTATTAATGAACTCTTTTATACATGATGTATTTCATTATTTATTGACATTTTGAGACTGTCGACATCTATGGAATTTATATTTATTTGACAATGGAGGCCATCTCCATTTTTTTTTCTGGTCCTTGGAGACTATACATCTCTAAGATCTTAGATTTAAGTTTAAGTTAGGGACTATACATCCCTTCAATGTAATTTTAGTACGTACCTATATGTATATTTTATACATGTAATGTAAATTTGTAAATTTTGAAAAAAGTCCTTCTGCTTGAGTTTGTTGCGGCGCTTCTTCTCAAGCAATGGGTCCAGGAAGCGCTGGTAAATTCTTTTTCTGACGTGTAGAAGTGCCCCTATGTGGCCAATTTGCTGAATAAATGATTAAATTGAATTGAATTGAATATAAAGGGACAATTTCCTAAAATCTTGTGTTAGTGCTCATTTATGTCATAAATGAAACCATTTATCCAACTTTCATGTTTCCAGGTCCAGTGGCTTAGTAGTTACATACAAACTTTTAACCCCCTTTTTACACCTATAAGAAGGCACTTTCCAAAAATCCTTTGTTAGTTGCTTATTAAATAGGTCACAAAGGAAACCTTTTTGCCAAATTTCATGTTTCTAGGCCCAGCGGTTTAGAAGTTACATACAAAATTTCAACCCTTTTTTTATCCCTTTAAGGGGGGAATTTTCAAAAATTCTTTATTAATATGCTCACTAACGTTATAAAAGGAACCTCCTTGCCAAGTTTGATGTTTTTAAGCCTAGCGGCTTCGAAGTTTCATACAAACTTTCCACCCGCTTTTTACTTTATAAAGGGAGAATTTCCAAAAAATCCTCTATTAATAGTCATTTACGTTGTAAAAGGAACCTCTCTGCCAAGTTTCATGTCTCTAAGCCTAGCGGTTTAGAAGTTTCATACAAACTTTCAGCCCCCTTTTTACCCCCTTAAAGGGGGAATTTCCAAAAATGCCTAAACACTGAACCCCTGTAAACCGAACTTTTTCCTGCCCCGGGACTCGATTGTGCGCGCCACTCATATTGAACTCGTATTGAAAAACTACTGGTCATTATAAGCATCGCAAACAGATGGCCAACTACAAGGCCGCTGCGGGTCAGCTAAGTACGCGCTGAATTCATTTTCTTTTCGATAACTCCTAAGATATTCATTTCAATTGCATGGTGTAAATGGCAATCATAAAGTGCAAGAAATGCTTAATCCTATCCGTATCCCTCTAAATACTGCTACTGCTACTATTAGTACTACTACTACTACAGCCTATTTGCGTCCCACTGCCCTCTTTTGATGAGGGGAGGCCTGTGTCCTCTAAATTACTTTCCAAATATCACATTATGTGGGACCATTTTTACATGGGAACAATTCCTAGAGCCCTGTTAGAGCTCATTTATGTCATAAAAGAAACCTTTTTTTCCAAATTTCATGTTTCTAGGCCCAGTGGTTTAGAAGTTACATACAAACATTCAACCCTCTTTTTACCCCTTTAGATTTGAAATTTCCAAAAATCCTTTATCAATTGCTCACTAACGTTATAAAAGGAACCTACCTGCCAAGTTCGATATTTTTAAGCCTAGCGGTTTAGAAGTTTTTTACAAACTTCTAATCCCCTTTCTACCCCTCTAAACGGGAATTTCCAAAAAATCTTTAATAATGCTCACTTACGTTATAAAAGGAACCTCCCTGCCAAGTTTGATATTTTTAAGCCTAGCGGTTTAGAAGTTTCATACAAACTTTTATCCCCCTTTTTTACCCCTCTAAAGGGGGAATTTCCAAAAATTCTTTAATAACGCTCACTTACGTTATAAAAAGAACCTCCCTGCCAAATTTCATGTTTCTAGGTTTAGAAGTTTCATACAAATTTTCAACCCCCTTTTTACCCCCTTAAAGGGGGAATTTCCAAAAATCCTCTCTTAGTGCTCCCCTACGTTCCCTAAGGAACCTGCATGCCAAATTTTAGCTCTCTACGACCAGTAGTTTCGGCTCTGCGTTGATCGATCAGTCAGTCAGTCAGTAAGTTTCTTGTTTTATATATATAGAAGATAAGAACACTCTAGAACATTCAAATAGTTAAGTAGTTCTTTTACACTTGTCAAAATCACTTGGATTTTTCTAGACACTGTTCACTTTTGATTCCCAATTGATCTTTACCCGACTGCAGAGACAATTGAACTGACGAAAAGTCGCTGGATTTCAGTTTATATACTTTTCGACACCGAAATTTCTAGTATGAGATCACTCTAGAACATTTAGGAGTACATCACTTCAATTTCGTTTTTTTTTGATCAATTGTAGCAATCTTGAGGGGGATTTTTTAGATTATTCCATAAATTTCTGGATTATTCTTAAACATTCCCAATTATATAAAACAGTCTACAATTATTAAAAAAAAAAATCAGATTATTTAAGAAGTTACTGGAATTTTCTTGAACATTCTCAAATTTCTAAAACAGTCTACAATTATTGAAAATTTTTCTAGATCATTCAAGATGTTTCTGGAACTTTCATTCTCAACTAATTAAAACAGTGCAATTATTAAAAAAAAACCGGATCATTCGAGATGTTTCTGGAACTTTCTCGAACATTTTCAATTAATTAAAATGAAAATAGTTTGCTAGATCATCTCAGGAATTTTGAGATCTATCCAGATTGGTTAGAAAAGGACGGATATTTTTTTTTCAGATTTTTGCCTCCCACAACCACCCACTTCCACCCACCGCCCAAGTAACACTAAGAGTTAATTTTGAGTGCTATAAGGGTGGTATTATGGCGGTCACTAACTCTAACAGTGTTAGAAGAGCGCTAGAATAGGTGGTATATCGGCGCTATAAGCCGATATAGCACCGATATAGCGCCATTTTGGCATAACTTTTTAGCGCCTTAAGTGCTATAATAGCGCTATAACAGTGTTAGTGGCCACTATCAAGCGCAACAATGGCGCTACAAAAGCGGTCACTAACTCTTAAAGTGCTACAACGGCGCTACAATAGCAACCACTAACACTTAAAGCGCTACAATGGCGCTACAAAAGCGGTCACTAACTCTTAAAGCGATACAATACTCCATAATTAAAGCTTAAAGTGGCAGAGTTGCGGTACTATCGCTCTTAGTGCTAGAGTGGCGCTACAATAGCTACTACTAACACTTAAAGCTCTACAACGGCGCTACAACAGCGATTACTAGCTCTGAAAGCGATACAATACTCCAAAATGAACGCCTTAAACTCTTAAAGTGGCGATATATACATAAGGTTATATCGAAGAATAAAACACTTGCTTATAGTCTCTAATAAGCTGAGCTTTATTAAATCCCTCACTGCACATCGGTTCATTCTTCCCAATCGCCAACACGGGCGCCGCGCCCGGCCGCGCACACCGAAATACGGGCGCTGACACAGGCGCGGCGCCCGGCCGCGCACACCGGGATACGGGCACTGACACAGGCGCCGCGCCCGGCCGCGCACACCGTGATACGGGCACTGACACAGGCGCCGCGCCCGGCCGCGCACACCGTGATACGGGCACTGACACAGGCGCCGCGCCCGGCCGCGCACACCGTGATACGGGCACTGACACAGGCGCCGCGCCCGGCCGCGCACACCGAAATACGGGCACTGACACAGGCGCCGCGCCTAATTTCTAAAAATACTTACCTATAAGGAGGCACTTTCCAAAAATCCTTTAATCGATCAGTCAGTCAGTACACCATAAATTTAAACAACTAATCGTGCACAGTATTTGTCATCATCCAAATTATAATAAATCAATGGGATACGGATAGCGGTTGACTTGACTAAATTCATTTTAGCTATTTTCTCCCGAGCAAAAGACTACTGCACCGATTTTTATTAATATACATTATACAATGCATATTTTTAAAAGTTAATTTAAGCCAATACAGAAAGAATGGTCGAAATGACTTCACTATCGCTAATAATTATGAAACTTGTAAAAACACCGGTTCATAGCGTGACACTGACACTGCGGAAAGCGTGATTGTACTTTTTACCCGACTGCGTGTATGTATGTATGTTTCTTTTATTCCTTTGTTGTTTCCTTTGATTATGATCGGATCGAATCATAAATCCCTATGTTCAATATCGATATCGACAAACAACACTAGAATATCGATAAAATTATCGACAACGTGTCACATCACATTCATTGTGTACGTATTAGTCTGTCTCCCTCCCCAACCTCAAGCCTTCCTCCGCTAAGCACGATAGAGACAGCTGCAGCTTGGACGGAAAATACCTATGAAAAGAACACAAAAACAACGTTTGGCTGTCCCCTATTTCCTCTTCCAAAACTGGACCAATTTGATTGCAGTTTTTTTTTAATTTGTTTGCTGATTGTTTGAACACAACGAAAAATCTGGCATTTTTTTTAGATTTTTGAAGGCTCATATCGTTTTTAATACTTGGTTTATCAAAAAAAAGGAACCTAGAATTAGTGGTGAATTTTAGGAAAAAAAATAATGTCGATATTTGCTTTATCCAGGGAGAAAACAGGGTACAGCGTTTGTATGGAGAAACAGCCGTTGTGTTTCCTCTTAATTAAAATTGTTGCCACACACATCTAACCGAAACCGTCCTACCTTGCCACAAGTTGCGAGCAACGAAACAAAGAGGAGATGAATCTATTGTGGTGAATTCCGTGTTGGCGATTGGGAAGAATGAACCGATGTGCAGTGAGG
>OZ020298.1:6300851-6345334 GCA_963971205.1 Aethes cnicana | reverse complement strand
AAGCGCGCGCTCACGTGCCTCCCCAGCGAACAGTTAAACACTTGCTTATAGTCTCTAATAAGCTGAGCTTTATTAAATCCCTCACTGCACATCGGTTCATTCCTTCCCAATCGCCAACACGGAATTCACCACAATAGATTCATCTCCTCTTTGTTTCGTTGCTCGCAACTTGTGGCAAGGTAGGACGGTTTCGGTTAGATGTGTGTGGCAACAATTTTAATTAAGAGGAAACACAACGGCTGTTTCTCCATACAAACGCTGTACCCTGTTTTCTCCCTGGATAAAGCAAATATCGACATTATTTTTTTTCCTAAAATTCACCACTAATTCTAGGTTCCTTTTTTTTGATAAACCAAGTATTAAAAACGATATGAGCCTTCAAAAATCTAAAAAAAATGCCAGATTTTTCGTTGTGTTCAAACAATCAGCAAACAAATTAAAAAAAAAACTGCAATCAAATTGGTCCAGTTTTGGAAGAGGAAATAGGGGACAGCCAAACGTTGTTTTTGTGTTCTTTTCATAGGTATTTTCCGTCCAAGCTGCAGCTGTCTCTATCGTGCTTAGCGGAGGAAGACTTGAGGTTGGGGAGGGAGACAGACTAATACGTACACAATGAATGTGATGTGACACGTTGTCGATAATTTTATCGATATTCTAGTGTTGTTTGTCGATATCGATATTGAACATAGGGATTTATGATTCGATCCGATCATAATCAAAGGAAACAACAAAGGAATAAAAGAAACATACATACATACACGCAGTCGGGTAAAAAGTACAATCACGCTTTCCGCAGTGTCAGTGTCACGCTATGAACCGGTGTTTTTACAAGTTTCATAATTATTAGCGATACTGAAGTCATTTCGACCATTCTTTCTGTATTGGCTTAAATTAACTTTTAAAAATATGCATTGTATAATGTATATTGATAAAAATCGGTGCAGTAGTCTTTTGCTCGGGAGAAAATAGCTAAAATGAATTTAGTCAAGTCAACCGCTATCCGTATCCCATTGATTTATTATAATTTGGATGATGACAAATACTGTGCACGATTAGTTGTTTAAATTTATGGTGTACTGACTGACTGATCGATTAAAGGATTTTTGGAAAGTGCCTCCTTATAGGTAAGTATTTTTAGAAATTAATTTTAGAAATAAAATGAAAAGGGGTTTGAAAGTTTGTATGTAACTTCTAAACCGTTAGGCCTAGAAACATGAAATTTGTCAATTTTTTTTTATGACATACTTAAATAAGCACTAACAAAGTATTTTTGGAAAGTGCCTCCTTATAAGATTAAAAAGAGGGTTAAAAGTTTGTATGTAACTTTAAGTCATTGGGCCTAGAAACATGAAAGTTGGAAAATGATTTCTTTTATGACATAAATGAGCACTAACAAAGGATTTTTGGAAAGTGTCCCTTTATGAGGGTAAAAAGGGGGTTAAAAGTTTGTATGTACCTTCTAAACCGCTAAGCCTAGAAAAATGAACTTTGGCAAAAAAGTTTCTCTTGTGATGTAAGTGACTAAGAAAGAAAGGACTTCTGGAAATTCCCCTAAAAGGGCTTAAAGGGAGTTGAAAGTTTGTATGAAACTTCTTAACCGCTAGCCTTAGAAACATAAATATTGGCAGAAAGCTTTCTCTTATGTCGTACTTAAATGGGCACTGAGAAAAGATGTTTGGAAATTTTCCCTTAAGTGGGGTAAAAATTGGGCTGAACATTTGTATGAAACTTTTAAACCTAGCTTGGAAACATGAAATTTGGCAGTAAGGTTTCTCTTAGACCGAAGTGGGCAATATGAAAGGAGTTTTGGAAAATTCCTCGTAATTGGAGTAAAAAGAGGAGTTGAAAGTTTTTATGAAATTACAGCTGGTTTAAAGTTGGACGCAGAAAGTATCAAATTTACGCTCTTATCTTTCACTCAGTACTATTATAAAACAAAGTCACTTGCATTTTTGCAGTGCATATTCATGCACTTTATGATTGCTCTTTATACCATGCAATATAAATATTTCAGGGTTAGGAGTTATCGAAAAGATAAAAACTTCCGCGCGAGAAATTAAATTCAGCGCGTACGACGGTGACGACGGAATTACAGCCGAACTCCTGAAGGCGGATTGTAAACCAGTCCTCAAGGCCCTTCAGACGCTGTTTAATTCCGTCTTTCACGAAGGGAGAACGCCGCAAGCATGGAACAGAAGTGCGGTAGTGCTTTTCTTCAAAAAAAGGTGATAATACCTTGCTGAAGAATTACAGACCCATCTCACTTCTGAGCCATGTATACAAGCTGTATACGAACATGTATACGAACCGTCTCGCGCGGCCTGTGCCCAGCAGTGGGACGCAAATAGTATAGTAGTAGTAGATAAATAACCCAAAAAAAAAAGTTATTTTTAAGTCAATGTCTGCGTGAGTTTTTATTCGCGAATGATACGTGTGTTACTAAATAAGTTTGTTTTTTAGTATTTTGCTTAAAAATTTGAAAAACCCAAATAGGGGAAATAATTCGTATAGTGTAAGTCAATTATATAACAGTTTTTATTTATTTTATAGAAATTTACTTACAGGTTTATACTAATTAGCTTAAGCTTAAGATAGCGCGCACGCTTATTGGCACTTCAGTCGTAAACATGCGCAGAAATAAAGGTCTCTTACATGCTACCTACCTAAAGAAGTAATTTTTCACAGTTCTTCACTGCGACAGACTTGAGCCCCTCAGCTAAGGCGCGACGTCAAGGCACCACACCTAAAATATAGAGCACAGCACAGCATACCGTTTCTCAGGGAATCAGGGAAAGGTGAAATGAACATATGAAATGTTTAGTAGGTATCAATGTTTGAAAAGGTTTTCAAAATAACGTACGGTGTTTTAGGGGGGGGTGTGCAAACAATTCGGCGGGCGGCGACACTCGGCGCCACGCTCGTCGCAACCGCAGCACCCAGCCGCACTAAACCCTTAAACAAACAAAAAACACAGCAAAGAAACTGCAGTTACTTCTAAATGTAAGATAAGACATATATACAAGCAAATTCAGTAAAGATACAAACACACATACAACATACAAACAAGCAGCCATTGTCATTTTTTGCGCCATTGGCTGGATAGTGTTCAATTATAATAAATACTAGCTGCCATCCCCTCATTTACATGGGTGTACTAATAAATAAAAAGGCAATTTCTTTTTATACAAACCTTGCACATACTACTGTAAACAAATAGCAAACAAATCGCAGACTCCTACAGGATCTGCAGATGTGTGCAAAGTCCCCAATCCACACTGAGTGTGCATTAGGCTTCTAACACCGTTGGCCCTGGGCCTGTGCTCAGCAGCGACACATTATAGGCTGTTGTGGTACTTACTGTTTTGTTAACTCCATTATTTTCACACTATCGGAACATTTACATACAAGGTGCTAATAAATAAATAAATTAGGTAAAAGTTTTCTATTTAAAGTTAATAAGTTCAATTATCTCAAGGTAAATAAATGTACCTACTTATGCATCAATGCAATGCAGGCTGTACTTTAAAATATTTCTTACCATGAAACTTTCTATACACACATGTTGTCTGACTGACTCCATTCCATTGCTGATAGAGATAAGAAAGATATAGAAATTAGAAATAAATAGTCCAAACAAAGCAATTTTATTCAATCATGTAATGTGTAGTTGATGATATCTTGGCATTTTAATTTCATAGCATCTTAACAGTCCATGACGACTCATTTTTACAAAATGCTTGAAGTAAACCCCAGCCCTGAAACAAAGTAGTACAGTTGAGAAACTAGATCACTTTTTCAAACTGTTGGGCGCACCCACCCAGGTGTGATGGCAAACTAAGAGGAGTAATTCTTATAATACATATAAATTTAAATTATGTTTTATATTATAACATATTCAAACTTCATTTCAGTTTTTCCTTTAGGTACTGCTATTATTTTCAACACATCTTTATACCGTTATTGATTTCTGCGCTATTATCCTAAGTCTTTAGGCTGCCAAACTAAATTGAACTAAACACTAAGTACATACTTTTTATACATTATGGCATTTACTTACAGCCCACACATTCTTGATGAGTGGGCTATTGTAGAACATTGTCGTGGTGTGCACATATTGAAATGTAGGGTACTATGCTGTTTCACATTAACTGTAGCTATCTTTAATAAAAGAATGCCACAAATTGTGTAAAGCAAGGAAATTATAATATAATAACAATAGGAAATAGTTTTAGATTGAAGACCTTGCTATTTATTTGATGTGAAAATGATATGTGCTTAGGTTATGTACAAAAACAAAATGTGAAATTTGTTATAACTATAGAAAAACAAATAACACCCACCTTTGAAATGCAGCTAGGTATTGAAATTAAGTACACATTGGCTGGCGTTTACCACAAAATCATTTTACGACACGATAAAAGTCGGCGGCCACATCTTGAGCTCATATTTTTTCGGTGGCAAATGAAGACAAATCTTCTATTTGGATGTTTCTCTTCTGCGAGGGTTGGTCGGTTAATAACTTTCTTCTGTACAGAAGAAACACAACACACAGCACAATATTCATAAAATGGCGATGATATTTTCCGATATTTCGGCTTTTCATTTGACATTGACATTTCAAACCAATTACGAACTGAGTTGATTCAAATCGTCCACTAAAGTAAACGTTAACGTTAAATATGACGTTTCTGTATGGAATGACAGCTCGGCGGCCATATTTAACGACCAGGAGTCCGTCAACTATGCATGAATCAACTCGCCATTAGCTTGGAACGTCAAACTGACTCATTTGACAGTAGGTATTGGTTTGAAAGACCGAAATATCAGAAAATATCATTCAGTCATTCAATTAACCTTTATACGAGATTGAACCACACTGCTTACCAAATAAGGTTCAATTTCGTATAGGAAAATGACAATTAATTTCAAACTAAGTGGCAGACGTGATCGCTACAAAAAAGGCACTTGATTCACCGGAATCAAGCGCCATTGGCTTGAATTCGCCAAACTAATTGGCGAACGTGATTGAGCCGCTGGTCTGTAAGAAAATAATAAGGTAGGTACAATCGATTACTACTTCAGCCTGTTTGCGTCCCACTGCTGGGCACAGGGCTCCTCTCATCACGAAAGGGTTTGGGCTATAGTCCCCACGCGGTCCCAGTGCCGATTGCAGTGCAGTGGGGACTTCACACACATCTTAGAATTACTTCGCAGATGCGTGCAGGTTTCCTCGCGATGTTTTCCTTCACCGGAAAGCTCAGTGGTAAATTCAAATTGAATTTCGCACATAAGTAAACTTAGAGGTGCGAGCCGGAATCGAACCCCCGACCCTCTGCATGAGAGTCGAGTAGGTCGAACCACTAGGCCACCGCGGCTATCGATTACCGAGGAGTTAATCAACCGATAAACTTTATCGATCTAGGTACGTAGTGCTAAATTCCACTTAAGATAATCTATATACTATAATGATAAGTCTGTAGAAGAAGTCGCGTCTGAAACTTGAAAATTAAAAGAAACTATCGAGTCGAGGGGACTATACAGGGTGGAAAGATCGAATGCCACATGGATGGCAACTACCTTAAATATTGTAAATAGCACATTTTGTGTAAGGGAGACTTTCCTTTGTTTTTAAAAACAATAAATACTGCATTTAAGGATTTATGAAAAATCGCTTGCCTCAGTCGGGACTCGAACCGGTCAAATGTGACAAAAAATAATGTGCTGTATTTTATGACGCAGATTGAAAGGGTTACTGATAAGGTTCATTTTTCTCTAAATAACAAATACAATCAGAATAACGGAAGGCCCTGAAAATTGTAAACGAAAAATTAAAACTCCCTTACACAAAATGTGCTATCTAAATATATAAAACTCAAAGGTGACTGACTGACTGACTGACTGACTGACATAGTGATCTATCAACGCACAGCCCAAACCACTGGACGGATCGGGCTGAAATTTGGCATGCAGGTAGATGTTATGACGTAGGCATACGCTAAGAAAGGATTTTGCGAAATTCCTACGGGAACGGGAAAAAAACGGGATTTTATATTTAATATTTCTGCGCATACAAAGTTGCGGGGAAAAGCTAGTTTACAATATTTAAGGTAGTTGCCATCCAAGTGGCATTCGATCTTTCCACCCTGTATAAACGATACTAAACACAAAATAACGATTATTACAAAAATTGCTTGAATGAATGTTTACTACTACAGCCTATTTGCGTCCCACTGCTGGGCACAGGCCTTCTCTCACCACGAGAGGGTTTGGGCTATAGTCCCCACGCGGGCCCAGTGCGGATTGGGGACTTCACACACATCTTTGAATTACTTCGCAGATGTGTGCAGGTTTCCTCACGATGTTTTCCTTCACCGATTTCCGTTCCGTTTGTCCGATTGCAACAACATGTGGTACGGGGTAGTTTATAACACAGTGTCAATAAATTAGAAAAATATATATATATGGGATTGGTTGTGAGAGCGACGCCTGAATCCTATACAAAATAATTTTTTTTACCAACTCAAAAAAAATTAAAGACCTATACAATACACTTAGAATCGATAGCCGATACTGTGGGTTAATTATTTGCTATATGATCTGACCCACCATGTATAGGCTACTATTTATCCCGGAAAAAAGTATATTTCCCGCGGGAACCCGATAACCGTTTTCCTGGCGGACGAACTCGTGGGCAGAAGCTAGTATATATTCCATATTAATGAAGCAAGTAGCACAGGACCGGTCTGAGTGGCGAGCCTTGGGGGAGGCCTATGTCCAGCAGTGGACGTCTTTCGGCTGAAATGATGATGATGATGATGATGATTCCATATTAATATTATAAATGGACCGATTTGGATGAAATTTGCTATGGAAATAGAGTCCCAGGAAAGGGCATAGGCTACTTTTTATCCCGGAAAAACGCATGAAGCCGGATGAACGCAATAAAGCACAGAAGCTAGTATATAATTAATAATAATAATAAATATATTTACATCACCCTTGGCCGTAAAGTGGGATTTTCTGCCCGCTACGCGGAGAAAAAATCTCACTTCTTGGCCAAGGCAAGACGTAAAACTTTTGACAAACCACGGGCGGTAATTCGTGAAGCGGGTTCGGGCCACAGAAACCTGCGATCTGGGACATTTACGAATTCACCACCCTAGGTACAGACCTAGGGTGGTGAATTCGTAAATGTCCCTAGTGACAAATTACTTACATTTGCGGAGTTATGACCGGATGCAAGCCGTGGTGGCCTAGTCGACCTCCGCCTCGCATGCCGAGGCCGAGGGTTCGAATCCGGCTCACACCTGTGTTTACTTACTTACCTATTTGCGAAATTCAATTTGAACCTACCACTGTGCTTTTCGATTAAGGAAAATATCGTGAGGAAACCTGCATGCATCTGCGAAGTAATTCAAGGACATGCGACAACTTTCACATTTATTATTATTTAGGATAAGATATGAGTGTAACCGTTAAGCTTCAGTAAACTATTTATTTGGCCATTTGGCATTGGCCTACCTACCTACTTACTTTCTAACAAAAGTTTGGATATTTTCGTCTATTTATTTATTTCAGTAAGTATTTATAACTAGTTTAACATGACAGGTAGGTGCTTTGTTTCAAGAACTGAAAACCTGTCATAGTGAATTAAGTAGACGTAAACAAAAATTTTCGCTCACTTCAAACGCATATGACTCAGTTTGTCCCGATTAACTAAACGCAAAACGCACGAACAAAACGCAAATAAGTTTTCTATTTAGAACTCGGCAACACGAAAGAACCGGCTTCAGTCTTAACGCTACAAACTCTCGTGCGGACGCTGCCTTAAATTTAAATCACTGGCTGAATGTAGCCCGATGCCGCCGTTTCCGAAAAAAGTAAAAGTGCAATCAATGGCTTTCCCGCCAACGCGAGTGACAGCAGTGAAGTGTCCGTGAAAAAGTTTGCAGTTTTTGTTTATGGTTACATGATTTTTTTTTTAACTTCACGTAGGTATGCGATGTGTTGTTTTGAATTGCGATTCGGTTTCGTTTATTTAGTTTTTTTTTCATCGTAAAAACTAAATTCTCAGCCAAGAAACTTTGACTTTACTAACAAAGTTTCTAAAGCCAAAATTATATGTACAACGGGGTTTATTAATATCAAACAAACCTGCACCCGAACCTATTCTAAAACCGACTAATTAGACAACTAAGCACAGACACAGTTCTGAAAAACGTATGTAGATATTTTTCCCCAGTAACTTTACATTGTATCAAAATGCCTATCTTAAATAGAAACATGATATTTTCTCTATCTACTAGTTATATTATATTATTAAGAACTACAAGCATCTAGCAGCGTGTAATATTTTGGGGCGTAGGTCGGGTAGTAGTAGGTATGTTTTGCTAGTGGTAAGGGACTGGTGCTAGGTCCATCCGAGGGGGTACAACCGTCTTTCCCCGCTAACCTACCGCCAAATAGCAGTGCTCACTCTGTTGTGTTCCGGTAGGGGGTTAAGGCAGCCGGTGAAATTTCTGACACAGAGGCATTCCATATTCGGCCTCAGGGTAGGCAACGCATTCGAGATCTGATGGTTTCCTAATGGGGGATCATAGGGACTTCGGTGTCCATGGTTCGCAGTGACCCTTACAATCAGATGGGCTGTCCGCTCTTTTGCCTATACCAATGGTATAAAAAATGTACTTAGGTACTTATATTATTTACCGAGGTTGGTGTCTAATAAAACTGACTTTATATCTCATTCATTCATTCATTTTATTTTATCTCTATTTCTAAGAATGTCTTTCTTTTTTACCACTCTTGGAACGAATCAAATGAATGTATCTTTTTATAGCCTGAAACTTCGTTCAAACAGGATGCACCTAGCCCGAATCAAGTCAAGCAACGAACTTCTTAGAAAGGAGTGGAAAGGATGTGTTTCCGGCGACTAATTTTATCCTTTAGTTAGCGATAAACTAGTCTATATTCATTAAGGAAAAGCTTGTTAGATGCAAAGATATTCCGATAGTAAATTAATTGTTTTTCTGCTACAGTTTCCAAACATTATTATGGGATAGGAGGCCATAATCCATACGTATCTGCGAAGTAATTCAAAAAGTGAAATCCCCAATCCGCACTGGGCTCGCGTGGGGACTATAACCCAAACCCTCTCGTGATCAGAGGAGGCCTGTGCCCAGCAGTGGGACGCAAGTAGGTTGTAGCAGTAGTAGTAGTAGTAGTAGGAGGCCATACCTAAGTAACTCTGTAGTCTTCGAAAATGACAACAAATTCATACACGTGCTAACGAATTTCGAGGAATTTCCTTATTTTCTCATGGATCTCACCATCAGAACTGAACCAAATTAATATGGGACCAACATGGAGGTACCACCTTTCGAATAAAAAATAATCAATCGTCTTTCGGGTGATGTGATGAACTTAGCACTTAGGATACTTTTTCCCAGAAACCATCGATTTAGGGTGCGCGTCGTGGGATGGAAGTACACTATGAAATTATTCAGACGAACATGCAAAATCTAGTTATTTGTTTATGGGTGTGGAAAAATTGCCATAGCGTGTTAAACGCATAGCTAAACAGACCTCCTTATCCGTTAGTTAGTTCCGCTCTATTACTTGGGAAAACTGCTATAACTGGTATAGACCGTTTAACGATACAACATGTAACTATTTGGAATAAATACTCGGTAAATACATAACATATTTACTTACATAGCTCGTTCCGAACGATTTGATAGTAAATTTAATGGAATACCTGTGGTTGGGTGGTTGTGATCTAAACCGTGGTAGCGGCTTCAATTACTTACCGCCTCTCATGCAGAGGGTCGGGATTTCGAATCCGGTTCGGACCTTATGTGAGAGATTCCATTTGACTTTACCACTGAGCTTTCAGTGAACGAAAACATCGTGAGGAAACCTGCAACAACAACATTTGTATAAGGCAATATAGGGTTAAAATCATAGCTTTTGGCTTGCACTATCATGCCCTTAAAGAAATGTATCGAATTACCAGTAACCCTGTAGATTCGACCCCCTACAACTGACCGACGAGGCGGTAATAGATCATTATGACGGCCGGATTGGTCCAGTTGGTAGTGACCCTGCCTTCTGTTCCGATGGTCGCGGAACTCGCGGATTCGAATCCCGCTCGGGGCAAACTTTGTGTGATAAGCACGAATGTTTGTACTCGAGTCATGGATGTTTAGTATTTATATATGTATTGTGAAGGGGGGTTGGTGTTAGCTCAGGTAGATGCTGCAGGCACGGAGATCAGCGGTGGAATCCGAACACACGAAGACGATGTCTAGCTAATTAAAATCTCTAAATCTTGAAGACTGACCCTATTACTGCCCTAGCATTTCCCTAACTATGAAATAATAGATTTAAAGTTGAATTGATATTATATTTTGAGAGATGCGTTCATTACAAGCGATAGAAAAAGACTCATTATATTAAACAAAAACAATTCTACGCTTAAAATTACCTATTTTTGAAAGAAAATGTGACAACTAACCGATTGTACTCGGCCAGTCTCCACAGTATGTATTTCTCTATATAAGTATTTATATCACTTAGTTTGGGGCTAGGTCAATTTGTGTGAAATGTTCCAAGTTATTTATTCATTATTATTTATAGTACCTACTAGGCTACCGCGGCTTCACATACATTTGATTTCTTTAATTCACGGTCCAACTGGAATTCTAGGCCGCATCCCATCATAGCTTATTATAAAACTGGCTTCTGCTCGCGATTTCGTCCGCGTGGAATTCGGAAATAGCGTTCCCGTGGGAACTATTTTTCTGGGATAAAAAGTAGCATATATGTTGATCAGTGTTATAAACTACGCTCATACCAAATTTTGTTGCAATCCGTCTTGTAGTTTTTGAGTTAAATCCGGATATATGTATCCGACAGAAACAGACCATTTTTATAAAAATCGTTATCCGAGTCTACAATAGTTTCTTGAACCGACCAATTGCTCAACAAAACACGTGTCTTTCTTAACTTTGACATTGGCGGAATCATCGACAGTAAACACAAGAATTGAATTGAATATAAAAATCGTTATTTTGTGTTCAGTATCGTTTATATAGTCCCCACGACTTGATAGTTTCTTTTAATCTTCCAAGTTACAAACGTGACTTCTTCTACAGACTTATTATTAGTATAGAATGACTATGTTGGGAATTTGGGATTCATAGGTCACGGCGCGGCATAATATATGCATTGAAAGTAGCTGTAAAACCAGACCGGTATGGAACTAGTTTCTAGTCGCATTTCGATAATGTATCGATTTATAAAATACTCATGCATAATAATGTAATATTATATTATACATGGTTTTTAAGCGACTTCAAAAATCCAAAAGAAGGTTAATAGGCTGTGCTTTTTCTATATTCGTTATTACACGAAATTGACAATATTAAAATTTCAGATACGGATTCAGAACTTCCTTTTTTTCAAGTCGGTTAGTTACAATTTCTCATTAAAGAATCCACTTCCCGTAGAATGACGAAAAAGTGACATTTCTTAAAAGTCCGTTTGATGGACTGGTGGTCACTAATAAATAAAACGATATCTAAAAATAAACAAATCCATCTGCAGTTAAAATTGAACTCTATCGTAATATAAGCAAGGTAAAAAGTTACAAAAGCAAAGAACCACAGTCTAAAACACGTGTGTAGAAGTGTATCTATTTTAAAATTCGACTTTATTATGAAAGTATTAGAGCTGTAAATTAACGCTTACGGCTGTATTCGTTTTCATCTCGAATTCAAATTCAAAATTTCGAACACCTTTATGACTATTGTGTTGGAATTTGGAAATTACAGTCTATTTACTTGTGCGAAAGGTTGAAAATAACTCAATAAAAGATATATCTAAGTATTCGTTTTTTCTGTGTTTTTGAAGTGTTTCCTGCCAGTTACAAAACTTCTTTAAAAGGAGGTAATTAATCAAAGTTTAAATGTATTTGTAATTTTATATGAAATGAAAGTTATGAGGGCTAGTAGCACCGGAAAATTTTGACGATCCGTTAAACATGGTGACAAGCTGATAGGTAACTGACAAGATGACAAATTTTTTAAACCGTTGGTAGGCCATCTCATGTATATTAATTTCCGAGATATAAACTACTAGTGTCTGCCCGCAACTTCGCCCGCGTGGAATTCGGTTATCGCGTTCCCGTGGGAACTATGCATTTTTCCGGGATGAAAAGTAGCCTATGTCCTTTCTCGGGATTCCAACTATCTCCATGCCACGGTCCAGAGGTGGAAGCGTGAAGAGATGACAGACAGACAGAGAGAGGGAGTTACTTTTGCATTTAGTTACATTATGAGTTTGTGAGCTATTTTAATCATGTTTACCATACGAAAGCTTGCAATATTTTCGCTTCGTGTTAATAAAACGCTTATATGTTTGTTGATACGATATTTGGCAGTGTTCCCATACTTTATCCTGAACGATTTATCGATTCAAGTGCCAGTCGAGTGGATCTAAATCGATTCGGACATTAAAACATACAGAAATATACCTACCAGGGAACCATAAATACCACAGGGGTTAGCATAGATTCCCTCCTAAGCTTCACCACCACCGCCACCACAACAAACTTAAAGGAAAACTAAAAAAATGTTTATTAGAGGCTTATTGATGATAATGCTTAGTTACCAATGTATTACCTTATTGACATGTATTAATGAACTCTTTTATACATGATGTATTTCATTATTTATTGACATTTTGAGACTGTCGACATCTATGGAATTTATATTTATTTGACAATGGAGGCCATCTCCATAATTTTTTATATATAAATATTTTTTCTGGACCCTTGGAGACTATACATCTCTAAGATCTTAGATTTAAGTTTAAGTTAGGGACTATACATCCCTTCAATGTAATTTTAGTACGTACCTATATGTATATTTTATACACGTAATGTAAATTTTGTAAATTTTGAAAAAAGGTCTTCTGCTTGAGTTTGTTGCGGCGCTTCTTCTCAAGCAATGGGTCTAGGAAGCGCTGGTAAATTCTTTTTCTGACGTGTAAAAGTGCCGCTATGTGGCCAATTTGCTGAATAAATGATTGAATTGAATTGAATTGAATTGAATTAAAACTAGCTTCTGCCCGTGACTTCGTCCGCGTGGAGTTTGGTTGTCGCGTTCCTGCGGGACTCCAACTATCTTTATATCAAATTGCAGCAAAATCGGTTCAGTTTATTTTTTATTTTGATTAGTATTATGCATGTTAGTGTATATTTAAATATAGCTATTAAGTATTTCTGAATCTGTGAGGTACGCAGTATGCAGCAGGTTTTTATAATGTAATAGTATACTATTCGCCAACAAACTGTTATGCAGTTTGGCGAAAATCTAAAATATATTACCATGTATATTATTTCTGATAAATAAATAAAAAACAGCCTATTTGCGTCCCACTGCTGGGCACAGGCCCCTCCTCTCACGAGAGGGTTTAGGGCTATAGTCCCCACGCAGAGCCCAGGACTTCACACTCATCCTTGATTAATTATTGCGCAGATAAGTGCAGGTTTCCTCAAAAAGAAAAGCCGTTGTACAAATTCAAATTTAATTTCGCACATAAGTAAACTCAGAGGTGCGAGCCGGATTCGAACCCCCGACCCTCTGCATGCGAGGCGGAGGTCGAACCTATGGAGTGTGGAATGTGTCTTGGTAAGGAGCGCAATCTTATATGGCGAAACAGTTGGAAACGTGTCCAGCGGATTTGATAAGCAACAAAACTAAACACGCTCTCCTCACAACCGTTTTCGCTGCGTTTTTGCCTCAGCAGCGCGATCTGAAGGCGCTACTGCAGACTATCCGCCTAGGTGGCTTGACTGGAGTGGCGACCGCAGCGCCCCCAACCTACCCGATTTGGTGTCCACTTTTGGAACTATAAAGATTGCGCTCCTTTACTTCAACCCTCCATAGTCAAACCACTAGGTGGCCATTTAAAAAAAATTGGCATTATGTATGGATTTAACTCGAAAACTACTGGACGGGTAGCAACAAAATTTGGAATAGTTTATAACGTTGCATAATTATTTTAATTAAATGCTTAGTTCCCGCGGAAACGCAATATCTGAATTCCACGCGGGCGAAGTCACGGACTGAAGCTAGTAAAGAATAAATCGATATGCAATGATGTAACCGTCACTGCGACCCACATGTGCTGCGACCTTCCATTTTCAAAACCCGGATCGTCTTCAGTCAACTCATGATCATGACGTCAGATCCGCCATTTCGTTTCTTTGACGTCACTGCTCTTCCGCCGTTAAATAATGGACGCAGTTCTGCAAACCAGATCCAACCCACAGCATGTCAGTTTTGAGAAAAAGCCGTTTTTGTTAAAAATGTGTGTACAAAATTTTCTATAAATATTTTTAATAAAGTTTGAATGCACAATTATAGAAGATGGCTAGCTCTATTAATTGTTATGTTAATCTGTTGCAAAAAGCATTTATTACCTGATTTAGAACCAATAAATGGGGATGGATCTTTTTAATAAAAATGCGAATGTGGGTTGGATCTTTGTTTATTTAATAAAAAAATAAGGGAAAATTATATTTACACGGTTTTTTTAAATGAATTTTAATCAAAAAGGGCACAAGTACTAAGGCAAACTTGTAGCGTGAAAAGATTTTAGCAAAAACAAAATATTTCATACAAAATTTTCAACAGAGACGAAAACTGCAATACTTTAGTCATTAAGAGAATTCGAACAAAACGTATGAATTAATCTGTAACTTTTTATATATAATTTCCAGTTTTCGTGTTAGTAAATGTCTTCTACTTCAAAGTCAGGTTGTCCTGAAAACCCTTCCAGGTCATCATCCTTCAACCGGTTGGTCTGGAATAAGTTCAGTGTAAAAAAGGTGGTATTCCTGTGGAATCAGGTGAAGGAGAGTTTTCAAGTCCTTTAACTTGGCTTCGAGAATAGAATTCCCACAGGTCAAAGTACCTCTACTTCTTTTTTGTGAGAATAGCCCCTAAGTGAAAGTTTTTTTTAAATATATTCGTCCACCAACTCTTCGTCAAGGTTGCTCGCCTGTAAATTTTGAACATATCCTGTATTTTAACTATATCCCTAATCTGCAGCCGTGGCAGCTTATTCCCGTCTATAGTTTTCTTCCTAGTTGTTCTCTAATTGTATTGAAAATAAAAAGTAGGTATAAAAACGTGCAAGAAGACTTCAGTTTAAGATGAATGTTCACCGTTTTAGCAAAAACTACTTTATATCATCAATAAAATTAGAGAAAGTATAACTAACAGGGAGAAACTACTTATAGACGAGAATAAGGCTGCAGATTAAGGAAATAGAGATAAAATAACCGGATAGGTATCCTTCCAAGTCTAAAATCCAAATTTTGAACATAGGTAGGTACCTATGTTCAAAACTTACATGACGACCAACCTCGACGAAAAGTTTGTGGTCGTAGATATATTTAAAAAAGTTCGTTCGGGGGCTATTCTCACAAATGAAATAATGGAAGTACTTTGGCCTATGAGAAAACCTATTCCCGAGGTCAAGTTAAAAGACTTAAAAGCTCTTTCACCTGATTCCACAGGCATACCACCTTTTTTTACACTAAACTTATTCCAGAAGAACGCTTGGAGGATGATGACCTGGAAGGATTTGCAGGACAACTAGACCTTGAA
The DNA here is from genome assembly GCA_963971205.1 of Aethes cnicana. Taxonomy (NCBI): domain Eukaryota; kingdom Metazoa; phylum Arthropoda; class Insecta; order Lepidoptera; family Tortricidae; genus Aethes; species Aethes cnicana. The sequence goes on along the minus strand of OZ020298.1, from coordinate 6,329,654 downwards.
GTAGAAGACATTTTCAACTATGAAAACTGAAAAATCTAGAAAATAATTTACAGATTAATATATAGGTTTTTTCGGATTCCTTTTTTGGTCTGATTTTTGTACAAAATAAGTAAATACTTTATTTTTGCTGGATTTTTTTCATTCCACATTTTTTGCTATTGTTGCCTTTGTATTCTTGCTATTTTTCTCCAAAAAAAAAACCGTTGAAATGTTTTTTCCCTTATTTGTATTAAGAGTATTAAGACCCTGTAAATCAACAAGGATTCAACCCACATTCAACATTCTTACTTTTTTTATTGAAAAGATCAATCCCCTTTTATTTACCGTAAATGTAATTAATACTTTTCGCGAAAGAATATCATAAATCCACAACTCTGTTATGTCATAATCCACAACTCTATTTAGTGAAAAAGATTACGTAAAAATACTTCCATGTGTTAAAATATTTTCAATATGGAACCAAGTCACATGAACCCTCATAAAATTGAAAAATTTAGGCTATTTTTAATATGCAAACAAGATTCAAGATACATGGTTTCATATAACTGTGAAATCTTTATTTTGCAAACGGGATCCAACCGCGCTTGGTCTCTTATAGAGTTATAAAATTATACGTCTATGAGGTACCATGTGAAATGAATCTTGTTTACAAAATATGGATTTGCTGTTTTGTGGAATGGTAACTTTGTCAACATATTGTTTTGATAGGTTAAAATGGTCAGATCATTTTGATTTTTATAGGGAAGGTGTAAGGTGCATTTTAAAACCTATCTGCATATTTAACTCAATTTTGACAGGTGTGTGGGTTGGATCTGGTTTGCAGAACTGCGTCCAATTGATAATGTTTTGATAGATCGCCTCTATTTTCGTACTGGAGAAAACTTGTTTTTCGTTTCATGGGAAGGAATACTTTTCTGGTGATTCCGCAAGATATTCTTTAATACAGTCGCTCAAAAAGTAAACATTTCGATACCTGTTTAACGTGCCAAAAGTTAGTCATTTCCGAACGAGCGCTTTTTGTCTTTTGACAGCCAGTGAGCGTGCTTGAAGCTGTTTTGATACGAACTAGTGCGTAAAGTTTTTCAAGCTTCATCCAGTGCTTTTATTTCTTTATTCTGTTTTTTCGCAAATGTTTAAAAAAATGTCGTTTGATACACGTGCGAAATTGTCATTTACACTCGTCCCTAGTGTTAATGCTCGCTTCTCGCGCCAACATAACCTGGGACTCGTGATAAAATGACGAACTTTTCGCACTTGCATTAAAATGTACTTACTATTCAATTCTTCCGCAGTAGAACTAGGGTCACCGACATAGCCCGAAGAATTGCGAGCCTTAAGTGGCAGTGGGCGGGGCACATTGCTCGCAGGACTGATGGCCGATGGGGCCGGAAAGTTCTCGAGTGGCGCCCGCGAACCGGGAGACGAGCTGTCGGTAGGCCTCCAACAAGATGGAGCGACGACCTCGTGAAGGTCGCGGGAAACCGGTGGAAGCAAGTAGCACAGGACCGGTCTGAGTGGCGAGCCTTGGGGGAGGCCTATGTCCAGCAGTGGACGTCTTTTGGCTGAAATGATGATGATGATTCAATTCTTGTAGTGAGTATTTTGAGTAGAAGAATGTTTGGAAGCTTTTATCATTAAATTTAATTGCAGCTTTCAATACATGAAAGCCTTTTCAGTGATAGCAGAGACAAGGTAAAATTTAATAAGTACTTATGTTTTTACAATTAATAAATATTTGAAAACCGCCTTCAAACTCCGACAGTCTGCGATGTCGACGCCAAGTTCACTAGAGATCTTCTACTATCTAAAGTCCCGCGCCTTCACATTTCAAAATGCTTCAATGTATTTAAAAAGCACCACCATCACTCTCAACACATGTGTGTGTCTCAGCAGCCATCAACTATGCGTTGAGAGTGTTGGTGGTGCTTTTTAAATAATGATAAAAAAATTGAAGCATTTTGAAATGTGAAGGCGCGGGACTTTAGATAGTAGAAGATCTCTACTGGCCTATAAGATTTTCATACCTTTGTTTTGTATAGACGCCCTCGATACCTACTTAGCCCTAAAATTATCCGCTAAGTTCCTTTCGCAAATAGCGCAAAGGCGGCGACCTTTTGTGCTATTTTCGCGCAGCTTTGTTCGCACTTCGGCGCTAACCTTGAAAATGAAAGGGAGTCTGGTTTCAGTTTGTTGACTTTTCGGTGGACGGATCATATTTTTTCCTAAATGAAAGGTAATGTACGGATAATTATGTGAAATTGAGATGTATAATATATCCCTTCAATCGCATAGACCATCAAAGTGTACCTTTTGGCTTGGAATTTTGCGTAAATCTTGAAAAACTGCTATATCTACAATATCTACCCGCGCCATCTATTATCGTAGAGGCATAAAAAAAATCAAAAAAAAATCGTGAGTTTTCACCTTAAATACTCGTGTCAGACAGAATGCGTGTGCAGCAAACATGCATACGAGGTGCGCTTATTTCGTATAGCGCACGGCACGTAAGCTGTGTCATGTGTTTTCGATGGCTTAGGTGAAGAAATGTTAGAGGCCCTGCGCCGAAAACCACCAAAATAGGGATGACGACAGGGTGAAGAAATCGAAATTCTAATTAGTCCGTCAGTCAGGTAATAAAAAAATATTAGACACGTATTTTTTGTTTTATCAAATTAATAAAGAATGACTAAGTTAAAACGCATTAAAGTTGGAGAGTGGGGGCTAACTACGTCACCGTTAGGTATAAATCGCACCTAACCGTGACGTCACGCGACATTTCAACTCTATATATCTCCGTATAAGTTTGATTAGGTACGTGAAAAAAGAAAAAATACGTGTCCAATAGTTTTCAATAATCTTCCTGATAGACAAAGGAAAAAAAAGTTGTCGTCACCCTTATTATAGTGGCCTTGTTTCTAACACTTATAACATACCTACATGGAACTATTAAAATGAGCAGTCTTTTCTAGTTAGATACGTACCACCGTACCACCGTTTGGATTTCCATCGGTTGAAATGGACGTCAAGTAAGGACTTTATCATAAAAAACTTCGTATGCGCAGAAATATTAAAATGAAAAATCCCGTTTTTTCCCGCTCCCGTGGGAATTTCGGGAAATACTCTCTTAGTGCTCCCCTACGCTCCCTAAGGAACCTGCACGCCAAATAACAGCTCTCTACGACCAGTAGTTTCGGCTCTGCGTTGATTGATCAGTCAGTCAGTCAGTTTCTTGTTTTATATATATATAGATAAATCCTTTAGCATTTATAAAAATTTAGTTGGACTTTCACCGAGGCATTAGTTGTGATGTGAACAACGTTGGTGTTATTTTAAAACGTACCTACGTCGATCGGTGATGGATATATATTATACGCATTAAAAATATTATTTGACGTTGTAATACTTTCGTTTTCTGACACGTTTATCGGTTTAAATATAGCTCGGAACAAAAGGACAACATTTGCATAGATTGTGGAGTGTGATGTGGAGGGATGACATTTATCGAAGACTAGTAGAGAATACGGCTTAAGGAATACGATATTTTCTTCAAATGGTTGGTAGTCACAGTGAATACTTGGGTACCTACGTTTGTCTGGGGACCATATCAGTAACTAACACTTTGGAAAGTAGTTTTCACTTATGTGAAATGTATAATTTTGAAGTAAACATGGAATTTCACACGACTTTCGCTCTTTACGTGGCTAAATAGAGGTCTATATTCACAGAGGTTTCTTGTAGTTGAATATGTTTATCAAACAACTTTTGCCCACGTCTTCTTCTGTGTGAAATTTCATACTAAATCACCCCCCCCCCCCCCTTCCATTCTCGAGGTATTATTTGTTATTTTTATTTTAAATACTTAATGTTATGTTGTGCATTTTAATAGGCACAAAATGTCTATTTTAAGACGCACCAACATAACTGAGTCGCCAGATCTGGAACTACCCTAAAGTAACGGAGACCTCTCATTCGAAAAATTGGATTTCCCATCCCAAATAAGGATAGTCACTTGTTGTAGGTATAGGGTTGCCATCTGTTTGTATTTAGCAGGACATGTTTGGCTTTTACAAGTTGTGTCCGGCCAAATATTCATATGTCCGGCCTGTCCGGCTTTTGTTTGGCTTTTTGAGCCTCAAGCGAAGCAATCATCATCAACATCACTACTGTCAGTCATGTCAGTACTGATCGAAGAAAGCTAAAATTTGGCATCCAGGTTCCTTGGGGAGTGAAGGGGAGCACTAAGAGAGGTTTTCCCTAAATTCCCACGGGAACGCTTTATTGTGGTGATGTCAGGCTTTTAGGGTAAAATGTCCGGCTTTTTTTTAGGCAGCATCCGGCGTTTTCATTTTAGGACATGGCAACCCTATGTAGGTACAAATTAATCCAAAACATGACGACATTTCATCATTAAGGTGAGTAGTGAGGCAAAAATGCAAATTCGAGGTGTTTTTGTAACCATTTTTCTATAATTGTAACAAGTTGTCATCTGCAAAGTTTACGAATATGGAACACAAATATAGTCAATTAGTGTTTCTGGTATTTTATATCGTCTTATATGTAATGATTTGTACTATGGATGTCATTTAAGAAATCCTTAATCCTCCTATATGTAACCATTTATTTCCGCTTAGGAAAAAATCTACGTTGACAATTTTTTTGCAAGTACTTTTCAGAATTTTATCTAGGGCTTGACCTTCTAACTTATATGATAAATAGCTTTTAGACGAAAAACCTATGTCTTCCTTAGTGTATAATCACAAGTATCACAACACACATTTGCTGCGCTTGTTATGGTAGGCGTTTTGTTGAATTATGCGGCGTTTTTTATATTTTTAAATATTTTTATTTATTGATTAAAAAATATCTAAACTATCATGATTACTAAAGAAAGAAGGATAAAAGTTCGTTTCATAAATTTGACTTTTATATTGGATTTGAAGTAGTGTTATTTTTCTATAAATTGATTGCATTAAACATAAAGTTGTGGTTGAGAACAAGGCGACGTTGCGAGTTTCGGCACTCGTGTTGTTTACCTCGCGGTCGCGCGCGCTGTTGCCAGCTAGGTAGGTATCCCGAACTCGATCAGAGGACGCACAGCATGGTCGGCCTGCCGGCCGGCACTCGGAAATGAGTGAATAGCGAGTGAGTAACTAGCGAGAGAGTAAGTCGAGTGGAGTGATTTGTCTCGAGGATTTGCATTTTATTGTTGTTATAGATACTTATTTGTTAAGTTTGTTTTGTTACTCCGTAATAGTGTTCTTGTTATAATATTGTTATTGTTACCTAGTGTAAAAATGGGTAATAAAAAGGGGAGAAGATCACACTGCTCTATAAAGTTGATACGAAAGCGACAAGGGCGAACCGCTTATTACCTCAAGAAAGTCGCTGAAAAGTAGGGTCGCTTCGCCTGTTTGCGTCCACTTACTGGAGTTAGCAAGTTTGAAGGTGAAAATAAAAATGTTCTAATTGAAATTTTGATTATAAAAGGGATGTAATGTATTGATGATATAGTCCTTTTCAATATAACTTATAGTTTTGGTCGAAACATCTGGTAGTTTTCAAAAAAACGACACAAATAGGCAAATTAGGCGATTTACCCAGTTTGCGTCCACTTAATCCAGATTGCGTCCACCTATGGACCAATTCGCGTCCACCAACTTAGAAAAGGAATCTGAATTGATGTTTTTATAGTAACTAGCTTTTTCTCAAACATGCTCGGTAATGTTCGTGTTACTTTCAAAAAAAGAAGACGCCAGGCTGTCCATTGCCGGCCTTGGCCAGCAAAAACATTATTGTCGTGTGTGTTTTTTTTTAATTCGCTTGCTATTTGAGACACCTCTGTAGAGCAACTGACAAATCAATGGAGGTAATGAGTACAACTTCCATGGCCAAATCATCCACGATCATGGAAGTAGTAAATACTGATGTGGGGTAAGTGCGCCTAAATTTATGTCGCCCCTATGCCTTGTAAACAGCCAACTACTAGTTGAGTAATATTTATAGGTTTCGATATATTTATGTTAGGCGCACTTACCCCGAAACTGACAAATCCATGGAGGTAATAAGTACAACTTCCATGGCCAAATCATCCACGATCATGGAAGTAGTAAATACTGATGTGGGGTGAGTGCGCCTAAATTTAATTCGGCCCTATGCCTTGTAAACAGCCAACTACTAGTTGAGTAATATTTATAGGTTTCGATATATTTATGTTAGGCGCACTTACCCCATCCTGGCGCACTTGCCCCGACTGACCTTACGTATTTCCTCGCTGTTTGAGAAAAGCATTATATATACGTCGGCCGCAATTGCGATTGCCGGACTCGTACTAATAGAATCGTCCGGCAATGCGCTACTTGGCGGCCTCTGCAATATTGTACTATTCCCCGCAACTTCGTATGCGCAGAAATATTAAAATGAAAGATCCCGTTTTTTCCCGTTCCCGTGGGAAATTCGGGAAATCCTCTCTTAGCGCTCCCATACGTTCCCTAAGGAACCTGCATGCCAAATTTCAGCCCGATCCGTCCAGTGGTATGGGCTGTGCGTTGCTAAATCACTATGTCAGTCAGTCAGTCAGTCACCTTTGAGTTTTATATATTTAGACTAGCTTTTCCCCACAACTTCGTATGCGCAGAAATATTAAAATGAAAAACCCCGTTTTTTCCCGTTTCCGTGGGAATTTCGGGAAATCCTTTCTTAGCGGATGCCTACGTCATAACATCTACCTGCATGCCAAATTTCAGCCAGATCCGTCCAGTGGTTTGGGCTGTGCGTTGATAGATCACTATGTCAGTCAGTCAGTCACCTTTGAGTTTTATATATTTAGACTAGCTTTTCCCCGCAACTTCGTATGCGCAGAAATATTAAAATGACAAACCCCGTTTTTTCCCGTTCCCGTGGGAATTTCGGGAAATCCTTTCTTAGCGGATGCCTACGTCATAACATCTACCTGCATGCCATATTTCAGCCAGATCCGTCCAGTGGTTTGGGCTGTGCGTTGATAGATCACTATGTCAGTCAGTCAGTCACCTTTGAGTTTTATATATTTAGACTAGCTTTTCCCCACAACTTCGTATGCGCAGAAATATTAAAATGAAAAACCCCGTTTTTTCCCGTTTCCGTGGGAATTTCGGGAAATCCTTTCTTAGCGGATGCCTACGTCATAACATCTACCTGCATGCCAAATTTCAGCCAGATCCGTCCAGTGGTTTGGGCTGTGCGTTGATAGATCACTATGTCAGTCAGTCAGTCACCTTTGAGTTTTATATATTTAGATGTACAGAATATATATTTAGATTGTACAGAATGATCGGATTTTAACAATGACTTTATTCAAGAATATTTGACATTAAAAAATCATGATTATAATTAATAAAACCATGAACATTTTTTTTTCCAGACAGGCCAGTTTTCCTGCTGTTTGAACTTTATTATGAATGTAGTCATTTATCGGGGTTTTACCCTACATACGCATAATGCCTAATTGCATTGCATATTCTTAAACTACGACTTTGATACGAAAAAACATTAAAAATATCTAAATATCACTAGTACCATGTTCAGCATGTAAATTATTTAAAAAAGTATTCAATTCATAAAAAAAATATACAAAAAGTTATTATAAGCGGTGATTTGAACCCGCGCCCCTCTTGCGCTCTCATCTACGTCATGATGAATAATTTGGACCGCTGGGCCACGGTAGACTTAAGACAGCGGGCGAAATTAACCATTGCCATCGTTGTAATTTACGTTAGCGTATTTGGCGCGGTTATTATTGAGAGGATCGGGCTCAAAACGCTCAAGGTCATCGACGGCTACAGGCGCCTTAAAGGAAATCATTATGTTTATTTTTAAAGTAGGCTTAGATATAGTAATCATCATACTTAATGTTCTAAACGTTTATTAAAACTGATTCACATACAAATTCGGCGACTTAAATATAAAATAATTCAATTAAAAATAAAATTTAAAACTAGAACTAAAAATAACTATAGAAAAAACACCCCTTCCAAAATTTCATTTTGCGGCATGGTGCCCATAACGCTGGCGGCGTTACCTCTCTGGATTGTTAAAGAAATCCTTTGCGAGAGGTAAGCGCCAGCCCTTGAGTCGCCGGTTTTGTCGATCAAGTGGGCCGACAACATCTTCATGAAAGCTTTCATGTCTGCCGACCAGGGACCCAGAGTCTCAACCGCGAGAGCCGCAAACTCATATTCATGCATTATGCATGAATACTTTCGGCGCTTGAGGCTCTGGGCCTGGCCAGCAGCAGCGCCGGCTTGTGATTGTGACCGGGTGCATTAAGGCGAGTAGTGAGGCAAAAATGCAAATTCGAGGTGTTTTTGTAACCATTTTTCTATAATTGTAACAAGTTGTCATCTGCAAAGTTTACGAATATGGAACACAAATATAGTCAATTAGTGTTTCTGGTATTTTATATCGTCTTATATGTAATGATTTGTACTATGGATGTCATTTAAGAAATCCTTAATCCTCCTATATGTAACCATTTATTTCCGCTTAGGAAAAAATCTACGTTGCCAAATTTTTTGCAAGTACTTTTCAGAATTTTATCTAGGGCTTTACCTTCTAACTTATATGATAAATAGCTTTTAGACGAAAAACCTATGTCTTACTTAGTGTATAATCACAAGTATCACAACACACATTTGCTGCGCTTATTATGGTAGGCGTTTTGTTGAATTATGCGGCGTTTTTTATATTTTTAAATATTTTTATTTATTGATTAAAAAATATCTAAACTATCATGATTACTAAAGAAAGAAGGATAAAAGTTCGTTTCATAAATTTGACTTTTATATTGGATTTGAAGTAGTGTTATTTTTCTATAACTTCATTGCATTAAACAGAAAGTTGTGGTTGAGAACAAGGCGACGTTGCGAGTTTCGGCACTCGTGTTGTTTACCTCGCGGTCGCGCGCGCTGTTGCCAGCTAGGTAGGTATCCCGAACTCGATCAGAGGACGCACAGCATGGTCGGCCTGCCGGCCGGCACTCGGAAATGAGTGAATAGCGAGTGAGTAACTAGCGAGAGAGTAAGTCGAGTGGAGTGATTTGTCTCGAGGATTTGCATTTTATTGTTGTTATAGATACTTATTTGTTAAGTTTGTTTTGTTACTCCGTAATAGTGTTCTTGTTATAATATTGTTATTGTTACCTAGTGTTAAAATGGGTAATAAAAAGGGCGAAAGCGACAAGGGCGAACCGCTTATTACCTCAAGAAAGTCGCTGAAAAGTAAGGTCGCTTCGCCTGTTTGCGTCCACTTACTGGAGTTGGCAAGTTTGAAGGTGAAAATAAAAATGTTCTTATTGAAATTTTGATTATAAAAGGGATGTAATGTATTGATTATATAGTCCTTTTCAATATAACTTATAGTTTTGGTCGAAACATCTGGTAGTTTTCAAAAAAACGACACAATTAGGCAAATTAGGCGATTTACCCAGTTTGCGTCCACTTAATCCAGATTGCGTCCACCTATGGACCAATTCGCGTCCACCAACTTAGAAAAGGAATCTGAATTGATGTTTTTATAGTAACTAGCTTTTTCTCAAACATGCTCGGTAATGTTCGTGTTACTTTCAAAAAAAGAAGACGCCAGGCTGTCCATTGCCGGCCTTGGCCAGCAAAAACATTATTGTCGTGTGTGTTTTTTTTTAATTCGCTTGCTATTTGAGACACCGCTGTAGAGAAACTGACAAATCCATGGAGGTAATGAGTACAACTTCCATGGCCAAATCATCCACGATCATGGAAGTAGTAAATACTGATGTGGGGTAAGTGCGCCTAAATTTATTTCGCCCCTATGCCTTGTAAACAGCCAACTACTAGTTGAGTAATATTTATAGGTTTCGATATATTTATGTTAGGCGCACTTACCCCATCCTAGCGCACTTGCCCCGACTGACCTTACGTATTTCCTCGCTGTTTGAGAAAAGCATTATATATACCTCGGCCGCAATTGCGATTGCCGGACTCGTACTAATAGAATCGTCCGGCAATGCGCTACTTGGCGGCCTCTGCAATATTGTACTATTCCCCGCAACTTCGTATGCGCAGAAATATTAAAATGAAAGATCCCGTTATTTCCCGTTCCCGTGGGAATTTCGGGAAATCCTCTCTTAGCGCTCCCATACGTTCCCTAAGGAACCTGCATGCCAAATTTCAGCCCGATCCGTCCAGTGGTAAGTAAGTAAGTAACACTTTATTGTACAGAAAAAAAAAACACAAATACAATTATCAATACAGAGAAGAGACACATGTACAAAGGCAAAGTGGTTTGGGCTGTGCGTTGATAAATCACTATGTCAGTCAGTCAGTCAGTCACCTTTGAGTTTTATATATTTAGACTAGCTTTTCCCCGCAACATCGTATGCGCAGAAATATTAAAATGACAAACCCCGTTTTTTCCCGTTCCCGTGGGAATTTCGGGAAATCCTTTCTTAGCGGATGACTACGTCATAACATCTACCTGCATGCCAAATTTCAGCCAGATCCGTCCAGTGGTTTGGGCTGTGCGTTGATAGATCACTATGTCAGTCAGTCAGTCACCTTCGAGTTTTATATATTTAGACTAGCTTTTCCCCACAACTTCGTATGCGCAGAAATATTAAAATGAAAAACCCCGTTTTTTTCCCGTTTCCGTGGGAATTTCGGGAAATCCTTTCTTAGCGGATGCCTACGTCATAACATCTACCTGCATGCCAAATTTCAGCCAGATCCGTCCAGTGGTTTGGGCTGTGCGTTGATAGATCACTATGTCAGTCAGTCACCTTTGAGTTTTATATATTTAGATGTACAGAATATATATTTAGATTGTACAGAATGATCGGATTTTAACAATGACTTTATTCAAGAATATTTGACATAAAAAAATCATTATTATAATTAATAAAACCATGAACATTTTTTTTCCAGACAGGCCAGTTTTCCTGCTGTTTGTACTTTATTATGAATGTAGTCATTGCATTGCATATTCTTAAACTACGACTTTGATACGAAAAAACATTAAAAATATCTAAATATCACTAGTACCATGTTCAGCATGTAAATTAATTAAAAAAGTATTCAATTCATAAAAAAAATATACAAAAAGTTATTATAAGCGGTGATTTGAACCCGCGCCCCTCTTGCGCTCTCATGTACGTCATGATGAATTTGGACCGCTGGGCCACGGTAGACTTAAGATAGCGGTCGAAATTAACCATTGCTATCGTTGTAATTTACGTTAGCGTATTTGGCGCGGTTATTATTGAGAGGATCGGGCTCAAAACGCTCAAGGTCATCGACGGCTACAGGCGCCTTAATTGAACTCCATCCAATTTGTCGTCTCCTTGACAGTGGAAATTTAGACAAGGTTACATGTATCATACGTATGACGGCTAAGATATGATTAGGTCGTGGTTAGTGTATGTGTAGTCACATCATGTCAGCCAAAAGACGTCCACTGCTAGACATAGGCCTCCCCAATAGGTCATGTGCCACTCGATCCGCCGCATCTTTCCTGGCATTCGAGAACTTTCTCGCACCAGTCCTTCAAGCAATCAGACTAAAATCAACAAATATTTTAAGCTTTCATTCAATTTTAATCCGGATAGTAAACATTTCAGTATAGCGTTAACTATAAACGCAATAAATAGAAGGTCACATGGAATTGGGTAATTTTGAACGCACGCCAATTCTAATATTGTTATTTTTCACCGTGTTGCATCACTGATTTTTCATGACGTTGACATTTATCTACCTGCGGTTTCTGAACGTGTTTTACTTACCTGTTGAGATTTTTGATATGGCAACATCAGCGCTTTAATAGACAAGTCTATTTTCCGTTGGATTTAAATGAAAATATTTATATTAAATGTGTGCTTAAAAATAAAATAAGAATATCTTTGTCGTATTCTTTGTCTTTCACATGTCTTTTTATTAGTAAATTTATCATGTTGAGAAATTTTCATAGATGATATATCATTTGAATTTAATTGTTCTTATTTAGATACTCTTTACGACGTACCTACGCAATCTAATTCTTGGATATCTGTCAATGTCCTGAATGATGGCTGATTTCCAGCAAAAATATCGCGTTCCTCCCGCAAGTTTATAAACAAACACAAAAAAAACAACACATCGCATACCTACATAAACTTGTATTTACAGTTCATATAATGGCAACCATTCAGCAAAACGGGGATTTATTTATAAGCAGTTAAGTTTCGCGCGCCGGCGGCGCTGGACATAGTTTCCGAACGCAGCCATGTTCAACTTCTTCAAACGGAGGAAGGCCGAGGCGAGTCCGGCCGAGCAGCCGCGGAGACAGCCGAGCGCGCGCGCGCCGCCCTCAGTCGAGCTCGAACCACAAACGAACGACACGCTTAGAAAAGATGTAGTCAACCTACTAATCCCCGAAACGAACTACAACCAGAAGTCCGGAGTCGGCGCCATTTTCGAAATAATGGCGGGGAAACGCAAGAAAAACAAAAGAGGAACCGCCCGCGCCGAGTCATGCCGCGTGAGCCCCCAGAAAGAGACGACAGGCGTCAGCTTACAGCGGAGCGCGTCTGACGTCGAGCCGAAGTGCACTGACGTCGCGCCCGAAAATACACCCGACACGGAGCAAGCGGACTTCGTTAAGGCGCTCGTCCTGCAAAAGTACGCGCGACCGGAGAAACACGTGTCCCTCGTGTACGTGTCTGACGCGCCCGATGCGTCGGAGAAACGGCACGCAGAGGCACTGCTGCGCGAGATCGCGCGGAGCATAGACTGCACCATCGATGAGATCCATGACCAAATGGGAACCGCTGAGACCAAGCCGCATCATGTATACGAAACTGTCGAGGAACGCAACCAGAACAACAACAATAATTACAAAAATGAACTTAAAGGCGAGCTCGAGAAGCTGTTGCAAGAGGAGAAAACAGTTACAAAGGAAGCTTCGCCGTCGTTTACGAAGAAATCTAACTTGAAGCTGCCGAAATCTGATACGGAAGGATGTTCGGATGACGACAGATCGGAGAGCGGGAAGAAACGGGTCACTTTCAGAAAACACATCGTCTTCGACGACGGTGAACAACAGACTGACGACGATTCGTCCTTCGAATCATTCACCTCTGAAGAAGACGAGGAGTATTTGGAAGATGCTTTGCCTGACAACGACGAGCTGCTAGGCGGTGTTGTAGTTTCGCGAAACGAGAATGAAAACAAAACTATAATTAACATCAACGAGAGCGACGAACCTGTTCAAATTACAGTCGTAGAAGAATTGAAACGGATTTCTAGTGATAACAGTGATAGTGGGTTCATAGATACTGAGAGACACGAGTGTGAGAATGACAAGAGTTTAGTGGAGAGTGAGAGCGAGGTCAGTGAGAGTGAGAGTGAAACGGAAGAAGAGGTGATAGAGATAGTGGAGGAGGAGGTTAGCTTAGATATTGGAGACCCGGAAGACGAAGTGGACAAGTGAGTATTACCACTATTTTTGCATGTTGTTTACGTATCCATTCCGAAGTAAGAATGTAAATCCATAGTATTTGAATAAATATTAAATTAAAATAAAGATCCCTAAAGAAAAATATTTATATTTGATTGTATATTTAGTTTTTGTTTGATAGGCGAGTTGATGTTTGAAGAGAATCGGCACTTTTCTGATGATGTATCGTGGCTTTAAATAATCAATTTATAGGTTATAGATATAGATAGATATGTCTAGAAAGTGAATGCACGTTTGTAACCAAACCGTTAAAATACAATAGATAGAAATACTCAGCTGCTTTTCAAGGCCTTGGGTTAAAATTAGCGCGGGATTCCCGTTCCAGTTAGGATCGGTACAGATGATGCACGATCTTTTTAAATGCAGTTGTTGAAAAAGTAAACATTTCGCTATATGTTAAGAGTGCGAAAAAAATAGTTATTTCCGCAGTCCGACCTTTGTGCCTTAAGTGTATTTAGTAGTGGAATTTTGAGAAGTTCTAAAAGTAAAAAATCTGTAGACTGAAAATTACTATCTAGGTAGGTATAGGTATATTCTTTTCGGCAGTCCGGACTTATCTTTTTAATTTAATGCGCTGTATTTTGGCAGCCATAGCAGACAAATATGAAATTTTGAAAAGTTCTAAAAGTATAAAATCTATGTACTTAGGTAGAGTGAAAATTACTATCTATTAGGCATATATACTAACTAGCTTCTGCCCGCGACTTCGTCCGCGTCTATATGTTGACCAGTGGCAGTGTAACTAGCTCCATGGCAAAATTGTAATACGTCCAGTAGTTTTCGAGTTCAATTTATTCATTCAAAATGCGGACATTCATTGATCTATTATAAGTAAGGATTCACAATCAGCCGGGAAAAATGCCCCGTCAAAACGGGTGTCCAAACAACTCGGGCACCCGTTTGGCGCTCAGTAAATTTGACACTTAAAACTTATATTGTTAGGTTTACTTTTGAATATATTTTTTGTACACATGGAGGCGTTATTAGCATATTGGAACGTATTTTCTAATGTCAGTTTTCTCCATATATTTTGACATATTCTGTTTGGCACTGTTCGTCCCTATGTTATTATAGGACAATGGGACATATACATACGTACATACAGACAATTTTTCTAAAAATCGTTATTTTGTGTACAGTATCGTTTATATAGTCCCCTCGACTTGATAGTTTCTTTTAATTTTCAAGTTTCAGACGCGACTTCTTCTACATTACTTATTATTAGTATAGATTTATGTTGTGAGTGTTTGTATCTTGACATGCAATTGTATGATTCTCGAAACATATCTGAATAATTCAGTAAGAAGAGAATAATAAGTAATAAGTTCAGTTTATTTCAATTAATTTCGCGCTTTTTTTCACACGCGCTTTAATGAGTTTTAAAAGTATTTTTTATTGATCTATGTGAACAAGAAGAAGCCATGGCAACAAGTTTTGATTTCTTTGAGAAAACGTTACATTCGGCCGTCGTTTAGGTTACTACTTTACAAAGCTTCTCTTCTAATCACAAGATCATATGTTTATCCCAAGGATTTACTATTTGTAATTAATAAGTAAGTACTTATGTTAAAAAGCAAAGCAAGTGCCTATTTATTTTGACATCCCAGTTTCCCAGTAAATTTACTACTTCGCGCCCTTTTTGACGTTTCAAGGACGCCATCTTTGACGCACGAGCGCCGACAGCTTTGACTCAGACGTTTATTCCTATACATCGTGTTGGACGTGGGTTTCCATAAAAATAGTGTTGAAACTAAATTATTCCGAAATGAGACAGATCCGAAATACCAAATACCAAATACTCGTACAAGTATTTGGTATTTTCGAATTTGTTTTGGTTTCAAACAAATAAAGTGTTTGTTTTTAAAGCAGTCTTAACGTGTTGTTGACTGTGCTTCATTCAATTACCTTTTTAAATGATAGTTAACTACGTCTATTAATGTTATTATTGCTGAATAAGACCATCGAATTCGATTGTCTTATAAGTTATAACAAAATCAATGCCCGCCTACATTCTTCAGTCAGACAGAACGAAAGTTTATTCCAAATTCAAATGACTTATTGAAAATCGAATGTGAGGCACTGACGTATTCGATTGCCGCCATTGTGGAATTTGTGGACAGATTTTAAAGAATCTTAGAGGATTTATAAAATGAGTGTAGATACAATTGTGTATGCAACTGCACATAATTAGGCCTTAAAACACTCGTGCGATATTATATTACTCGCCTCACAGCTCGTTTCATAAAACCCCACTCGTGTTTTAAGACCGTTCCCTGACCCAGCATCGTCAAATTGCTCATGTAAGATCATACTTTTCTATGAAATGTTAAAAGTTAAAAATATCAAGAAAACATGTTATATTAGGTCCTTACATATGAAATTGGCGTTTGGCGAACTGGCAACTTTGATTCAAAATATGTGGCGTTCGGCTAGGAATTCCAAATTCAAATTTATTTCAAATATAAGACCATGTATTTCTGTGTTCGAATTACGAAATTTATTTGTTATCGCGTCATTTGTTTTTCTTTCACATCGTTCTGTTCACAATATGGAGAACTTAAAATATCGCTATATTTACGAATATGAGTTTCACCTCGGCACTAGTGCTGCAGAAACGGCTCGTAGGATTAACAATGCGTATGGGGAAGCTACTGCAAAAGAAAATACGGTACGTTATTGGTTCCAACGTTTCCGTTCTGGAAATTTTGACCTACAGAACAAGCCTCGTGGACGGCCGGAGACACAAGTTGATAACGAAGAATTAAAAGCAATTGTGGAAGCAGATCCATCGCAAACCACGTCAGAGTTAGCGGCAGGCTTCGGTGTGAGTGATAAAACCATTTTGATTCACTTGAAACAAATTGGAAAAGTGAAAAAACTTGAAAAATGGGTACCGCATGAATTGAGCGACGCAAACAAAGAAACACGCGTCGAGTGTTGCGTTTCACTTCTCAACCGGCACAATAATGAAGGCATTTTGAATCGTATCGTTACTTGTGATGAAAAATGGATCTTGTACGACAACCGGAAACGTTCTTCACAATGGTTGAACCCAGGTGAACCAGCCAAATTCTGCCCGAAACGAAAGTTGACTCAGAAAAAGGTACTGGTAAGTGTCTGGTGGACTAGTGCCGGTGTCATCCATTACAGTTTCTTAAGATCTGGGCAAACAATCACGGCTGATGTGTATTGTCAACAATTGCAAACGATGATGGAAAAGCTAGCCATTAAACAACCCAGACTGGTCAATCGATCTAGCCCACTGCTGCTTCAGGACAACGCTCGACCACATACGGCACGTTTGACGGCCGCAAAACTACGGGAGCTGCGACTGGAATGTCTTCGACACCCACCATACTCCCCGGACCTTGCTCCAACTGATTACCATTTTTTTCGGAATTTGGACAACTTCATGCAAGGAAAAAAATTCAATTCTCACGAGGCTGTCCAAACGGCCTTCAAAGATTTTATTGATTCTCGCTCACACACTTTTTTTAGTAAAGGAATCAATGAACTACCTTCGAGATGGCAAAAGTGCATAGATAGCCATGGTACATACTTTGACTAAATAAAAAAATAGTTTCATAAAAAAAAATCGTTTTCATTTCTGCCATATGAAACGCCAATTTCATATGTAAGGACCTAATATTTGATTATATCATCCTTACATTGACAGCTTTCGTTACACGTTTCACGAAACTTCCCAACTTTACTCCAGTTTATTATATCAAACAGAGTTTATTTAATTTTATTTCTCTACATAAACTCCTTTCAACTCCATACACTTCATCCAACGATGTTCCAGCTTTTTCAACCCCTCCAAAAAATATTTTTTGTCAAACCCTGAAAAATATGCTTCAGTTTCAGCTATGACTTCCTCATTTGATGAAAATCTTTTCCCACCGAGCCATTTCTTCATGTTTGGGAATAAAAAAAATCACATGGGGCCAAATCCGGAGAATAAGGTGGGTGGGGCAGTATTTCGTAACGCAATTCTACTAATTTGGCTGTTGCGACTGCCGACGAGTGTGCAGGGGCATTGTCGTGGTGAAAAAGGATTTTCTTCTTTGCCAGATGTGGCCGTTTTTTCACAACTTCTGCGTTGAATTTTTCCAACAATGTAGCATAATATAGGCCATTTATTGTTTTACCTTTCTCCAAATAATCTATATAAATAACCCCCTGGCTGTCCCAAAAAACAGTGGCCATTACCTTTCCTGCCGAATTAACGGTTATCGCTTTCTTTGGGGCCCGTTCGTTAGCAGAAGTCCACTGTTTTGACTGATTTTTCGTCTCTGGCGTATAATGGTGGATCCACGTTTCATCTACCGTCACAAAACGACGTAAAAATTCATTGGGATTACGCTTGAATTTGGCTAAGCATTGCTCGGAAGTTGTTTCCCGAGGTCGTTTTTGATCGGCTGTCAGCAAACGCGGCACCCATCTTGCGGAAAGCTTTTTCATATTCAAAATATTATGCAAGATATGAAAAACTCGTTCAGATGAAATGTGTACAGTCTCAGCTATCTCACGAATCTTAACTCGACGGTCATCTAAAACAATATCGTGAACTTTATTCACGACATCATCCGTGGTAACTTCAATTGGCCTACCAGAGCGTTCTGCGTCATTGGTAGTGGCACGCCCAGAACGAAATTCTGTAAACCACTTATGTACCATTCCATGAGAAGGAGCAGATTCCCCGTAATATTTTTTTAAACAGTTTTCAGTCTCTTTAATAGTTTTTCCACGTAAAAAGTAATGTTTAATTAACACACGAAATTCGCTTTTCTCCATTTTCCAACAATTTTCCGACCGTATTCGACATATGCCTCAATAACTTTTTTATTTTCCCACCTTTTAAAAAAAAAAAACTGCCAGCTACCAAGGAGATCAGAATTGTAATTAAAAAGTTTATATGTTAAAATGGTTTTTGTTTTACTTAAAGTCACTGACTTATCAAACCGCCCTCGTATGCATACATTGACAGCTTTATAAATGTCATGTTTTTAGACCGTATTTTTATAGAAATTAAAACGTGTTAAATACTAACTAAACGGGCGTTCTGTGCGTAGCGCTTTCTCTTTCACTCGTTGCACCGTTGCACGAGTGACAGTGACGGCTGAGTTGGGTATATGAACGGCCTTAAGGACCTTTATTATTTAGCAGTTACATAAACCACTAATAGATGGTGTTATTGACATACATATTTTCATTGTTTGTATTTAAGTTCCTAGAAAGTCCGTGGAAGTTTCATCACTTTTGAAGCGTTTAGCTATACCTACCCGACTTCCCATCTCAGGAGACAGCGTATATTCGAAGTCTTAAAATAGGGATCTCCCTATTCCCTATAGGATCCCTCACGCGTCGCGTGAACTTTAAGCAGCTAGATTTAAACTCAACTTGACGCGTGAGCGATCCTATAGGGAAAAGGGATAGATCCCTATTTAAGACTTCGAATATGGCCCCAGCGCGTCTCGCGTCTCAGGTATGCCAAGTTCACCTCTCGTGTTGCTGGATGCCTGGCAACCTACGAACGATTGATCTTAGCGTTTTTTTCCCCCAAGAACGTGCAAGCTGTTGAATGATCTTCCCCCTGAGGTATTTCCGTGATTTAGGAATCTTGAAACAACGAGTGCAAGGGCTGTCAAAGGCCGGTGAAGGCTTTGGCTACTCCACTGGTATTGCGCATGTCAATACCTTCTAAGACTGTCAATCTCCTCACATTACGGCGTACATCGGAAATAGCCAGGGCCCTTCAAATTTTCATACTTCGCCTGTACAGCGCCATCTAGACGTTGCTCATGGAGTTCAAATTTGTATGCAGGCTACCTAGGCAGCGATATCTATTATCGCATTTAACACTTATTTCGGGCGTACGCTGATTTGTTTGAAGGTTGTCCTTCTAAGTTCACCTTTGGCACTTCTCCTTTGTGTCCGCTAAATCATTTTTCTTTTTTTTTCTCCCATAAGTGCATAAAAACATACGAATACACACACACATAAATATACACATAAAAACACACTCACACACACACACGCACTTAAATATATAATATTTACGGTTATCAGATTTATTCCTGTACGTGTGCTGTAAGACCTTGCTTCTGGCCAAATTTCATGATTCTAGGTCATCGGGAAGTAGCCGGCTATCTACTTTGTTATAATAAATATCGCAATTTTGTATGGAACGTCGTTTTTTTTCCTCGCATTCGAAGTGAAAAGCAGAGTGTTTAACGCGTGACTAAACAACCATAATGCCACTCGAACTATAGCCACCCTCGCTCTGCTCGGGTGGCCAAACATCTCGTGTCATAATGGCTTGTTTTAGTCCCTTGGTAAACAATCTACTATTTACGCGATTAAGTCACGTTTGTAGTGTGTTTAATATGAGTGTGTATCGCGAAAGTTAGAAACAGGGCTTTCTCTTTGTAAAAGACTGAAATTGCTCTTTCCACCCGATTTCCACCCACGTGACGAATATATGTGGGCAACGGATTTGCGGGAGAGTGACTATTTACGTTACAAATGTTTCACAAACCAACATACTGAATACCTACACTTTATTCCCCGAAAGTCGTTAGCGCTTGGCATTCTTGAAATGTATCGAGCTCTCTTGTGAATGGTTTCAGGAATTCCCAGTGATTTAAAACAGGCGTATATTCGAGGTCACGGAGTGATCCTAAAGAGAAGGGAATAGAATCTCCCTTTCGCTTTTCGGACAAAAGACAAAGACATTCCCTCACTTTTAACTTCGGGACGTCAAAAGTGACTGAACGAATGCATTAATCTATCTATCTTCTTCTTCTATTACTTATAATAAAGCTAAAGAGGGTCGAAAGTCTGTACATGGAAGATATCTGAAAAAAATTTGGCTGGGGATACTTATAATTGATAACAAAACACATTCCAACAGTTTTTAGATTTTTTGTCTGTTTATTTGACAGCGCATCACGTGAAAACTACTGGACCGATTTTGATGAAATTTGGCATGAAGATAGTTGTAGAGTCCCCAGAAAGAACATAGGCTACTTTTCATCCTGAAAAAAAAACGCATAATTCCCGGAACGCGATAATCGAATTCCACGCGGGCGAAGTCGCTGGCTGAATCATTCCAGATTATCACTTTTAGATATTTTTAAGCCATGAATCCGACCTAGCAATGTTTTAACAAAGAACGTTAGGTATTTTCAGACCACTTGATTTATATGCCACTTGAAATGATCAGACAGACTCAAGAATGAGTTTGAACAGACTCTCTAAGCGAATTAAATATTTATTAAAGTTTGATAGGTAAGCTAGGTAGGTATCTAGTTGCTAGTGGAAGGCCTGGTGCTAGGTCCATTCGGGGCGGTACCACTCTTTACTGCCGCCAAATAGCAGTGCTCGCACTGTTGTATTCTGGTAGGGGGTTGAGGCAGCCGGTGAAATTTCTGGCACAGAGGCATTTCATCTAGGCCTCAGGGTAGGCAACGCATTCTAGATCTTATGGTTTCTTAATGGGGGATCATAGGATTTCGGTGTCCATGGGCCGCAGTGACTAACCATCAGGTGGGCTGTGCGCTTGTTTGACTATACCAATGATATATAAAAAACCGCCTTCAAACTCCGACAGACTGTGAAGTCAATGTCAAGTTCACTATATGATTATCATTTCTTTGGGTCGGTTCACTTGACACCGACTTCGCAGTCTGTTGGAGCTTGAAGGCGGTTTTTATTTTTTTATTTATAATTTTTTTTTCGCTACAGTTGCCAAACATTACTATAGAAGTACATAAGTAACTCTGAAGTCCTCGAAATTGACACCAAAATCATCTACGTGCTAGCAAATTTCGAGAGTTCCCTCATTTTCTCATGGATCCCATCATCAGAACTGAACCAAATTAATATGGGACCAACTTGGAAGTACCACCTTTCGAACAAAAAATGAATCGTCTAAATCGGTTTACGTTTACTATTTATTTTCGGTGAACATACATAAAAAAAAAAAAAAAAGATTCCGACGAATTGAGAACCTCCTCCTTTTTTTGAAGTCGGTTAAAAAAGGTAGGTACTCAGTCAAAGCACGGGGCCCGCATGGAGACTATAGCCTGAACTCTCTCGTGACTAAAGGCTTGTGCCTCGCAGTGGAAAGTAAACAGGCTTGTTCTAGTGCTAAATTCATGGTGCGTTTACACTTAGTTTACAGTTCACGATTGACAGATAAACAGGCAGACACGAGAGTTACTTTAGCATTTATAATACATATTAGTAACTTGGATAAAAGAAGAATTATCCTAATTCAAATTCAAATTCAATCATTTATTCAGCAAATTGGCCACATAGGGGCACTTTTACACGTCAGAAAAAGAGTTTACCAGCGCTTCCTAGACCCATTGCTTGAGAGGAAGCGCCGCAACAAACTCAAGCAGAAGGCCTATAAACGTTTTCCCTTAGACACCATCCATCAAAGCCTGTCTCCTTGCAGGAAGACCCTGGTCTCCCAGGAGAGCCGGTTCCAGTCGCAAGTGGCCGCGCTGACCGAGCTCGCCGACTCGCGCTGCGGCGAGTCCGAACGCGCGCGCGAGGACATCGCCGCCTGCAGAAAGGAGATCGAAGCCAAGGACCAGGAGATCGAACGTGAGTTTACAATTACTTAATTGACAACATTTCATTTTTTTAAACATGTATTTTTTATTAGATAGTTAGAAAATTTGAAAAATTTCAAAGGACACGTATATATAGTAACCAAACAAGTGAAGTCAAAACTTAAAACGGTTACTTGTAACGCTTTGTTTACAGTACGTCTGACGTCACAGCAGCTAAAAATATGGCGCACCGTTTTGGGACAGATTAAGAACAACATTTTAAAATTATAAAATAATTTACGCATTATTATGATTCAATTCAACATCGACGTTTTGGGTAGCATTTTTATATAATCTATCATAAATCAGTACTCGTACTTCTAATTCTAAAAGGACTTCTGCGCACATACACACACATTTACAAGTGTACAGACGTCCTCGCACGCAAACATTGACACTTCATTCGAATTTTGAATAAAAACCATCACCGCGAAATCGTTGATATACCGCGAGCTCACCGGCTTCGTGCTCCCTCCAACACGCAGCGGAGAAACGTGGGTTATCTCCAAATCCCCTAAGCACACATGAAAGGACGAGAGGGGTCTTTGATCAGCAGTAGGACACAGCATGCTAGTAATAATAATAATAATAACAGCGTAGGGATTAGGGATGTGATGACCACAAAATGTCACCGGATATAGTTTCAATTCGTAAAGGGCCCCACTGAAAACCAGCGCCGCGGTTTCACCGCTGCATTATGCTGAGTGGGATCCATTTTGGAACAATTCGACCCAATTGAATATAACCTTATTTTTATTTTATTGAATTTTTGCTGCGTCGAATTTATGGTGTCAAATACTTAAATGATTTTCTTCTTCTTCTTAAAAATTGGAGTCAAGTTCTGCTACGTTTCTGTGGGGTCAAATTATGTCGCAAAGCATAGGGTCATTCAATCTTGGTCCTCGGTTTTCTCTCTCTCCATGGGTCCATCACAGATGTACCGGCCGTCTTCAGGAGGACAAGAGTCCATGTGACAATGACTCACTCGGTCGTCGTCTCTAGAACATAAAAAGATTATTGACACAAAGAACGTACGCCACTTTGGCGCGGTTCCAGAGCTTTATTGTTCGCATCTTGCGTATTAGGAAGCGATGATCGATATGATATTGATATCTGTCTAACAAAGAAACTGGTAATATTTACTGTACTGTACTAGATATATGTGACATGCATGACAGTAAGTATATTAAAATGCGCTCTGCCATCCGATCCGAAATAATCCGAATAGTAACGCACCGGCCGTGGAGAAGTTCCCAAAATTGAGAAAGTTGTTGTATGGAAGGTTTCCGAAACTTCAATTTTACACTGAAAACAGTTAAATACACTCTGAATAAGTATATCGAAGACACATGAATGTAAAATTCTTATTGGGAACTTGACTAAAATTTCAATTTCTGACAAGTCATACCTTTTCTCTCACTCACTTATAATAGTGCATGGTGTTTGGAGCATGGAGGGTTGAAGCAAAGGAGCGCAATCTTTATAGTTCCAAAAGTGGACACCAAATCGGATAAATTGGGGGCGCTGTGGTCGCTACTCCAGTCAAGCCTAGCCAGTAAACCTAGGCGGATAGTCTGCAGTAGCGCCTTCTGATGGCGCCGCTGCAGGCGAAAACGGTTGTGAGGAGAGTGTGTTTTGTTTTGTTGGTTATCAAATCCGCTGGACACGTTTTCAACTGTTACGCCATATAAGATTGCGCTCCTTACCAAGACACATTCCACACTCCATAGTTTGGAGATTTGAAACTGACGTGCAACAGGGCCTTGGCGTCAAAGTCATTAGCGCTATTCTTTTCAACGATGTGTTTATTTATGTTGGCCGGATTCGTACACGGCATACCACGATACACAATGTTTTTCATCACACTTGCGAGGAAAATAAAGGAATAAAATACAAAGGAATCATTGAGAAAAATCGAGATTAAAAAATCAATAATCACAACAATACGAAAAATAAAACTTAATGACCGCGCCATTGCAAGTGGCCAGTACGACCTTAGGTACATTTATAAAAACAAAAGCGAAGCAAACGGTCGGTCGAATGCGTTTTTGAATTTAAAAAAAATCATTACGGCCCGTGGGCTCATAATAAATCTCGAAAGCCCGTGGTCATAATATGGGCCTTAGAGACCGCTTTGCCTGCCTGTAATGACAACGTTTTCGAGCAAGTGTGATGAAAAGTACTTGACACAACTCAGCAGCCTCTCGCGGCCCACTCCTTCTAAGTACCATGTCCTCGAAATTTTGAATCGGAATATAAATCGGGACATCAATAGACATTTATTCTCGCAGAATGCAACTTTATTTCTGATTTCAAATGACGGTTATAAACACTTCCAGAGGACTATTTGAGAAGGCATTGTCGTATTTTAACGCTGCAATTGGTTTGAATTAACGTTTGAATCGGATTTAGGGGGGGGGGGTGTTGTAACGACTCTGTCGAGTCGAGGCTCGTTTACAAGTGGCAAGTTACTAGACATGCGATAAGTGATTGTTCGATTACAATAATTGACCGAGCGAGCGAAGCGTCTCCACTTCAACTTGGGCAAAAAAGCAGTGCTCGCACTGTTGTGTTCCGGTAGGGGGTCAAGGCACCCGGTGAAATTTCTGGCACAGAGGCATTCCATCTTAGGCCTCAGGGTAGGCAACGCATTCGAGATCTTATGGTTTCTTAATGGTAGATCATAGGATTTCGGTGTCCGTGGGCCGCAGTGACCACATACCATCAGGTGGGCTGTGCGCTCGTTTGCCTATACCATTGATTAAAAAAATGTTTTCTTATGTTAGAATTAGAATGTCAATTCTCCTCTACAGGTCACATTTCTTACTTATCTCAACCGACTCTCGGGAAAATTTGTGACCAAATTTTTAATAAAATTATATAGATCTTTTTGATCGAATCAGTTTTTGGATTTTTTTTCAAAATATGATACAGCACCTCGACGACCTCGTGAGGGTCGCGGGAAACCGGTGGAAGCAAGTAGCAGAGGACCGGTCTGAGTGGAGAGCCTTGGGGGAAGCCTATGTTCAGTCCAGTAGTGGAGGTCTTTCGGCTGAAATGATGATGATGATGAAACAGCAAAAAATGCTGATAATAGGGATGACGACAACTTATTTTTCCTTAGTCTATCAGGAAGATTATTGAAAATTATTGAACACGTATTTTTTCTTTTTTCAAGTAATCAAAATTATACGGAGATATATTGAGTTGAAATGTCGCGTGACGTCACGGTTAGGTACGATTTATACCTAACGGTGACGTAGTTAGCCCCCACTCTCCAACTTTAATGCGTTTTAACTTAGTCATTCTTTGTTAATTTGATAAAACAAAAATACGTGTCTAATATTTTTTTATTACCTGACTGACGGACTAATTAGAATTTCGATTTCTTCACCCTGTCGTCATCCCTATAATAACTTCAACATGATTTTGTCAACCTTGGACTGAAACCTAATTAGCAAAAACTATGCAAAACGAAGGAAACTAAAGAAAGAACGTCTGTCGCCAACCTCCCACCATGCTCACCGGCCAAGTGATGGACAGTTTTTTCCAGAGATATTTTTAACGATGTTCATTGAGGTGTCTTTATTTTTAAACGGGGAAGTTGTCCTTACATAATCATGAGTCATAGGGTACGGTAACATTTCGCTATTACAAGCTTTTATTTGCTTTCACATGTCCCGTTGTCTGTAATGGAATCTTGCAAGTTAAATTTGATCCACTTTCCGGCTTCCGATTGAGCTGAAATTTTACACAAATATGTGAATCACGTGACAATGCAATATTATGATGACGTGGAGCTGATCTGATGATGGAGTTGGCGATAATTTCATTGACTCTTTTGGGTCCCGGAAAACTGCTGCGAACATTCCTTAGCACTGTTTGAAGATTTAAAAGCGGCACTGTCATTGACACTCGAAAACAAAAGTAGCACGTTCAAGTTACTGTCGTTATGTGAACGAAGCTTATCCAGCCAGTGGGATTAACCTCCCCAGGTAAATTAGTGTTACCCGAAATAACGTAATTGTTTTATTTTTAGTGTTACCAGTTAATCCAGCCTCAGTTGCGTTTCGAGAATGCTCTGAAACGGTTCGAATCGGTCCAATCGTGATTGTTTTAAAAGAAAATGAATTATGAATTTTACTTTGGTGATAAGGCATTTAGGTGATACATTTTGTTTCTTGCAAAAAATTGTGTATTTATTTAGCTTGACCTGGAATTCGGCAGTTATCGTTTAAATTGTTTACTTTTTATAGTTACTACTAACTTTCAGCCAGCGAATTCGCTCGCGTGGAATTCGGTTAAAACTATTAGCTTTTCCAGGATAAAAAGTAGTACTATGTCCTTTCCCGGGACTCCAACTATCTCCACACCAAATTTCATACAAATCGTTTCAGTGGTTTAAGCGTGAAGAGGTAACAGACAGACAGATACTTTCGCATTTATAACATTAGTATTGATAGTATGACCCGCCAACCGCCTGATGGTACGCATTCTTGTCTCACATGTACATTTCTTTCTTTTCCAGAGTTAAAATGCTCTCTAGCAGCGGCATACAAGGAGTCGGAGCTGGTGCGCCAGCGGAGTCGCTCGCTGGAGGAGGAGCTGGGAGCCGCGAGGAGCTGCTCCGCGGACCTGGCCGACCAGCTGCAGCGGAGGAGGGGTGAGGACACACTGTAATACACACGAGGAGTCGGAGCTGGTCCGCGGACCTGGCCGACCTGGACTCTGGAACTATCTCCCTGAGAGATGAAAGAGTAGACAAGAGTAGACAAGTAGAAATCACTGGGCCTTTGAGCTGCAGACCTGGCACTAGTACCGTTGAGTTTTGGATTATTATGCGTAAGTTTAACGTGTGTCTCTGTGCACTTGTATTTTTGTCTATGGTCTCATAGCTCCGCAACTGTAGAGTCCATTTTGATCCGTTTCGTTTTTTTCGTTTCGTTCTTAGCTATGTTTGAAGAAAATCAGTGCAGCAGTTTGAAAATATTGGCTGTTTTTCTGATGTCATACGTCGTCGATATAAGCCCGCCGCGGAACTGAAATAGTGGTTTGAACGCGGAGATGTGAACGGCGTCAAGTATGTGTATAATACACAAACGATCGCAAATGTTCAGTGGTACCGCTGTTTCCAATCCGCGGCGGAGGTGTGAAAACAGCCTTATTGATGAAGAAGAATGAGATGACCTTCTTCATGCTTCCTTCTGAATAGTCTTCCCCTTTTTTCTTGGGAAGACTATTCAGCTAAATCGCTTAAAGAGTCATTACCTAATGTTATGATTATATTTTGATCTCCAATAGTCTCAAGGATTCCAGGTAAACGGAGTGTTGGTAGAAGAAGAACCTCTTGGCTTAAGAATCTGCGTCAATGGTTCCAGAAGAGCACCCGATCACTTTTTCGTTCAGCTGTATAATAGCCATGATGATCGCCAAACTTCGTTAGAAGATAGCACCAGCAAGAAGAAGTCTTACGCAAATGTTATGTATCCCCAGATGAGTCCCTCCGACAGCTGCGCGCCGAGTTGGAGGAGGCGCTCACGCGGCGCGCCGAGCTCGAGTCCCGCGTGCTCGCACTCGAGCGAGACTGCGAGCGACTCGAGCAGGAGAAGGCCGTCCACGAGCAGAAGGCGCAGGAGGTAAGTGACACAATAGCCGAATGAGGACCACCGTATTTCCGCTCACCGTTGGCACCACTGTTTTTACGAGATACTGGCTGTCAGTATCAAACTTAGTCATTCCATACAATAGTGAATGTCACTCCTGTAACATTTGACGTTTCGGAGACCCTCCAGTTATGGAGGGTTGAAGTAAAGGAGCGCAATCTTTATAGTTCCAAAAGTGGACACCAAATCGGGTAGGTTGGGGGCGCTGCGGTCGCCACTCCAGTCAAGCCACCTAGGCGGATAGTCTGCAGTAGCGCCTTCAGATGGCGCTGCTGAGGTGAAAACGCAGCGAAATCGGTTGTGAGGCGAGTGTGTTTTGTTTTGTTGCTTATCAAATCCGCTGGACACGTTTTCAACTGTTTCGCCATATAAGATTGCGCTCCTTACCAAGACACATTCCACACTCCATACCTCCAGTGTTGCTAATTTAGCGTGTAACACATGATGTAATTGCACCTCGTAGGACCTCAAGCGCATCTAGAGGCGAATTCACTCGCGGTAACTCTCATTAGTTGGAGATAAGCTGCACAAGAATGGAACCAATTGGGTAAAATAACGCAGCCAAGCTCTGAACACATTTTGGGATGTCTACCAAATCATCTTTCCAAGATTTCGTTTGTCGCAGTACGGTACGTAGTTACGTAGGTACGTTACGTTCTACCGTACTGCGACAAACGAAATTTCGTACGTACGGGACTTACCCCTGAACTAAGTAAACGTTCCGCGCGCTCATGTGAACTTAGTCTTCAATCAAACATTGCACAAATTCTCCTTGTGAATTGTAATACCAGATTTACATTGAGCCGAAGTGAGCAGGGAAGTGGGCAGGGAAATGGGCAGGACGAGTGTTTACACACATGTTCCGCCCATTTCCCTGCTCACTTCGGCTGAATGTTAATGAGCTTATTCCACGTCATTTCAGGCGATAGCCGCGGCCGAAGCGAACACGGCGAAGTGGCGCGCCGCGCACGAGGCCGCCCGCGCGCAGGCCGCCGCGCGCGCCGAGCGCATGC
>OZ020298.1:6262902-6300651 GCA_963971205.1 Aethes cnicana | reverse complement strand
TGTCCAATCCAAAGTTAAACTTTTATCGTGACACTAAAGCTGGGTCACATTTTTTCAACAACGAGACGAGTTTTTAGATACTGAGAAACAGTTTCGAAAAAAGTTTTTTAAAAACGCTTATTGTCACGCACGCTCGGTGACAGGACTTTGGATTGGACACCGTGGAAGTGGGGGCATATTACGTGTACGTTAGACCGGGTCTC
The DNA here is from genome assembly GCA_963971205.1 of Aethes cnicana. Classification (NCBI taxonomy): domain Eukaryota; kingdom Metazoa; phylum Arthropoda; class Insecta; order Lepidoptera; family Tortricidae; genus Aethes; species Aethes cnicana. The sequence continues at coordinate 6,300,448 of OZ020298.1, read as the reverse complement.
TATTATTTACGTCTATGCTAGGGACCCTTGGCCGTTCCCTGACCCAGCATCGTCAAATTGCTCATGTAAGATCATGCTTTTCTAAGAAATGTTACAAGTTAAAAATATGAAAAAAAAACATATGTTATATTTGATTATATCATCCTGACATTGACAGCTTTCGTTACACGTTACACGAAACTTCGCTCGATACAATTTAATTCCAAAGTAACCTCTAACTCGGACCTTTAATCCAACTTTACTCCAGCTTATTATATCAAACAGTGTAAAACTAAATATAACAGAAAAAATATCCATAGTATATGCATACATTGACAGCTTTATAAATGCCATGTTTTTAGATGGTATTTTTATAGAAATTAAAACGCGTTAAATACTAACTAAATCGGGCGTTCTGTGCGTAGCGCTTTCTCTTTCACTCGTTGCACGAGTGACAGTGACGGCTGAGCTGGGTATAGGAACGGCCTTAAGGCGCCGCATCGGCGAAGTGAAACAATTGGCCGTATCCCGAGACACACTGTATAAAGAAGGTAACTTATTATATCTATTCCTGGCATAAATTATAGATATACTTAGGTACCTTATACAGTGTGTCCCGGGATAAAGTGCACAAACCAATAGGGATGATATATTATCGATGAAAAAAAAAAGGTTTTTTTTTCATTACTTTCTAGTACAGAGTTTTATTTCTTTTTTTGAGCGGTTCCTTTAGACTTTTCCCGATTTTTTTCTTTCTAAACTTTCCCAGAATCACAGAGAGTAAAACAAAAAAAGAATCAGCCAAATCGGTCCAGCAGTTCTCGAGCCTTGGCCAGGCTAACACACGGCAATTCAGCTTTATATATATAAGAAGTAGACTAGCTGACCCCGCAGACTTCGTACCGCCTTAGATATTGTTTTTGAGTATGAAAAATAGCTTACGTCCTATTCTCAGACCTACTGAACATACACTCCAAATTTCAGAAAAGAATCGTTTCGTTTCGGAGGAGTTTGGTTACAAACAATGTGACACGAGAATTTTATATATTAGAAGATATCCTCATTTTGAGTGAATGGGGGAATTATACAAAAAAAAGAAGAAGAAACAAGTTTTTTTTCTTAAAAAAGTTGATATCTTGCAATATATACACTTTTTCTCATTATTTTATTTGAATATCATGATTAAAGCGTTGTGCTTATTATTCCGCTGTATTAATCATTAAAAAAAAGTAACGTGAGATTTTTTTTTCATCGATTAAATATCATCACGTTTGATCCCTATTCGTTTGTTCACTTTATCCCGGGACACACTGTATTGTTAATACCAGTATAGTTAACACGCTTAACCCTTACAAAAAGAGTTGATATCCAACAAAAACATTGTCAGGTAAAGTGAGGCCAAGACGCTATGTAATGTAAAAAAGTTATGAAATCATATGGAGAGCCAAGCTGTGTCGTGAATGTGTGGCTGGCCGTTTCGTTTCTCAATAGGGATGACGACAGGGTGAAGAAATCGAAATTCTAATTAGTCCGTCAGTCAGGTAAATAAAAAAATATTAGACACGTATTTTTTGTTTTATCAAATTAACAAAGAATGACTAAGTTAAAACGCATTAAAGTTGGAGAAAGGGGGCTAACTACGTCACCGTTAGGTATAAATCGTACCTAACCGTGACGTCACGCGACATTTCAACTCAATAAGTATATCTCCGTATAAGTTCGATTACGTTGAAAAAGAAAAAATACGTGTCCAATACTTTTCAATAATCTTCCTGATAGACTAAGGAAAAAAAGTTGTCGTCTCCCCTATTATAGATGTTGGTTAGCCCATATGAGATTTTATGTCACTTATGAAACGACCAAGCCCTACTATAATATTGATTTGATTAGTTTTGATTTTCTATTTATTCGTTTTTTTTGTTAAGAAGTCGTTTTTTTTAGTAACTTTCTTTATTCATTGTATGCAAATGTACATAATTAGGCCTTAAAACACTCGTGTGATCTTATTATGAAACTCGTCTGACGGCTCGTTTCATACAACGGCACTCGTGTTTTGAGCACCTATATTATGTAGCAGTTACATAAACTGCTATAAAAAATTGTAGCTACATTAAAAATATAATTTTAAGGATAAAAGTAACCATATAAACGAAATCGACTGAGGCTTGCTGCTATAAATTGTGCAATATATGTAGTAGTAAATATATATAGTTATGTAGTACTTAGTACTCTTTAATAGATAATTCAATGAGTTGACTACATCGAAGTGAAAAGGGTAACATAAGTACACGTTATTATATTAAATAAGTATCTTATTACATTAAGTCCAACTTACAAGTAATATTTTTAATTAAATCGATTTGGACTAAATTTCAAGTGAATCTCACACTTTTTCCTATCACTCCTATCAGCATAGTTTAGCGTGAAATACGTTCTAGCCATTTATACAAAACTGAAGTAAGTAACACTGTACTTATGTACTTAATTTAGTGATATGTGTGCAATATGGTTGCCCATTGTAACTGTACGGTATTATGTAAACCAGCAGGGCAGCCAAGCCAAGTGTATTACTTATTCGTGGAGCTGTATTTAATTGTTCAATTTGTATATATGTTTTTTTTAAATATATAAACGATAAACACGACAATATTGTTTCTATTCCACCTTCATCATTAAGAGCGACGCCACGAACTTGGCTTGACTATGCCTCGTTACGCTCGGCGTGCAAACGTACGTAACCTATTTATTCTTCGGATAGTCTATTATCATCATTATTTCAGCCGATAGACGTCCACTGCTGGACATAGGCCTCCCCCAAGGCGCGCCACTCAGACCGGTCCTGTGCCACGCGTTAAGGCGCTGACAAGACCTAAATTGACTTTATTTAAACAGTATTTTAACGAAAACTGTTTGATTTTGTAAGGCGAGTAAAATATATGTTAAAATTCACACTATATACTTAAAAAACTTGCTATTTCGTAAAAAGGATTTCATGAAATGGATGAAAAAAAAGATCGTGAAGTTACGTCTTCTAATCCTATTGAAACGGTTCTGATTTCTATAATTAAATACACTATTCCTTCATACTCATAGCAAAAAAATTGCTAATTTATTTATATTGATCATGCAATGTGGGTGTTTTTTAATCTTCATTTTTCTGATTTTCTACGTATATCGGTTACATGCCGCGGTCGTGCTTCTCGCTCCCTCCAATGCAAACAGACACCGTCCGCTGAGACAGTTGCCTGCCTCGATTGCTCAAGGTCATTAGCGTCTTAACGCTAACAAGAGCTAATGACCTTAGCACTCATTAAGATGAGTATCACTGCTAGTAAATTCGCCGCTAGGCGCTCGAGTCCTACGAGGTGCAATGCTGACGTTGAGATTAAATCGTTCACAGCCCGCTTTCATTCTTTTATTTTACTCCCATACTCAAAAGGTTAGCTGAAAGAGATTCCTTAAAGGGGTAAGCTCGCATGTTCGTGTTCAACTCGAAAACTACTGGACGGATTGCAACAAAATTTCGTATGGAGGTAGTTTATAACACTGGTCAACAATAGTCAACATATAGGCTACTTGTTATCCCGGAAAAACGCATAGTTCCCGCGGGAAAGCGATAACCGAATTCCACGCGGGCGAAGTCGCGGGCAGAAGCTAGTAAATCAATATGTAGTGAACTCGCTACTCCATGAACACTATCATATATTGACACATGTTTGATTTAATCGCTTGACGCGCCGCTCAACGCTCCGCGCGTCGGGTCGCCGTCCCTGAAAGTGGTCAACTATGACCATGAACAGAGATCAAACTTAGAGAGTGAGCTTGAATCTTACTCTTATCAGATTTCTCACCAATAGCTCGGGGAAAAAGAAAGTGATTCATGAATGTTCCTACAACGAATTTCGCCTTTCAATTAATAGTACAGTCAGCAGCAGAAGTAGATAAGCTGTCCAGGTGTTCAAAATGACCTACACACGCCCTTAACGTCTTAAGAATAAGGTCGTGTGTAGGTCATTTTGAACACCTGGACAGCTTATCTACTTCTGCTGCTGACTGTACATTGTGTATTAAGGACGGTAAGCGAGGAAGTGTACTCGAGAGCATTTATAAGCCCGAAACCGAAGGTTGAGGGCTTTAAAAGGACTCGAGACTGCAATTCCTATACCGCCCGTGATACACACAATGTTTTTCATCACACTTGCGAGGAAAATACAGGAAATATTCACTAGGACGACCTGTAAACTTGTGCCTGTACGTTAAACGGCATCGCGAAGAAACTTTTTTTTAAATATTCATTTCGTTCTGGCTACTGGTACTTTCGGTACCTCGGTGCATTGTTCCAAAACGACGGCAATATTGATCTGGACGTGAAGAACAGAATAAATGTAGGGTGGTTGAAGTGGCGACAGGTCTCAGGGACAATTTGTGACCCACGAATGCCCTTAAAACTTAAGGGGAAAATTTATAAGACCGTCGTGAGAACTGTCGTAATGTATGGATCTGAATGTTGGGCGACGAAAGGGACGTATGAAAAAAAATTGCACGTGGCTGAGATGCGAATGCTGAGATGGATGTGTGGTGTTACTAGAATGGATAAGATTAGAAATGAGTATATAAGGGAAAGTTTGAAAGTAGCGCCAATAACAGAAAAGATGAGGAGTAAAAGGTTGATGTGGTTTGGGCACGTGATGAGGAGGGATGGAAGTAATATTTCTAGAAGAGTATTAGATATGGATGTGGATGGATATAGAGGAAGAGGTAGACCTAGGAAGGTGTGGATGGATTGCGTGAAGGACGATATGTGTATGACAGACGTTAGTAGAGAGATGACTGCTAATAGGAGCGAATGGAAGAAGAAAACATGTTGTGCCGACCTCACATAACGTGGGAAAAGGGCAAGCAAATGATGATTCATTTCGTTCTGGCCATTAACAATGGTGCCGCCATTTAAATAGTTTTACTTTTTAATTCGTATTATTTCGAAGAAAACAATTGAAAACAAATACATTAATTACTGCCCGTGGACTCATAAGTGTTAAAATTGTACATCAATATGAAACCTCTAACGCCATCTGTTGCCTCTTTGTAGTATTACATGTCATTGAGAATAATCATAGAGTATGTGTGGCTTCTATAAAATTAAAAAACTCTCTGCCGCTGGCTTTCGAACTGAAAACGTGTTTTATTTGCTAATAGGTTATGTTGCCCAGTGAAATAGTTATTTATGTTGTAAAATGCAAGTAACTGTTTGCGCGATTTGCGTTTCTCAGTCGTGAATAAAGTCAGTAAGTTGTTTGTCAGAGTGACATTGTTGTGGACTAACAGTTATGGCTTCGAACTCGTTTGTGACCAGTGTACCCAAGCTAAAAGGGCGGCAGAATTACGACGAGTGGGCATTCGCTGCGGAAAATCTACTTGTTCTCGAGGGGATGTTGGACTGCATCAAGCGCGAGGACAGTGCGCAGGTTTCAGCGGATGACGCAAAAGCGAAAGCCAGATTAATCCTCACAATAGATCCGTCTTTGTTCGTTCATATCAAAGAAGCCACTAGTACAAAAGATTTATGGCTTAAATTGAAGCAAATGTTTGACGATTCTGGTTTCTCGAGAAGGATTACTTTACTACGCAATCTTATATCGATTCGTCTCGATACGTGTGAATCAATGACTGATTATGTTACACAGATTATTGAGACCGGGCAAAAGTTATCTCGAACTGGATTTGCCGTAAACGACGCTTGGATGGGCAGTTTGTTGTTGGCGGGGCTACCGGAAAAGTATTCTCCGATGATTATGGCCATTGAGCATTCGGGAATCGACATCACCGCTGACGTTATAAAAACTAAGCTCATCGATATGGCAGGAAATGATGTGGAACAGTGTGGGGCACTGTACACAAAGCACCAGCAGCATAAGGCAGGCAACACTAAGAAAACTAACAAAGAAAAAGTCATCAAGTGCTACAAATGTAAACAAACGGGGCACTATAGAAATCAATGTACCCAAAGCCCGAAGATCAAAGAAACCAACGCTTTTTCTGCAGTATTTCTCAGCGGGAACTTTAGCAGATTGGATTGGTACCTGGATTCAGGGGCTAGTGCTCACATGACAACTGACAAAAGTATAATCAGCGAGCCATCATTTCAATCGAGCATTAAGGAGATTATAGCTGCTAACAAGAGTGCTATGCCAGTATCTTGCTCAGGAAATGTTGAAATAGTGACATGGACACCAGAATGTAAATACAAGGTGATATTGAAGGATGTGCTATGTGTACCTAACCTTACCACAAACTTGATATCTGTCAGTCAGCTGATTAAAAATGGGAACAGAGTTGATTTCAAAGCAGAGTGTTGTCAGATCTTCAATAAGAAGAATGAATTGGTTGGTGTGGCCGATTTAATAGATGGTGTGTACAAGTTAAAAATGGAATACAATCAATGTTTGTTTACATCACCAAGTGGTGTTGACAGTGAAGTTTGGCATCGAAGACTAGGCCATCTAAACTGCAAGGACATGGACAAGATGAAAGATGGTGCAGTTACAGGTATCGCTTACAAGGATAAAGCCACTGTGGACAAATCTTCATGCAAGGTGTGTTGTGAGGGGAAGCAGTCGCGGTTGCCTTTCACTCATACAGGCACTAGGAGCACTGGTGCTTTGGATGTCATCCACGCGGACGTCTGCGGACCAATGGAGGTGACCTCTCATGGCGGATGCAGGTATTTCCTCATATTTGCTGATGATTACACACGCATGGCGTTTGTTTATTTTCTTAAAGCCAAGAATGAAGTGTTTAAATACTTTAAAGAATTTAAAGCTTTGGTGGAAAATCAACAAAATAAACAAATCAAAGTGTTTCGAACGGATAATGGTTTAGAATTTTGTAGTAATGAGTTTGAAGGTTTTTTGAAACAAGTAGGCATCATTCACCAAAAAACCAATGCATATACCCCGGAACAAAATGGCTTGTGTGAGCGCTTAAACCGTACTATTGTGGAGCGAGCTCGGTGTATGTTGTGTGATGCAGGCTTGGATAAGAGATATTGGGCTGAGGCTACTAATACAGCAGTTTATCTTAGGAATAGATCCATTGCTTCAGGATTGAACAATAAAACGCCATTTGAGCTCTGGACAAAAAAAGTACCAGACTTGAGCCATGTTAGAATTTTTGGCAGTCGTGTTATGGTACATATCCCAAAAGAAAAACGACTTAAATGGGATAGCAAGTCAAAAGAGCATATATTAGTCGGATATGCTGAGAATACTAAGGGATATAGGATATATGACACTCAGAAAAGAAGTATAACAACTAGTCGGGATGTGGTCATTCATGAAAATTTTGAAAAGGATGCTAACAGTGTAGGTGTGTCAGTTTCAGTGGGCGATGACACTTCAGACCTGGCTGAGACCACTAATGTAGTGAAAGAGGAACCAGTTGACACTGCAGTTTTGACTATGCATTCAGATGATGCGGAGAATGAATCAGCTGATTTGAATAATTCTTCAGAATCGGATTATCTTAATGCAGAAACTGACCTCGACTGTACATTGCAGGGTTCACCAGTGAAGACGCCTGAACCACCCGTTAGTAAACGAGTAAGAAGACCACCGGATCGTTATGGTTGGTTTTCAAATGAATGCACAGACAGTGATGATTTATCCAGCGATCCAGTCAGTTTAAAAGAAGCGTTAACAGGTATTGATAAAGACAGATGGATTGAAGCAATCACTGAGGAGTTGAAGGCTTTTGAGGAGAACAATGCTTGGAGCCCTGTGAACGAGTTACCTTCAGGAAAAACATTAGTGCAGTGTAAGTGGGTGTTTAAACGAAAACCAGACGACAGTGACACTCGTGTGCGTTTTAGAGCGCGTTTGGTAGCTAAAGGGTTTACTCAAAAACCAGGCATCGATTATGATGAGACATTTTCTCCTGTAGTCAGGCATTCCACTCTCAGAATGTTATTTGCTATGTCTGTTCAATACAATTTAAATGTGACGCATTTGGATGTAAAAACGGCTTTTTTGAACGGAGATCTCAAACAGGACATTTATATGGCCTTGCCAAATATATTTGATGATGGCAAGAATTGTAAGACTCAAATTGTCAAATTAAATAAAGCTATCTATGGCTTGAAGCAGTCGTCGAGATCTTGGTACGAAAAAGTTGAAAAATGTCTTTGTGATTTAGATTATAAAAAACATCCTTTAGAGCCATGTGTATTTTCAAAGATAAATGAGTCGAAAAAAACGATAATTGCTCTCTATGTTGATGATTTTTTTGTGTACTCAAATGACAATGTAGAGACAGACAGATTGATCTCTGTACTAGGTTCTAACTTTAAAATAAAAAATTTAGGACAAGTTAGACAATGTCTTGGCATGCGAGTAGGAATTGATAGAGAATCTGGTGTGATCACATTAGACCAGGAAGAGTATATAGAACAGTTGTTGAATAAATTTAGAATGGTAGACAGTAAAACAGCTAGTACTCCAATGGAATGCAAATTGGATATTTCAAAAGATGAGTCATGTGATACACAGATTCCCTATCAACAATTGATTGGCAGTCTCATGTATTTGTCAGTACTGACAAGGCCAGACATATCATTTTGTGTCAGTTTTTTGAGTCAGTTTAACAAATGTTATACTACTATGCATTGGAATTATGCAAAACGTATACTTAAGTATTTAAAGAAAACTAAAAAGTATTGTTTAAAATATACTAAGGAAAAGGCTGAATTTGAAGGTTTTGTGGACTCTGATTGGGCTGGGAATTGTTTAGATCGCAAAAGTTTTTCAGGATATTGTTTTACCATGTCAGGTGCAGCTGTTTCATGGGAAAGCAAAAAACAAAGAACTGTAGCTCTCTCGAGCATGGAGGCAGAGTATATGTCTATTTCAGAGGCCAGTAAAGAGGCTATGTATTTGCGCACTCTTCAATCAGTTATAAGTAATCACTTATACTCTATTGTTCTGTATAATGACAGTCAGAGCGCCCAAAAGCTGGTGGCAAATAATGTATTACATAAGAAAAGTAAACATATAGATATTAGGTATCATTTTGTCAAAGATGCGGTTAACGATAAATTGATAAGTTTAAAATATTTGCCGTCAACTCAAATGCCTGCTGATGTTTTAACAAAGGCACTTTGTCCTTTTAAACATTATAATTGTATTAAAGGTTTAGGTTTGGTAGAAAAATAAAACTCGTGTACATGTCTTTTATCAAACAGTATTATTTTTAATTGTGATAGTTTTTTTTACATAGTTTCATATGATGTAGTGGGCGTGTTAAAATTGTACATCAATATGAAACCTCTAACGCCATCTGTTGCCTCTTTGTAGTATTACATGTCATTGAGAATAATCATAGAGTATGTGTGGCTTCTATAAAATTAAAAAACTCTCTGCCGCTGGCTTTCGAACTGAAAACGTGTTTTATTTGCTAATAATAAGAAATCTCGAAAGCCCGTGGTCATAATCTGCGCCTTAGAGACCGCTTTGCCTGCCTGTAATGACACCGTTTCCGAGCAAGTGTGAAAGGCAGCCATTGATACACCTCATTACAATAAATGTCGTACTGTCAAGGGCAAAAACATATACCTATCCATGACCTATCCGTGTAGGAAAGCCGTAAGTGACTAACCAGTTTTTAATGTTTTAGTTAGAAAACTGTGAAGCCGTGGTGGCCGATTGGTTTGACCTACCGCCTCTCATGCAAAGGGTCAGAGGTACGATTCAGGCTCGTACCTCTAAGTTTACTTATGTGCGAAATTCATTTGAATCATCGTGAGGAATTAGGAAACCTGCACGCATCTGCGAAGCTATTCAAAGATGTGTGTGAAGTCCCCAATCCGCACTGAGCCCGCGTGGGGACTATAGCCCAAACCCTTTCGTGATGAGAGGAGGCCTGTGCCCAGCAGTGGGACGCAAACAGGCTGTAGTAGTAAGTCCATGATCACATACATTGATTTGGACATTAGGGGATGAAAGCAGGAATCAGGTGCCAACGATCGTTGGCGATCATGCGAAATGTATTTGGCCCGGTGTGTACCCAGCATAACAATTAACAACAGACAGTGTCAAGGGCTGCGCTCCGAATAGCGCTCAGAGCGCTCACCGAACCTTGCATCTTCTTTCTACTTGAAAGTCAACTCCTAAGAGGAAAAAGATTGCAAGGTGCTAGGCTGTCTGAGCGCGATTCGGAACGCAGCCAAGGTTGTGTCAAGCTGACGTTTCTTTTCTCACATACATTACATAACCTCAAAAACCTCAACATCGACATTTTCTTTTATTAAAAAATGTCGAATAACAACTTGTTCCTCAAATCAGGGTTTGTTCGTGCACCGTTGCAGAATGGTGTTGGGCGCTACGTGTGTCAATTGCAGCGGATTGTGCTGAAATTCTGTAAAAGTCATGGGAGCAGTCGCGGTATTAGGTAAGTTTGGTTTTTTTTTGTAGCGGACCCCGGCTTTGTTTTATTAGTTAAAATCCTCAATATAAAGGATAACTGAACCTTCAAATGAAGCCGCAATCAAACAGACGACGCATTTCAAAATGTAAACAAATACTAAGATGGTCTCTTGTTCTCGTATAAAAAAAAACCGGCACACTTTTCATTTTGTTATTTGATTTTTCATTTGTTGATTGCTATTTCTTCATGCTTCAAACAACTAATTATTATTATTATTATTATTCGAATAATAGGCGAGCAGCAATCTGGTGCTGGTATGCCTATATCACAATGTTCAGTAAAGTCCTTTTTTTTTAAATATAGTTTTAAATAAATGTCCACTGTATTCACTTTGAGTCATATGCACATATTTCACTTTCTGTTTGCACTAAATATTCTCATCAAGCGGGTTATTTACTAGCCACGCATCTAGTCTATTTTTAAAAACGTTAAGTGAGGGTGCGGTGATGACACTATCGGGCAGTTTGTTCCAAGCCCCAACAACACGATTTCCCAAGAGGTGATATGCAACATTGGAACTAGAGGGGGTGCGCATGATTTTTTGACTGTGTCCGCGGGTGCACGTTGCCAGTGTGTCCCTTTTGATCAAGGTGTGTATGTCGGGGAGGTTGTATTTATATGTGAGAATCTTGAAACATTCAATCAGATCTCCTCGTACTCGTCGATCCTTTAGCTTTGGCAACTTTAATATCCTAAGTCTTTCCTCATATGAGAGACGCCTTAATTTGAATGGGGAATGGATATGGGTGGGAATTAACCAGTGTTAACAGTCTCATTCTTCTTCTGTAGCTTCATGCCTGCGATTTCAATTTTGATTCAATTTCAACATCCATCCATACTAATATTATAAATGCGAAAGTAACTCTGTCTGTCTGTACCCTCTTCACGCTTCAACAGATGAAATTTATTATGGAGATAGTTGGAGTACATAGCCCGCGGAAGGACATAGGCTACTTTTTATCCTGGGATATCTCTCAGCAACGGACGCAGGTGAAGTTTCGGGGAAAAGCTAGTTCTTATGTAACTTGGTAATTTCGCCATATGAAATGAAATAGGTATAAATAAGTTTTTTCAAAAATTAAATTTTTGGGACACACTTTTCTTTGTAAATCCTTCATCTACCCTTCAAGCCAAATCAAACGAGCTCAAATTCGATGGGTTTATGTATTTTTGTTACGAAGTTCCTATGGCCACCTTCCATCTCCATCATCAGATCAGCTCCTCGTTCAAAATTTCAGCTCAATCGGAAAATCGGAAAGTGGGTCAAATTTAACTTGCAAGATTCAATTACATTGTTACATACGGGTCGACCTAATAAAAGCGTGTTAAAAAGTGGAATAGGCGAACAAAAATAAAGAAAAAAAAGTCATAAATAGCTATTTATATTAATAAATAACCTGTAGGTATACACTTATTGTGTTAATCTTATGACAGGGACTTCATCGAACAAGATTTGGTGGATTTTGCAAAAGAGAACCCGGGAGTGGTTGTGTACCTCAAGCCAAGACGTCACCGGAGCCCCGTCGTTGTGGCCGAATACTGTAAGTGCCAAATATCTGTATTGTGCCCCGCCCTGCCTTTGCATGCAACGAGAGAGCAACAAATTCAGGTCCAATCGTTCCGGTGCAAATTGGCTACGACGAATGGATAGACAGTGACACGAGTGATCCTACAGTGAATTCACAGAAAACTTTAACAAATTATATACTAAAACCTTCCTCAGGAACACACTATCTATTACTGAAAACTGCATTAAAATCCGTTCAGTGGACGCGGCGGGGGTCTTTGTTTTATAATAATTGGTGACTAGCTGTTGCCAGCGATTTCGTACGCGCGTAAACATTAAAATGTAAGAATCCCATTTTTCCGGTTCCCGTAGGAATTTCGGGAAGTCCTCTCTTAGTGCTCTCCTACACTCCCAAAGGAACCTACATGCTAAATTTCAGCTATCTACAACCGGTGGTTTGGCCTGTGCTTGATACATCAGTCAATCACTTTTGGTGGTCATCAATACATGGTGGGTCAGATCCTATAGCAAATAATTAACCCACAGTATCGGCTATCAATTCTAAGTATATTGTAGAGGTCTTTAATTTTTTAGAGTTGGTAAAAAGAAAAAAAAATGTATGGGATTCAGGCGTCGCTAACACAACCAATCCCATATACAATGGTTTTTTTTACCAACTCGAAAAAAATTCAAATTCCTCTACAATATACTTAGAATCGATAGCCGATACTGTGGGTTAATTATTTGCGATAGGATCTGACCCACCATGTATACAGATAAGAAGATATGTATAATTTAGTAAAACAAGCATCCCAAGTTATTTATCTATTTTTGCAGTGAACGGTGACAGAGTATGGATGAGCATGTACGACAAGAACCAATCAGAGATCACAAAGTGGATCGAAGTCCTCCGCACTCAGCAGGGAGACGTCTCCGGGACTCGTCTCCGCAAGTTCCAGGGAACCGACCACCCGTCCATCCAGGGCGCTTGGACCCCGTTCACGTTCAAACTGCCTGAGCTTAACACGGCTACGTTACCCAATGTTAAGTACGGAGAGAACGATCGTCTGGAACGCACCGCTACAGAACAGCTGAGATTGTTGTTCGAGAAACAGAGGTTACATGAGAAAGAATTGAAAACTACAGAGTAACTTCGGTTGGAGTTTATAAAACACAAGCTGCCTGCGACTTTGCCCGCGTGGAATTCAGTTATCGCGTTCCCGCGGGAACTATGAGTTTCTCTGGGATGTCCTTCATCAGGACTGTCTCCAAACCAAATTTCATCCAAATTGGGAGCTGGTTAACGCATTCACTGCCACTTCTTTTTACGAACTTTCGCCAGGTGCCACATCTGTCATTAAGGGAACATTGCAACGCACATGTGCGTTCGAGGCACTGCGGGAACGTCAGCAAAACGCATATATGCGTTGGTGGCAGTGAATGCCTTAAGCGTGAAGAGCTAATAGACAATTAGTATAGTATACATGATTAGTATAGAGCATCTATACTAATAATAAGGTGCCACAAAGGAACAAACATACATACATATACATATAAACTAGCTGACCCAGCGGACTTCGTACCGCCTTGGTTTTTTGGGGTGGGTATGAAAAAATTGCTTACGTCCTATTCTCAGACCTACTGAACATACACACCAAATTCAAAAGAATTGGTCGAGTTTGGGAAGAGTTTGGTTACAAACACTGTGACACGAGAATTTAAATATTAGATAGACAGGAAAACACATTACCCTCTTTGGGGGTGCGGTGCGCAGTCGGGTAAAAAAAAGGTACTTACTCTGTGTTATAGAGTGAAACCATTGTTGTATTTAATTAGATTAGTTATATAATACATTAGAAAATAAAAAAAAATACAACATACATTTATTTTTATTTATTCAATAATTAGGTAAATTAAAACGAAACGTTTTTGAAAAAATATATGTAAAACTGTAACATTGTGATCTATATTTGGATATTTGGTCATTATAACAAGTAGACAACATTTTTTAGTTGACCTTTCTGAATGTGACTAAAGAAACTAATAAATTATTTATTTATTTATTAAATCGCCTAAATAGTTAACACAAGATAACATCATCCTTCACTCGTAAACATGCGCAAGAAATCTCCTCTACTTTTGCTCAGGCTCAAGTGCGCGCCGCGATCTGTACGAAGCGCTTTGTAACCGCGTAGGGTTGCCATCTCCTAAAACGAAAAAGCCGGGCATTTTACCCTAAAAGCCTGACATCACCACAACGTTCACAACTAAAAGCCAAACAACTTCATAAAGCCGGTTTTTTTTTTTAATTTTAAACCCCCTTTTGTCCCGTTCCTGTGGGAATTTCGGGAAATCCTCTCCTAGAGTTCCCTTACACTCCTCAGGGAACCTACAATTGCCAAATTTCGGCTTTTATTTCTTCCATCAATCGACATGACTGACAATAGCGATCTTCTATCTAAAGTCCCGCGCCTTCACATTTCTTTCAAAACGCTTATTTTTTTATTATTATTTAAAAAGCACCACCAACATTCAACGCATAGTTGATGGCTGTCTCAGCACGTACACATGTGTTGAGAGTGTTGGTGGTGCTTTTTAAATACATTGAAGCGTTTTGAAATGTGAAGGCGCGGGACTTTAGATAGTAGATCTCTAGTGATGATGATTATTGCTTCGCTTGAAGCGCTAATCCAAACAAAAGCCGGACAGGCCGGACATATGAATATTTGGCCGGTAACAACTCGAAAAAGCCAAACATGTCCTGCTAAATACAAACAGATGACAACCTTATATCATGTAACTGGACCGTGCGCAGCTTCGAGGTTCTTCTAGCGGCTAGAATCTAGCCTTGTGTGTATTCCATGCGATAAAATATGTGGGAGTCAAATAAGCACCCCTCCCTCAGACAAGCAAATCTTGCTCAGTAAAATGTTGTTAACATAGACATAAATAATACTTCGTATGGACCCGGCCTAACGTAGATACATGTCATGTTTCCCCACTTCATTGGTGTCCAATCCAAAGTTAAACTTGTATCGTGACATTAAAGCTGGGTCACATTTTTCCAACAACGAGACGAGTTTTAGATACTGAGAAACAGTTTCGAAAAAAGTTTTTTTAAAAACGCTTATTGTCACGCACGCTCGGTGACAGAACTTTGGATTGGACACCGTGGAAGTGGGGACATATTACGTGTACGTTAGACCGGGTCTATATTATTTACGTCTATGGTTGTTAAACAACAAACGGTTAAAAACTAAATAACAAAACATAAAAGTTACTCTCTTATCTTGAACACTAAGCATCGAAAATATTTGTGGTAACTAAATGGTTTGGTTTTGTCCATTTCCTCTTTTTTGATACACAGTTCATAAAAAAAATAAGCAAAAAAAACCGCCTTCAAACTCCGACAGACTGCGATGTCAAGTTCACTATATGATTCACTTGAATTTTCAGTCGGAGTTTGAAGGCAGTTTTTATTTTTTTATTTAAAATTTTCTTTTCGGTTAGTTTCCAGACATTACCTACTATAGAATTACAACTCTGTAGTCTTCGAAATGAACACCAAAATCATCTACGTGCTAGCAAATTATGAGGAG
Organism: Aethes cnicana; assembly: GCA_963971205.1. Classification (NCBI taxonomy): domain Eukaryota; kingdom Metazoa; phylum Arthropoda; class Insecta; order Lepidoptera; family Tortricidae; genus Aethes; species Aethes cnicana. The sequence goes on along the minus strand of OZ020298.1, from coordinate 6,284,887 downwards.
TTCCCTCATTTTCTCATAGACCCCATCATCAGAACCAAATTAATATGGGGCAAACTTGGAAGTACCACCTTTCGAACAAAAAAAGAATCATCGAAATCGGTTCACTTTTACTATTTCTTTTTTGTGAACATACATGAACAATAAAATAGATACCGACGAATTGAGAACCTCCTTCTTTTGAAGTCGGTTAAAAATAAAATAAGTATGAAACTCAAACTCTACAAGAAGTAGGATCTGTTCTCCCATCATATTAAACAAACAAATATTCTATAATGACTTAAAAGTAACAATAACATTAAACAAAGTACATTTCATTATTGGTAGGTGTCCTGACCTTTTCTCGGTATTAGTATATCTCACAGCTTTACTTTTATTCATATTCGAAAATACATATTTGCCCAATCAAGTGATTTTTTATATTTAGATAATATTCAATTCAACATCCTAGAATCATGAGTGTTTTTCAATGGGGGCTATCTGTGAATTTGTCACTAGAGGCGCTAGTGTCGCGTGAGGTCCAATAAAATTCACTTTTCACTGGTTTTGGCGGGCTTCGTGACATAAATTATAATTTCTTTAATTTACCTGTTGAAAGTGATCTCCTTCGTGAAATTATCGCAAATATGGATTATTTGGTGATGAACGCTTAGAAAAAAACTTTTATTTTCAAACAAAACGGAACTCCACTACATTGCGGCATAGCTACTCGATACGATGATAGTTATTTATAATTAATAAACTTAATGAGATTTAAGATTTCAGCGGCGCCGATCTTATAAAGTCGCCTTTGACAGCTATACCTCTGGACCTCAGTCAACAGTGGCGCCAACTGGTGAGCAATGAAACGATAGTCCCCATTCGTTCCCTAGTATTGTCAGTTTGTTTTAAGTCATTGGTATAGGCAAACGAGCACACGTCACTGCGTCCCATGGACACCGATATCCTATGATCCCCCATTAAGAAACCATGAGATCTCGAATGCGTTGCCTACCCTGAGGCCTAAGATGGAATGGCTCTGTGTCAGAAATTTCACCGGCTGCCTTAACCCCATAGAGTGATGTGAACTATGCTCTCCTTAACCTATTATCACAATTTTTCGCCATAAAGCTAGTCAGGTACTTACTAGCTAGGCTATATATTGGTCTATGCTATAACTAAGAATTACAGAGTATTATAATAGATTTTTCGTAATATTTGTAGTTTTCTTTTTTTTACTTAGTTATATTTTTTAAATAAAACATATAAGTTAGTACAATAAAACAAAATATCTATTAATCTGATCATAAGAATAAATACATACCTACATATTTTTGACCAGATTTTCAAACTAAAAGTGAAACAAAATTCACTAAAGTATTTGGTATTTTTGTAAGATATTAATTTGAATGTTATTCCAAACTGTGATCCCTTTAATAACAATATTTAGATATACATGTACGTGATAGCTGATGATAAAACACCTACAAATAAAAAAAGGCACTAGCAAATTTTTACACTTCAATAATGTCTAAGGCAAGAAGTGTACAATAGCAATCATTTTTTCTTCGAATGAGCATTCTTTTTATGTATCGACAAATACCTAGGACTTCTAAACTTCTTCCCGCACTCACAAAAATGCAACTTCCCATCGTTATAATGCACTCGCCGCATATGCGCCAGCAAATACGACTTGCACTTCAGCGTTGAGTCACAAATACTACACACGTGCTTTTCCTCACTGTGCACATTCCGCTTATGAGTTTTCAACGCATTCCTACATAACAGGACTGTGTCACACTCATCACATCTAACAGGTACGCTGTCACTCCCCTTTACAACTGGATTTCTTTCCGGCATCTTTTTTTGAGGTGTGAATTTTTCGTTGTGTTTCTTCGTCATATGCCGAATAAAATACTGTTCACACTTGAACTCCATCTTGCATAATCCGCAGAAAAATCCACCGTCCCCATGCACAGTGGACATGTGACCGTGCCACCTCTTATATGTGTACATCTTATTGTTATTACAGATATTGCATTGGTAGAGTTGCTTCGTCTTGAGCTCAGGTTTACAAGCTTTCGGTTTGTACTGTAGACTTATAGTCAAGCCATCTTTGAGCCTTTTAGATTTAGCATATTTAGGACATTCCTTTTTTGTCGCATTATTTATTGGTATGTAGGCCTTGGGTTTGTACTTCAAATTCAGAGTTTTACTACGCTGTTCATACTTTAGGTTACTAAGCTTGTGCTCAGTGTTACATTTACGTGTGGATATGTGTTTTTTGATGACTTGTTTACTGGTGAAATAAGAAGAGCAACGGTCACACTCGAAAAGCTTCGGGTTGCAGACAACCACATTGAGATGGACGAGGTTGTGGCGCAGAATGGACAATCTGGAAAAAGAAGAGTATGAATAACTTTTTTTCCAGAAATTGAACCTAATTCCAGGCTCTAAAAGACATTGAAACAATATAGGTACACAATGAGTTAGATAAAATCGATAAGAAACATTTTTTTTAATGATATTAATACTGAATTTTGGTATCATTTTGGTGTATTATTATTATTACTTGTTGGTACATTTTCATGTCACGGGCCCATGGGGACCCGGTCATTCGCATTCATGGGGCCGAAGCCAACATGAAGAGGCTTTTGGTACCTTTTACTATAAATGTGAGATGGCCGCAACTGTGGAGATCTGTCCTCCCAATACAACATGAGGCTGTACTGGCGGACAGCCCTCCCCAGTTGCCAAACTATTGCCGAGGAAGGAACAGACATAAAAAAAATATGGATAAAAATGTTCTTTCTAAAATTAGGACCACAATGTTGTTATAATCCCTATCCCTGCACATGGAAACCTAACGTTTGCGCACAATGTTCCCACAGGTATTCTTAGTAATTTATTGTTGACAGTTCTTACTTCACAAAAGACCCAGGCCCAGATTGCAAAAAAATACTGATTTGCTCATCTGGGTCCAAAGCTGGCTTCATGAGTATGTTATACTAGCTGGTGCCCGCGACTTCATCTGCGCAGGATTAGTATTTCGAGTAACTTATACACACAATATCTTTATAAATTGTAGCCTATGTGTTAAAAATATTAGTAGGATTAGTCAAAAACAAAGCTTACTTATCAGTGAAATATAAATCGCAGAAAGCACATTTCAGTGACAGCCGCTCCCTCACTGGTTTAAAAAATAATGGCTCCAGGAGTTCACCGCGGTCGGCGACACACCAATCAGACTCGTCATCCAGCAAAACCTCTTTTTCCACTTTAATCTCGACATCGAACAGCAGATTTGGGATATTCGCATTGTTATCACGTTCTAAATCCCCCTTTTCAACTTTAATAGGTACATCCAATGGATAATTCATGGTTTGAAAGCAATATTGCAATCTGCATTTGAAGTCGTGTATTTTTTTGCAATATACCAGGCTCTCCCTGCTTTCTAAATCACTGGTGTTTCTCACAGATGATGAGTGTTGAGTGCAAATAAATAAAAGTTACATAAAATTAGATGTACTAATGGTAACATGGGAAATAAACATAAATACTTTTCTTTTAATCACGTGTAGGTATTCAAATGTTTTGTTTTGACATTTTGATAATGACAATTATTATTGACAGAAATCAGGGGACGTTCCAAATCACGCACGGAGATAGCGCTGACAACGTTCCAAATCAATCAATCGCGGTTAATGGCAGCAGAGATGCCTATGCCAACGTTCCAAATCAATTGACTCGCTCTCAGGATGACGTGTGGGTGACATAGTCACATGGAGTTAGCGTATATATATATAGTTATATAGTATTTTCTTGATCCATACTAATATTATAAATGCGAAAGTAACTCTCTGTCTGTCTGTCTGTCTGTTACCTCTTCACGCTAAAACGGCTTGACCGATTGACTTGAATTTTGGTATAGATATAGTTAGAGGCCCGAGGAAGGACATAGGATAGTTTTTATCCTGGATTTCTACCCTTAACGGGATGAAATCCGGGATACCACGATAAGTTATGCACTTAAGCAGTAGTAGCAATTACGTGTATTATAATGTTTGCTATTCCAATTTCTGCAGGCGTTTGAATGTTCGGAAGAAATCCATATTATCCATATTAATATTATAAATGGAGTCCCGGGAAAGGACATAGGGTACTTTTTATCCCGGAAAAGCGCATAGTTCCCGCGGGAGCGCGATAACCGAATTTCACGCGGGCAGAAGCTAGTAGTTAATAAAACTGTAAGCGCGCCCTCCCAGACGCCCCGATATGCGCTCACCGCTTTGAGCGCAATTCGGAACTTACATAGGGATTTTCGAATATGGATACCTAGACGCGCTGTATTTAGCGTACCCCGATATCGCGATGTGTGTAGCCTCAGCATAAGGGATAGACATATAAAGTTTGTATGTCAAGAGTCAAGTAGTGTCAAGTACATGGGATGGCAACGTGGGTAAAAAATTACCCCACTCCAATAACTAGCTATTTCACGCGACTTTGACTGACGGTTAAAAGTTTAGAGGAACAATAGTGGTAAACTAGCTGTTGCCCACGACTTCTTACGCGCGTACATTAAAATGGGAAAATCCCATTTTTTCTCGTTCCCGTGGGAATTTTGAGAAGTTCTCTTAGTGCTTCCCTACTCTCCCAAAGGAACCTACATGCCAAATTTCAGATATCTACGACCGGTGGTTTGGCCTGTGCGCTGATACATCAGCCAATCACTCTTGCCTTTTGAAGATTTAACTAGAATGGCTCTTACATGTCTTTATTACAGATTTTTCCATGTTTTGAGAGATTCCCAGATTTGTCCATCATAATGGACTCCCTGTATTTCTTGCTAGGTAGATAACTAAGTACCTACTGCAGAAGAAATGAAATGCATGTAATATGTTTACTCATTTATTTTCGGTGTACATAAATCCAAAAAAAATATCCCGTCGAATCTTGACGTTTTTTCTTAGTGAAGTCGGCTAAAAATCCGTGTGAGAGCGTTACTAAAAAAGTGACTGACTACTACTTCTACAGTCTATTTGCGTCCCACTGCTGGGCACAGGCCTCCTCTCACCACGAGAGGGTTTGTTCTATAGTCCCCACGCGGGCCAAGTGCGGATCGGGGACTTCGCACACATCTTTGAACACTTCGGAGATGCGTGCAGGTTTCCTCGCGATGTTTTCCTTCACCGAAAATATCAATTTGAATTCACCACTGAAAGTGACATTATTATTAGTGATATTATTGCTTTTCCCCAGATATTGGGTATCTGGTGGGCACTTTTATTTTTCATAGCTGGTATCACGAACCGTGGCTAAAATAAAAATACAGCTTGACTTATGGTGTCATACATATTAAGCAATATCGTAAAAAATAATCTAATTGAAGAAAAGTTTAAATGTATGATCTAATTAGGTACACGGAACTCTAAAAGCCGCCTCTAAAACTCACGCTTCGATTGCAAAATAAATAGTGATGAACAGGTAGAGAGGTCAAGGGTCACATTCACCCAGCCAACTTCATACATCTATTGGCCGTATTGCCTAGTCCACAGTTAGACGCCATCGCGTGTGTACCCGGCCTAATTAAAAAAGCAAAACTGTCATTGCATTTTTGGCGGGAACATCGCGGATGTATCAAAATAGCAAAATACTTTTAAAATTTCGTAGAAGTTTAGCTAGGCTAATAAAATAAGTAGTCTTCTTAAAATTAATTTCAATTTATTGTAAACTTTATTATTTGTCGGGAGTTCGAAAATCAGCAAACAAGATGATGTACCGTGTCACTGGATTTGTAACGGTGAGTACAGTTGCTTTTTCATTTAAAAAAAAAAACTCTTCTTTAGACATCCCCCGTCATCCTAACTGTATCCATACTAATATTATAAATACGAAATAAACTTTGTTTGTCTGTCTGTTACCTCTTCATACTTCAACCGCTGGACCGATTTAGAAGAAATTTGGTATGGATATAATTATAGTTGGAGTCTTGGGAAAGGACATACTTAGGTAGGCTACCTAATTTTTATCCCGCAAGAACTAATAGTTCCCGCGGGAACGCGATAACGGCATTCCACACGGGCGAAGTCGCAGAAGCTAATTATAAGAAAATTAAGAAAAGTATATACTGTTCATACAGAAAGTTCTTTGCTCGAGAGTGGAGTGAAAACTGAACATGTAGGAAGCCACGCACAAAAACTAAATAAAGAAATCATAAGTACCTACTTTTTTTTTTTGCTGCGTGGCAATTGCGTGGGTGGCGCATTTCTGCCAATGTAAAAATTTGGGAAAAGAAATCAACACCTACTTTGTCATATTTTATGTAAAATTTGTAATAAACTCTTGTTTTGCCTAATATTTTGACGAATTAATTAACATGAGCCATTTATAACAGGTACTAGTCTAAATAAAACAGGTCAAGTGCGAGCCAACTCGCCGGGACGGGTTCCGTATGACACACCGACAATAACTTTCTGTCACTTTAAATATCATAGAAATACTACGCGTAGCTTAGATTTTCCTGATGTGGTCGATTTTCATCTATTTTCTTAGATAACTTTAAAACTATTTTTGGATTCATAACGAAATATTTAGGTACCTACTTACTTATTAAAGGTGCTCACAATAAGTTCATTAGATACCTATACCTTATTCAAATTCAAATTCAATCATTTATTCAGCAAATTGCCCACATAGGGGCACTTTTACATGTCAGAAAAAGAATTGACCAGCGCTTCCTAGACCCATTGCTTGAGAAGAAGCGCCGCAACAAACTCAAGCAGAAGACCTTTTTTAAAAATTTCCACATAGTTACAAAATTTACATTTGCATTACATGTATAAAATATAGAATAGAATAGAATAGAATAAAATTTTATTTTGCTTAAAATGTAGTGTACAAGGTGGATTGGTTTGGGTGGTGCCATACATTTCGCCAGCATCTGGCATGCAAAAAAGAAACACAAATAAATAAAAAACTTAAATTAATAATAACAATAATACAGAAATAACAGAATACCTTACTTATCATAAAACCTTACCCCTTTACCTTAAATATTCTTCAATAGAGTAGAAGCATTGGTTTTTAAGCCACTTTTTAAGTGCGCTTCTGAACAGATTTAGTGGCAGTTCTTTTATGTCATTATACATATAGGTACGTTCTAAAATTACATTAAAGGGATGTATAGTCCCTAACTTAAACTTAAATCTAAGACCTTAGAGATGTAGTCTCGAAGGGTCCAGAAAAAAAAAATGGAGATGGCCTCCATTGTCAAATAAATATAATTCCTATGACAAATAGGCTATTTGACTTTTTTAACGAATTATTTGAAACTAGACTTCGTACGCGTGGAATTCGGAAATAGCGTTCCCGCGGGAAAAGTTCAACAGACGGACAGACAGAGACACGTGTGATTTTTTACCTTATATCTCACTAGCTTCTGCCCGCGACTTCGTACGCGTGAAATATAAAATTGCCGATTACTTTTCTTTCCGACATCCGATTTTAATCAAACATAGCTTATATGTTGCTCCAAATGATTCTCTATATACCCTTGAAAACTGCATTCAAGTCGGTTCAGTAGTTTCGAAGATTAACTCTAACAAACAGACAGACAGAAAAGATTTCTAAAAATCGCTGTTTTGTGGTCTGTCATACATATCTAGAACCCCCGTTCCTTTTTTGAACTTTTCTTTCTATGTACTTACAGACACGCCGGGTTCTGCTCTTTTAGTATAGACTAGCTTTTCCCCGCAACTTTTCATACGCGCGCAATATTTCTGCGCATACGGCGCAGAAATATTAAAAAGTAAAATGCCGAATTTTCCCGTTCCCGTGGGAATTTCGCAAAATCCTTTCTTAGCGGATGCGTACATCATAACATCTACCTGCATGCCAAATTTCAGCCCGATCCGTCCAGTGGTTTGGGCTGTGCGTTGATAGATCACTATGTCAGTCAGTCAGTCAGTCACCTTTGAGTTTTATATATTTAGATACATAGATAGATAGAAGATGAGGTATAGGTTTGGATTAGGCTAGTGGTAGGGCCTGGTGCTAGGTCCGTCCGGGGAGGTACCACCGTCTTTCCCCGCTAACCTGCCGCCAAAAAGCAGTGCTTGCATTGTTGTGTTCCGGTAGGGGGTTAAGGCAGCCGGTGAAATTTCTGGCACAGAGGCATTCCATCTTGGGCCTCAGGGTAGGCAACGCATTCGAGATCCTATGGTTTTCTAATGGGGGATCATAGGATTTCGGTGTCCATGGGCCGCAGTGACCACTTACCATCAGGACCATCAGGTGGGCTGTGCGCTCGTTTGACTATACCAATGATATAAAAAAATGGAGCCTTGAAAATAATTTAAACCGCAGCCCACCCCAAGCCCTGCAGATAAAGTAGGCTTATTTATTCATATTTATTATTTTATTAACACACATATAAACATATGGTACACATATATTATGTTACAAGAGTTTTAATTGACCTTTTTCTCGTCAAATCGATGCGTAATTTTCGCAAGACGGCGTGAGACAAAATGCCAACGTTTATGACAGTTTCATTTGCATGAATGATATGCAAATATCATATTAATTATTAAGTCTTGGATGGAGACGACATAATAATTCATAACTATTATTAAATAGTTGTGTCCCGCGACTTCGTCTGTGTGTCTGTGTGGAATATAAATGTGCCGATAACTTTTCTTTCGGACAACCCATTTTAATCAAACATAGCTTAATATGTAGCTCCGAATGATGCTCTATCTTCTGTTGAAACTGGATTCAAATCGGTTAAGTAGTTCCGGAGATTAAGTCTAACAAACAGACAGAGAGACAGACAGAAAGAAAGAGACGGAAAAATTAGACACTTATTTATTAGATACTAGCCGTTTGCCCGCGACTACTTTGTCGTAGACTTAGAATTTGCGTACCCGATGATACTATACATATAGATGGTTATAGTTATAGAAGTACTAGCTGATCTCGCGGACTTCGTACCGCCTTAGAATATTTTTTTTGCGTATGAAAAATAGCTTACGTCCTATTCTCAGACCTACTGAACATACACTCCAAATGTCACAAGAATCGGTCGAGGCGTTTCGGAGAAGTTTGGTAACAAACACTGTGACACGAGAATTGTATACATGGTGGGTCAGAAAATATGGCAAATAATTAACCCACAGTATCGGCTATCGATTCTAAGTATATTGTGTAGGTCTTTAATTTTTTTTGAGTTGGTAAAAAAAAATATTTTGTATAGGATTCAGGCGTCGCTCACACAACCAATCCCATATACAATTTTTTTTTTTACCAACTCAAAAAAAATTAAAGACCTATACAATATACTTAGAATCGATAGCCGATACGGTGGGTTAATTATTTGCCATATTTTCTGACCCACCGTGTATAATAGATTGAAAAAACCCGTTTTACCCGTAGAAAACCCGTTCCCGCGGACATATCGGGATAAAACTTATTCCTAATGTTATTCCCAGGGTCTCAAACTATCTCCATACCAAATTTCATCTCAATTGGTCCAGTCGTTGCGACGTGACGGAAGGACAAACAAACAAACAAACACACTTTCACATTTATAATATTATAGTAATAGTAAGAATTTTGGTGTCCATGTAAGTAGAATGCAGCTTGACTTTAGCCAACAAGAACCGAAATTAATTTTACTTTGTTCCCCGTTTAGAGGGAGCGAAATCGCATTTTGCTCCCTCTCTATTTCTGCCCCGCGAACAGGGAGCAAAGTACGTTTTTGTTCCCTGCTGCTACTTGTTTTCTCATAGGATGAGTGAAAAACAGAGTGTGCAACACGGTAGCAAAATTATTTAAACCTTGGGTGACATAGCTTGAATCCCTCGCTCCACTCGCGATTCTATTGTGGAATCTTTCGCGTCGCTCTGTAAAATATACCATTTTGTTCCCACTCACACAAACTACTAATAATGTAGGTACAATACCTACTTTCCGCTACTGGACTCTGAATATTGTTTATTAGCAGAGGTAGCACAATAAAATCCATTTATTTTAACAAACCCAATAAAATGCTCGTAAACCTCACGGGTGTTTCAAACACACTGTTTTATAGGTGTTTATGTTACTCTATATTTTTTATCAAGTTATGTAATGATGATATTATCGTATAGGTGACATTGGTAGTGATCAGGACGTAGTCAGAGAGATCATATTCAATTTATTTGGCTATGGGTGAAAAATGACAATGTGCTCGATTATTTCTTTATGGATAGGAATAACCTTCCGTATCAAGAGAAAAAAATCTCAGAATTTTCCGTGCCGTAGATTTCGCGTAAAAAAAAGAAATTGATTTTGTGTTATGACGATTGAAATAAAGGTGTTTCCTTGGTCCAAGTATGCAGCAGTACTTCTTGAAAAAATCAATAATGTCAATGGTGTTAACACTTTTTTTCTAGAAGTAGTGCTGCATACTTGGACCAAGGAAACACCTTTCTTTCAATCGTCATAACGCAAAACCAATGTTATTTTTTACGCAGAATCTACGGCACGGAAAATTCTGAGATTTTTTTCTCTTGATACGGAAGGTTATTCCTATCCATAAAAAAATAATCGAGCACATTGTCATTTTTCACCCATAGCCAATTAGGTAAGTTAGATATAATTGTGAGGCGAATAAAAAAGAAAATGCAACTTGATGTTGTTCTGTTCTTCGTTTGTGACATCTTTTTTGTCAAAGATCATACAAACGTCCCTAAACAGATGCTTGTTTCTTCTATTCTAACGACTATTCAATACATACTTAATTTTATAAAAGCGAAGCTAACTCTGCCTCTGTTTGTTACTGTTATACGAGGGGCGTTCAAAATATTCTCGGTATTGGAATGAAAACAAACAAGTATGAACAGTTTGATATTTTTTATTTTTCAATATACTCCCCCCCTATGTTAATACACTTAAAAGATCGATCAATTATTTTTTTTAATCCCTCATAAAAATATTTTTTATCCTTGGTATAAAAGTGCTCCTCTACTGCCGCCTTCAACGCCTCATCGTCAAAAAATCGATTTCCACGCAGATCCTTTTTGAGATTGGGGAACAAAAAGAAGTCGCTGGGGGCTAAGTCCGGACTATACGGTGGATGAGTTATAGTTCCGAACCCACATTCAGCAATAGCTGCCTTGGCAATATGAGCAGTATGGACAGGGGCGTTGTCATGCAGAAGCAGAATACCTTTAGACAACTTTCCTCGCCTTTTTTCTTTTATTGCGTCCCTTAATTGATGTAGAATATTCGCGTAGTACTGTCCCGTGATATTTACACCTTTTTCTTTATAATCGATCAACAATACTCCTCCACAATCCCAAAATATTGTTGCCATGACCTTGCCAGCGGAAGGGACGACCTTGAACTTCTTGGGATGAGCTGAACCCTTAATGTGCCACTGCATGGACTCCTGTTTACTCTCTGGGTCATAATGATGAACCCAGGTTACATCTCCAGTAACTATCTTTTGCAGCACCTCATCAGGATTTTCACCACACAGGTCAATAAAATCGGAACAGCAAGCTGCACGCACATCTTTTTGAAGTCGAGTCAGCATTCGCGGAACCCATCTTGCACTGACCTTTGACATATTAAGATGGTCATGGATAATGTCATGTACGGTACCAATGCGGACTTCGTACCGCCTTAAACCTCACGGAGCCCGAGACCTTTCCAACGAATGCAAAACCGTGGAAATCGGTTCGTGCGTTCTGGAGTTATAGCGTCAGGGAGGAAAACCCGACTTATTTTTATATAGTAGATTATTTTTATATAGTAGATTATAAAATTTAGGTACAATATTTTTATTCCGTTAAACTAATTTTCATTTGGAATTACCGTGTAAGCCTCGGACTAAACTCTGTCCAAAGAAATCGTAGCAAGCCATAAAATTATAATTTTATTCACATTAACCATATCTTTCAAAACTTTGGTATAATGACGACCTTGGCAGTTACACAATCGTGCAGTTAAAATTGGTATTTATTTAAATTCAAACGGTTTTAAAATACTTCCTTTGATAGCGTACCTAGGGGAGATGTGTGTAAAATGATCCCCTTAAGGGAAAAACTTTACTATGTCCAAATTTCAAGACAAAAACATAACATTTAGATGTTTCTGAATAATCCATTTTCTTATCTAAGTAACTGCATACTTATTTCTCATGTTTTGTATCTAGTTTATTAATTATGTAGTGTTTTCTAAAAGCTTAGTAAAGGATCATTTTATACCTATGGGTGTATAAAACGATCCCTAGGGTAGAGTTAAAATGATCCCTGGGATCATTTTGTACTTGAAAATTTTAAAAACACACAGCTGTTTATATTAATCAGATTTATTACAAAAAAAGAAACAAAAATAGGTTTTAAGTCTTCTGTTACATTTGAGATCAACTTTTCAAACAGATAATAACTAAATCAACACATTTGAATGTTTGTAACATTAAAAAAATAACAATTAAACATAAAATGTCTTATTCTAGACTAAAAATAAAAATAAAATCTTCTACACACACAGCTGTGCAGAATGTTTAGGTATATAATAAACCTTTAAAAGCTTAAGTCAATATAAAAAATATAATTAAACAAATAGTCTTCCTCTGGACTTCAACAAAAAACAATAAGTAATTCTTTTCTGAATTAAAATGAAATTTACAGCCTTAATTTTTTTTTCGCATTTATTAGATAGGCAAAAATCACAAGTAAAATCTTCTCCATCGTCACTATCTATTTCCGCACAAGCTTCATGGCCCCATTTTAGGTATGCAACGCATCTTATCCAGCCTTCTTTTTTGTTGTCTTTAGAGTAATGCTTTGCTTTTTTTGCCTTTTGCCCTTCTTTTTAATGCCATCGGAGGCACAGAGAACTGTTCGCTTGCTGTTTTATAAGGCATTCCATCTGTAACGGCTTTAAGAGCCTTCATCATTTCTTCTTCAGGCCAATTTTGGCGAGTGGTTTTACATATATAAGTTCGCGGCATGATCTGTAAAAATAAAAATGATTATGGGGTAAAATGATTCCAGGGATCATTTTACACACACGAAGAGGGATCATTTCACCTCAAACACCAAATTTGCAAACATCGATCAAAATATAACCTTCAAATTCAACGTGCGTCGGTATGAATATCGTTAAAATACAGCTAAACATCGTTGTAACCCGACAATGAAACACAATTTCAATGAAACGAACATGCATAAAGTAATAGGAATCAGAAAATAGGCTTACCTTAGATTAGACACACCTTATTCAATTATTTTGTGATAAATCTATACTGCGTGCGCTCACCGCCATGTCACTTCAAAAGGCAACTGTCGGGGTCGCGGGGTAGACGTTCATTGCATATTTTGATAGATGGCACTAGTAGTCTGTCGGATAAGATGGGGGATCATTTGACCTCGAGGGATCGTTTTACACACATCTCCCCTACATATTTTTATGTCCTTGCTCGATAAGATTTTTTCGATATATTTCAATACTTACAACAAACTCCCGACAACATTGAAAGCAGAAATTAATGACAAAGTCCTTCTATCGAAATTTTAGAGACTCTTATTAGAAAAAAAAATATTATACAGCTTTTAGAGTTTATGGAAGACGAGAATGTAGATACAATATAGGTTATTATAATTTAAGTTTGATGTATACTTACGAGTACTTACCTAAGAGTATCTAATATTGTGTCGTTTTTGGTAAAACAGATCGGTACATACTTGCCATTCTTGCCAATATATGCCATACCCTGCCAGGGCCCATGTACTCTACTATATTTAATAGTTATTTAAGATCTAATGTTCCTACATTAATAAAAATGTATATGGTTGCATTGTATAAATAAATAATCTCAGAGGGTTCATTTATTTTTACAACGAACGGGACCCTAAAATATTAGTGCAATATGGCCGCCGTCCCGCCTTCAGGTTTATATTATATCCAACAAGCAGGAACAAAATGCTAGGTCAATTTGGTTCGAGTGTTGACTGAGCACTTGACAATGAAATGATTGCGTAAATTTGGTCGTCGAGTCGATTTTAATAAGTGATTACTTAATGTGTGAGAATATATTTTAAATAAGTACCTTAAATATGTAAATGGAGTGGTCTCGTGAGAAAATATTAGCTTAATGTGTAGTGTAGGCATTTATACCTATAATAGCATTTAGTATTATACAGCATTCAAGGAAAAATCGGGAAGTACTGATTTGTGATAGATTATATAAAAATGCTACCCAAAACATCGAGTTTTAATCATAAAAATGCATAAATCCATATTATAATATTATCTCTCTGTATATAATATTATCAGTCTGTCTGTCTGTCTGTTACCTCTTCACGCTTCAACCGCTGGACCGATTGGGATGAAATTTGGCATGGAGATAGGTAGTTGGGGTCCCGGGAAAGGTACTTTTTATCCCGGAAAAACGCACAGTTCCCGCGGAAACGCGATAACCAAATTCCACGCGGGCGAAGTCGCGGGCAGAAGCTAGTAATTTTATAATTACATTTATAAAATGTAGTTTTTTAATCTGTCCCAAAACGGTAGGCGCCATATTGTTAGCTGCTGTGACCCAGACGTACTGTAAACAAAGCGGTACAAGTACAGTCAGCAGCAGAAGTAGATAAGCTGTCCAGGTGTTCAAAATGACCTACACACGACCTTATTCTTAAGACGTTAAGGGCGTGTGTAGGTCATTTTGAACACCTGGACAGCTTATTTACTTCTGCTGCTGACTGTACCTAGCCGTTTTATGTTTTGACTTCACTTGTTTGGTTACTATGTACTTATATTTACTATCCTAGTGACGTCACACAGACCAAGGAAACATGGCGGCTAGCTTTTTAGCCCGAAAACTGAAAATTAAAATTTACCCCATTCAGAAAATCGAAACAAAAAATCTTGTGATTCATTCCGACATATTGATCATTTTCATTTTAAACCACATTTCAAAAATGGTGTAACACCCTATTATAATGGTAGAAGATAGTTTTCGTTCACAATTCAAAAACGTGAATAAACTTTCATCCGAGGCTTCCTTTGTCTTCATCTCTCGCTATGAGAATAGATAGAGCCTTTCAATATGCTTTGAAGCCTTTTACGCCCCGCAACCCCGCGCACTACTACTACAGCCTATTTGCGTCCCACTGCTGGGCACAGGCCTCCCCTCATCATGAGAGGGTTTGGGCTTTAGTCCCCACGCGAGTCCAGTGCCGATTGGGGACTTCACACACATCTTTGAATTACTTCGCAGATGCGTGCCACGATGTTTTCCTTCACCGAAAAGCTCACTGGTAAATTCAAATTGAATTTCGCACGTAAGTAAACTTAGAGGTGCGAGCTGGAATCGAACCCCCGACCCTCGGCATGAGAGGCGGTAGGTCGAACCACTAGGCCACCACGGCTTACTAGCGAGTATAGTAGATGATATATATAGTTCCGCTTATTACTTATTAGTCACTACTTCCATGATTTGCACACTTTACGCAGAATAGGGATGACGACAGGGTGAAGAAATCGAAATTCTAATTAGTCCGTCAGTCAGGTAATAAAAAAATATTAGACACGTATTTTTTGTTTTATCAAATCAACAAAGAATGACTAAGTTAAAACGCAATAAAGTTGGAGAGTGGGGGCTAACTAAGTCCGTCACCGTTAGGTATAAATCGTACCTAACCGTGACGTCACGCGACATTTCAACTCAATATAATAATATCTCCGTATAAGTTTGATTACGTGAAAAAGGAAAAAATACGTGTCCAATACTTTTCAATAATCTTCCTGATAGACTAAGGAAAAAAAAGTTGTCGTCATCCCTATTAAGTCGCAAACTTTGGCACTAATACATGATTGACAGCAGCTGCTAGACGACACTCGACCTTTAAACACACGTTATATTATACAACAGCAATAAACCTTTCACCTTAGTTTGTTGACTCAATTGATTTTAACATTTTCAAACTGCACCGTGTTGGTAAATGTCTTCCGTCAAAACTTGCGAGATATGTTTTCGTCACCTATTTCATATTATTAATTTGGAGACTAAACTTAAGTGGCACAACAAACAAATAAGTCCTAAAAAACCTGTCTTATGCGACTTTCGGTTACATAAATGTTGAATAGAAGTAATTACAACGTTGTATAGCCATAATTCATACAACGATTTAGTCCTGTAACTAAAAGGTCCTTCAAATTAGTTGAGTAAACGTTTTTAAGACTTTATCTACATTCACGTCATAAATTCAAATTATGACCAGCATTAAGATAAACTGTTTAGTTGCGGCAGACCGTCGAATTCGATACAAATTTCGAACATCTTCGAACAGCAATATTCTTCAGTCAGACAGAGCGAAAGTTTGTTCCGCTCTCCGCATCAAAACAAGCTAAACGAACCGATTCACACACGCGAACATGAACAATAATTACACAAGTAAACACAAATAACAAAAAAAAGTGGTGACAACAGGCGGTCTTATCGATAAAGAGCGATCTCTCTAGGTAGGTACTTTAGTAGGCAGTTTAGTTTCCGTTTACGGGTGTGGCATAACTCGGAATACGGTTTCTAGTTCTCGAACTCAAGGGGCACGTCGCTAAATTCCTTGAAATGTCGTGGCATTAGTATCCGTAAGTATCCGTCAGATAATGGAAGGGCGGAGGGCGCAAGCGCGACCTTGGCTTACCTTTCATACAGCTACCGTTCACGATCTACACCTATCCATACTAATATCACAGAATATTTAATAGTACTACATACAGAATGGCCACGGAATCACCCGCCTGATATGAATCTAGCCGGCGCGCACCTCGCGCCCGACTCGCCCTTACCGTCATTTGTTTCGTCGTGAGATGGTGAGTCAATCGTTGGCCCACGTAGTGGTACACAGATTTACAAGTGTACAGTACAGACGTCCTCGCACGCAAACATTGACACTCAATTCGAAGTGTGTTCGAAGTTGTGCTTTTATAGGCCGTGCTAATATTATAAATGCGAAAGTAACTCTATCTGTTACCCCCTGTTAATGTGATCATGGACTTACTACTACAGCCTATTTGCGTCCCACTGCTGGGCACAAGCCTCCTCTCACCACGAGAGGGTTTGGGCTATAGTCCCCACGCGGGCCCACTGCGGATTGGGGACTTCACACACATCTTTGAACTACTTCGCAGATGCGTGAAATTTTCCTCAGGATGTTTTCCGAAAAGCTCAGTGGTAAATTCAAATTGAATTTCGCACATAAGTAAACTTAGAGGTGCGAGCCGGAATCGAACCCCCGACCCTCTGCACGAGAGGCGGTAGGTCGAACTACTAGGCCACCACGGCTATGAGAAAAAAATTACCTTACCGAGGTCAAACAACCGTAGGTCATCATTATTATCATGATAATTTAATACGTAAAATGTAGGTATGCTCTCTTTCGAAATATTTACAACCTTGCGGTTTACTTTGGTGTGCCGCTTTGGCCCACAATAGGGATGACGACAACTTTTTTTTCCTTAGTCTATCAGGAAGATTATTGAAAATTATTGGACGCGTATTTTTTCTTTTTTCACGTCATCTAACTTAATACGGAGATATATTGAGTTGAAATGTCGCGTGACGTCACGGTTAGGTACGATTTATACCTAACGGTGACGTAGTTAGCCCCCACTCTCCAACTTTCATGCGTTTTAACTTAGTCATTCTTTGTTAATTTGATAAAACAAAAAATACGTGTCTAATATTTTTTTATTACCTGACTGACGGACCAATTAGAATTTCGATTTATTCACCCTGTCGTCATCCCTATTGGTTCGTTGAAACGAAGACGGGAGACGCTTTGCTCGCTCGTCAATTAAGACGCTGACAAGAGCAATCGAGGCAGGCAACTGTCTCAGCGGAGAATGTCTGTTTGCATTGGAGCGAGCGAGAAGCACGACCGTGGCATGTGGGCGGTATGCGTAGAAAATCAGAAAAATAAAGATTGAAAAAATCGCACATTGCATGAACAATATAAATTAGCAAATTTTTTGGTACGAGTATGACGGAAAAGTGTATTTTACTATAGAAATGTGTGTTAAAAAAATAAACTTATAGAACCGTTTATAAATAGGATTAGAAGACGTAACTTCACGATTTTTTTTCATCGAACCGATTTCATGAAATCCTTTTTAAGAAATAGCAAGTTTTTTAACGATATAGTGAATCTAATATATAAAATTCTCGTGTCACAGTGTTTGTAACCAAACTCCTCCGAAACGGCTCGTCCGATTCTTATGAAATTTGGTGTATGTTCAGTAGGTCTGAGAATAGGACGTAAGCTATTTTTCATTACCACCCCAAAAAAAAGCGGTACGAAGTCCGCGGGGTCAGCTAGTATTAACATATATTTTACTTGCCTTACAAAATCAAATAGTTTTCGTTTAAATACTGTAGTACTAATAGTACTATTAAGCTACGTTTATACGCGCGTGCCCGAGCTCGTGAACGTGCCCGTTGAATGTCGTTTTCAACGCCGTTCATGTAAACGTACAATGATCTTTGCCGAACAACCGACAGCCGACCGATCGACGGCGTTCACGTGCACATTCACGAGCGCGTTCAAAAACAGCCTGTTTACACGCTAGTGCCTGTGAACGCGCCCGTGAATGTCGTTTTGATTTTTGAACGCCTTTCATGTAAACGTACCATTAAATATTCTGTGATACTGTTTCAATAAAGTCAATGTAGGTCTTGTCAGCGCCATGGTTTGTTCCAGATACTTGCCGCTCTGAGCCTGGTCGGCTGTCAAAACGACGCCATCCTGAGGAACGACTTCGAGGGGCCGAACTACGACGGCTCATACAGATTCGCCTACCAGACACGTTAGTGACGCTTGCGATTCAAAGGCTCATGAAATGGTGCAATGTTGGGGACATTGGACTTGCAAAAGAAAGGGGACACAGAATGTCCCCTTTCTTTGCAAGATGCTACGTTTATACACACGCGCCCGGGCTCGGGAACGTGCCCGTTGAATGTCGTTTTGAACGCCGACCGTGTAAACAGGTACCCGAGCACGATCAAATTGACCTTTGATCTTTGTCGAAAACCGACCGCCGACCGATCGACGGCGTTCACGTGCACATTCACGAGCGCGTTCAAAAACAGCCTGTTTACACGCTCGTGCCCGTGAATGTCGTTTTGAACGCCGTACATGTAAACGTACCATCAGGGATGGCGACGCGACACGCGGGAAACTAAACACGTATATACGGGGTCAAGCAAAACGTTGTGACCACATTGATGTAACATAGTGATATAAGGATGGGATATGGATATGTATTTTTAGATTTACTTAGCCACACTTGCACTAAGCCGCTAACCTGGGGTAACTGATTTAAGGTAACGGTACCGAATTACGGAGTCTTAAGGCATTTTTGACTTTGTAAGCTATTTCCAGTAAAACCTGAGATCTCAGCTAATTGAAATCGATTCACTAGGAAAGACTGGCTTTTAAATTATACAATGTTATGTAACAAATGTATATTAAACTGTGTTTTGTATTAATTATAGTCGTTTTTCTAAACCTCTTAAATGTCCGTTATTACGGATTAAAATTAGTCTCTGTCGGTTATCCCGTAAACGCGTGCACGTAATTCCGGTAACTTCAGTAAATGCCCCTTTCCTGCAGAAATAATAAAATAAGAAATTTAAATAGAATGTAACTTGATACAAAATAAAATAACAGTACATGTTTGACAAAAATAAAATTTATTTTTAATATTAGAGGAGACGGGGGAGAAGAGATTCGGTCCAGAAAATTTCGGTTAGTTTCATTGTCCCCCACGAGAAACAATCTTATCATTATAAACAAATGGGCCCCCAGTAACAAAGATTTTTGATTAAATTATTGAAAATTAGATTGTATGTTGTATAACTCTCTCCATCGTACGTTAAAGTCCAACCTAAGAATATTTATCAATATATGAGGTTAATAGCTATCGAAAAAGTCTCTATACCAGGTTGTTCTCGCCTAGTCCACCTCGCCCTTCCTTGTACCCCATGGTATGTTTTCTCTATGTTCCCCAAATGTTTGTAAAAATCGTAAATCCAGCTATGTCAATTTTCCACGAAACCTATGTACCTCTCTTGGTACGCGGTCAATTTCACGGTAAATAGCATTAAAGTAATATGTGCCATGGTAGTCCCATTGCCAAGAACATACTACAAGACATTATGAAATAATTGACCAGCTTGTATAAAAAAAACTACCAAATAGCTGTAGGTATAATATATATATCTTGTATATTAATTAATATCAACATTATTTCAAAGTCAGTGTACCAAAGGTTTCCCGATGGCAATTTAACGGTTAACTGTCATCAAAAAACATACAATTAAAAAATATAGCTTTTCTATGTGGGTCTACCCGTCGGTGCCCAGTGGGGACAAATAGGAAAAATAATTCCCGTTTGTCCCCACTGGGGACAACTGAGCATTTTCATTCTTATTTGTTGCCACTGGGACAAATGGGAATGATATCTTTTCAAATGTGATATTTTACATTTGTCTTGACTGGTACAATTGTTCCTAGTTTCCCCTAAGTGCCTAGTTCGGTCATAAAACTCAACGTGCATTAGTTTAACTAAATATAACTCAGAAAATAGAGAGTAATCTTTTGAAAAACAAAAGCACAATTACGCAATTATTATAACGCAATTAGAAGCACAGCCAAAAAACAGTGTAGGCAATTGCGGCAGTCAGAAAAACAGAAGTTTTTAAGGCGTAAGGTTTTTCCACAAGCTAAATATACTTAAATTCTGTAGTATTATGTTCAGATTAGTAAATGGACCATTCATAATATATAACATTGGGCTGCAGCAATATAATTAAGCCGTTATAGGAATACGGATGCGAGACCGCACCCGTTAAATCAAATCTTGTCCGTTGCGCGCGGTTAGAACCCACGCTTACGTTCAAATGTTTCCCGTCCCTTTCTTTTATATATAGCCGACTAGTGCCGTCCTTTTCACAGGACGCGCCCGCGTCCGCAGTCCGCTCGCCGCTCGCCGCTGTGCTGGCAACGAATTCTCGCCTTGTCTGTTTTTACCTAGTTTTAACCGATAAAATCGTGTAAAGTGCATCATTTTCGTGTTATTTATAATACAGACGGTTATAGAATTGCGGTGTTTTCACTTTTCTCCACATCATCTCGTACCCGAAACTACACTGGCGCACAACTCGGGCACACGCGTCGCGTAGGTACCTACTTTGCCGCGAAAGAAGTGAACATTTCGTTAGTGAATAGGTATCGTGATCGTGTATGGACTCATAAACAAGTAGTGTATGCGTGATGTGTTGATAAGTGTTGTGGAACTCGTAATAACATGCCGCGTCGAAAGAGTACGCATTCTGATGACGTAGAGGAGTCGCCGCTGTCTGAGGGACAGTTGTCTTCGTTCCTGTCGGCGTTCGCAAAGGCTCAAGCGGAATCCAACCGACAACTGGTTGAGGGCCTTCTTGCCGCGTCGCTCGTGAACTCGCAAGGCAATCACGGCTCATCTCCGACGCCATCTTCGTGTACCGGACAGACCCAAAATGCCACATTTGCAAGTTGTACCGCTCGCTTTACTGGCACTAGTCGCGATCCTGACGTGCTAGAAGCATTCGTGGACAATATCGTGGTGTACAAGGAAGCTACCAACATAAGCGACGAACATGCGCTTCGAGGTCTCGCAATGTTACTCGAAGGAGAAGCCGCCGTTTGGTACCGAGGGGTCAAGGACACAGTGCACACGTGGGAGGCCGCGCTCACGAAGCTGCGCACCCGCTTCGGTGTGCCGAAACCGCCGTATAAAATCCTGAAAGAGATTTACGCGTCGGAACAAGGTGAAGAAAGAGCCGAGGTATTTATAGGGAAACTTCGCGCCTTGATAGCTCGAATTCCCTACAATATTGAACGCGATATGAAAATAGACATCGTCTACGGTCTGCTCGACAAACGCATTAGAAAGCGCGTCACCCGTGAATCGATAAGCG
>OZ020298.1:6013941-6262702 GCA_963971205.1 Aethes cnicana | reverse complement strand
GTAGGTACTGTGACACAGAGTAGTAATGTACAGATAGATCATTTTGTTAACTCACCAAGCATTAGTTCGGGTCAAACCGAACATGTAGGTACTGTGACACAGAGTAGTAATGTACAGATAGATCATTTTATTAACTCATCAAGCATTAGTTCAGGTCAAACCGAACATGTAGGTACTGTGTCACAGAGTAGTGAAATTCAGAAAGTTCATTTTGTAAATATTGGTTCCAATCTGATTGAAAATGTAAATAATGTGTCACAGAGTAAAAATAAACAGAGTGATCACTGTGTTCCATCGTCTAAAATTTTATCTCAGAGCAAACAAGTGATTAAGAATAATGATAGTGAGCAGGCGGAACACAGGGATCTTTCGTCAAAGATTATTCTAGCGCAGACTGACCATGTATGTGATAGGTCAAAGATTAGTTCAGCGCAGACTGACCATTTATGCAATAGGTCAAAGATTAGTTCAGCGCAGACTGAACATGTATGTGATGTGACAAAGATTAGTTCAGCGCAGACTGAACATGTATGTGATGTGTCAATGATTAATTCGTCACAAAATGTATGTGTAAGTAATGTACACCACGGTGACGAGTCGCAAGCGGATCGCGCGCGTAGTTTACCTATCTCTAACAGTACCGGCGGTCGGCCAATTTTAAGATTCGAAGTTTGCGGTTTCCGAGGTACGGGTTTAGTAGATACAGCGGCTAAAAGTAGTATAGCAGGGTATAGTCTGTTCGCGTTATTAAAGAAACTGAAGCATCCCTTTCGCGATGCTTGCATGACTATTAAGCTCGCTGATGGTATAGTGCGTGACGCCAAGGTTAAGCTTGCGGATGTTGAGGTGATACTTGAAGGATCTTCGATACCTACTACATTCGTCATTCTTCCAGACGCTGTAAATAATGACACACTGCTAGGTATAGATTTCTTACGTAAAGCCCAACTGGTTCTCAACATTCCTGACAATTTATGGTTTACAGCTGCCCAACCTCAGGACATTCACCCACTCCTGTCTGAAACGTCTAGGACTTACGTGGGGTATGCGACCGCGGATGTTCTTCGGTGTGACGAGGGTACCATGCTGACTCCGCAGGAGAAGGCGATCCTGGCGGAAACCTTGCAGGAATACGAGGATATCTTCAGAGAAGGGGGAGGTCCAACGCCGTTCGCAGAGCATTGCATTGATACGGGTGACCACAAACCCATCGCCACGCCGCCATATAGACTCACGCCAGCCAAGAAAGACATCATGGAAGCTGAAATCAATAAGATGCTGAAGGATGGAATCATCGAGGAGTGTGAGTCCCCGTGGGCTGCGCCGGCTCTCTTGGTGCCAAAGAAAGACGGATCCGTCAGATTCTGTGTTGACTATAGGAAGCTCAACGCAGCCACAAAGAGTGACTCTTATCCACTGCCCGTTATTGACGACTTGTTACAGTACACAGGAAAAAGCTGCTACATGAGCACCATCGATTTGCGCTCCGGCTACTGGCAAGTCTCTGTCAAGGAAGAGGATCGGGATAAGACTGCGTTCGTGTCACCTTTTGGAGTCCACAGGTTTACGCGAATGCCGTTCGGATTGCGGAACGCTCCCGCAACGTTTCAACGATTGATCGACAGATTTCGTTCCGGTGCATCGCTGAAAGGCTCGACTGTACTAGGGTATATAGACGATCTGATCGTGATATCTGACAACTTCTCGCAGCATATAGAGGACTTACGTGCAGTTCTAGACCGCTTGCGTGTCTTCAATTTGCGTGCCAACCGCGCCAAATGCGTGTTTGCAAGAGAAAGTGTTAAGTACTTGGGGCACATCATCACACCCCAGGGACTCGCACCTGATCCAGAAAAGATCAAAGGAATATCAGAGATGAAGGAACCTACCTCTGTGAAGCACCTGAAGAGCTTCTTACAGACGTGCTCGTGGTTTCGAAAGTTCGTTCCAGGGTTTTCTCAAGTCGCCCAACCATTGACTATGCTTACGAAAAAAGATCAGCCATGGTTGTGGGAAGAAGCTCAGGTCAACGCATTCAACGAACTGAAAAGGCTACTTACCTCATCGCCGATATTGATCCAGCCAGATTATTCTCGTCCATTCGTCCTCAGAACCGACGCCAGCAGTTATGCTCTAGGCGCGGCTTTACTACAGGGGGAGTCTCAGAAGGAAGAACGTCCAATCGCGTACGCCAGCCGCCTACTCACACCTGCCGAGCGGAACTACTCTACAACAGAGAGGGAAGCCCTTGCAGTTGTGTGGGCCGTTGAGAAGTTCCGTGGCTTCATTGATGGACACTCTGTTCGTGTTGGTAGTGACCACCAACCGTTGAAATGGTTACTTACCCTGAAGTCACCGACAGGAAGACTCGTACGCTGGGCGATGAAACTCCAATCCTTCGATCTTCAAGTGGACTATACACCTGGAAAGGCAAACGTGATCGCTGATTCACTTAGTCGCCCTCCGTGCGAAGACGAAGCTCGCACTTATTGCGGAGTATGCACTGTGATCATCGAAACGCCGCGGTGGGAAGCCTCTGCTCTGCGTGATGACCAGCTCGCCGATCCAGAAGTAGCGAAGATCATGAAGGCCCTGGAAGGAAAAGACGAATTAGAGAATAACAGGTGGTCTGAGAGAGGTTACCATATGTGTCAAGGAGTCTTGTACAGGTATACGGACGTCGACACCGAAGAACCGCAGCTGGTGATACCTGAAAACAGAAGAAAACAAGTTATGTTCGAGTGCCACGACGCTCCTACCTCAGGACATGGAGGTATAGATCGGACACTCCATAGAATTTCCCAACGCTTCTTCTTTCCGGGCATGCGTCGTTTCGTTTCAGACTACCTGAAAACTTGCATAGAATGCCAAAGGTTTAAGCCGTCAAACCAGAAACCAGCAGGACTTCTACAAACTCCCGTTCCAGGGCAAAGGTTTGAAGTATTAGCTGTTGACTTGTTTGGTCCACTTCCAAAGGGAACTAAAGGGGAGAAATGGGTACTCATAGTGGAAGACACCGCTAGCAAGTGGGTCGAAGTTTTCGCACTTGTAGAAGCTACTGCAGAAGTATGTGCCAAAACATTAATAGAGGAAGTCTTCTTACGTTTCGGGTTCCCTCGGCGTGTTATTTCTGACAACGGAGTCCAGTTTGTTGCGGAAGTGATGCAGAAGGCCATGTTTACCCTAAACGTGAAGCAAAATCTCATCCCACTCTACCACCCGGAAGCGAACCCGGTTGAGAGAAAAAATCGTGACTTAAAGACGCAGCTTGCAATCCTGGTCCAGGATCATCATAATGATTGGCCACAAGCGCTTCCTTTCATACGATTTGCATTGAACTCTTCACTAACCAAGTCTACGCAACAGACTCCAGCGTATCTGACTTTTGGTCGTGAGTTGAGGTCACCACTGGATGTACAAAGTGACCTGCGTGCTGTGATCATGGCGGAAAACTACGTACCACAGATCACACCGTATTTGCTCAAACTGGCGGATACACTTAGCTCAAGTAAAGAAGCTATTGAGAAGAATCAAGACATTCAAAAGGCTGCTAAGGATCTTCGACGTCAACCTGATGAACTGGAAGTTGGTGATCTGGTTCTTATGAAATCTCACGTCCTTAGCAATGCTTCAAAAGGTGTCACTTCCAAGTTCGCACCTAAACGTGATGGACCCTACGTAGTAAGCAAGAAGTCGAGTCCTACAACTTACTGCGTCGCGTTTCCTGACAAGCCTCAAGAGATAGTAGGGAAGTACCACATCTCCGATTTGAGGCGTTA
This sequence comes from Aethes cnicana, assembly GCA_963971205.1. NCBI lineage: Eukaryota > Metazoa > Arthropoda > Insecta > Lepidoptera > Tortricidae > Aethes > Aethes cnicana. Next base: position 6,258,923 of record OZ020298.1, on the reverse strand, counting down.
TCACGGTAGAGAGGGTGAATGTCTTGAGGCTCCGGTCGCTCCAGCTCGCCGTAGAGGGCGACCTCGCAAACGTTAGTTTCCTCGTCGGTTTGACTATTTGTGAGGGCACTTTCCTAGTCAAAAGGGGGAGTATATAGGAATACGGATGCGAGACCGCACCCGTTAAATCAAATCTTGTCCGTTGCGCGCGGTTAGAACCCACGCTTACGTTCAAATGTTTCCCGTCCCTTTCTTTTATATATAGCCGACTAGTGCCGTCCTTTTCACAGGACGCGCCCGCGTCCGCAGTCCGCTCGCCGCTCGCCGCTGTGCTGGCAACGAATTCTCGCCTTGTCTGTTTTTACCTAGTTTTAACCGATAAAATCGTGTAAAGTGCATCATTTTCGTGTTATTTATAATACAGACGGTTATAGAATTGCGGTGTTTTCACTTTTCTCCACATCATCTCGTACCCGAAACTACACCGTTTTGCATGTGGACTTCGGGTGAACATTTTTTACAAAGTAGGAAAAATATATTACTTTAGACGCCCTTTTTCATAACAACGGTCTACAAAATCATAATACGTAATTTGATAATATGAAACTATGGAAGACATCAAACTCGTAACGAAAAACTTGTTTGTGTATCTTATCTCAACCTCCAGAAAAAAACAAATACAAAATCCCTTCATTTTACTCAATTCCGTATTTTTTACGCTTTTCGGGACAACGTTGGTTTTTGATGTACAGAATTGCGGCAATCAGTAAATTGACCGTAATTTATTACATTCCAACTGAATTTCCATGAAACTTTATTTAATCAATTCTTTATGAAATCCTACACAATGATTTAAACAGTTTATAATGAAAATACTTACCCATTAGTTGTCAAACCCTTAAGAAAATCATTATAGGCGCTTACGCACACGCGAAGCACTTGCTGCGCTTTCGGCAGTTTGGCGCGGATTGGCGAATAAAAATTACGTAATCACATACCATATGTCACAGTTCGTTGACCTCTCGTTTATTTGACGTTATATTGTCCACACTTATGTACATACATATTTTTTCTAAATGGTTTGTGGTTTTCTTATTTTTGGGCCTTAACCAATAAATTCCGGAATTACGTACGTTAACGCAAATCGGTACCGTTACCTTATTTGTATGAATTTGACGTGGGCTAAGAGGCTAACTCGAGGTCGGCGGCTTGTTGCAAGTGGGGCTTATACGTCCGAACTTCTGCCGTTCGTATTCTTGCAGTTTTTACTGAACTGAGCATAGGTGCTGGTAACGGTCCTTACTCACCCTGTTTAAATGAAATGAAGATATAGGTACCTATCTTATCTGCTGGAGTAAAAAAAAAGTTAATTAAAAAAAACAAAAAACCCGACTGCGTAAAAAACTAAAAAGAAAAAAACAAGACTACTTAGTTCAGTAGTAGCTAGGATTATGTTAATTTATATTTACCGTCGCCATCAGATATATGGTAGCGAACAATGTGATCATAAATATCTGGACACGATCTTACTGTCAAGACGTTAGACTACATGCTCAGATATTTCTGACCATTCTTGCTTGCTCATATTACGTATGTTCATGTTCGACACTAACATAAATCAAATATTGATTGCTATTGAGGAATCTAAAGATGCCTACTATCGGGACCCATTATTTGTAACATTTTAACCTAGATTTTAAATGGGTCCCGACTCCCGACTGTAGGCATCTTTAGACTCCTCTATAGCATTCAATATTTTCTTTTCTTGAAGTCGGTTAATAAATAGAAAGTAAACGTTATGGTGTTCTGAGAGAGACGCGGTCATAAAACCACGCCGGAGGCTCAGCTCCGCAGAGTTTGACCCATTTCTGCATGCAATAGATCTATTATAGATGTTTTTTTTAAATACTTAATAAAAAAACCGCTCTCAAACTCCGACAGACTACGAAGTCAGTCTCAAGTGAACCGACCGAAGTTAATGATAATCATATACCTAGTGATGAACTTGGCATTGACACCGCACTCTGCCGCTGTTATTTTTTTATATCAAGTAAAATAATTGCCTTGGCGCGCCGTCCAACGCCATGCGCGCGCCTTTTGCCGACCCAAAGTTTGACGTGTCACTAATATTGGGTAATTAGGATTTCCTCAGTTACTTGGGACGCGCGATGTCCCATATTGCAATTATCTTTATCGAATAGCCGCCCTACCCTAATAATCTTGATAGAATATTTGAGTTCCCTCTCATTTCAGAGGGCGGCATATACCACGAGCAGCGGGGATCGTTGCAGAGTTCTAACGCTGAGCCGGCGCTGGTGGTCGAGGGGCAGTACCAGTACACGGCCCCGGACGGACAGGTATCTACCGCCTTACATCCGTCACTACAGCACACAGAGGGCGGTGTTACACGGGGGTCCCTGCTAGTTCTAAAGAGCAATACGCCCCGGACGGACAGGTATCTATCGCCTTACATCCGGCACTACAGCACACAGAGGGCGGTGTTACACGGGGGTCCCTGCTAGTTCTAAGGAGCAATACGCCCCGGACGGACAGGTATCTACCGCCTTACATCCGGCACTACAGCACACAGAGGGCGGTGTTACACGGGGGTCCCTGCTAGTTCTAAGGAGCAATACGCCCCGGACGGACAGGTATCTACCGCCTTACATCCGGCACTACATCACACAGAGGGCGGTGTTACACGGGGGTCCCTACTAGTTCTAAGGAGCAATACGCCCCGGACGGACAGGTATCTATCGCCTTACATCCGTCACTACAGCACACAGAGGGCGGTGTTACACGGGGGTCCCTGCTAGTTCTAAGGAGCAATACGCCCCGGACGGACAGGTATCTACCGCCTTACATCCGGCACTACAGCACACAGAGGGCGGTGTTACACGGGGGTCCCTGCTAGTTCTAAGGAGCAATACGCCCCGGACGGACAGGTATCTATCGCCTTACATCCGGCACTACAGCACACAGAGGGCGGTGTTACACGGGGGTCCCTGCTAGTTCTAAGGAGCAATACGCCCCGGACGGACAGGTATCTACCGCCTTACATCCGGCACTACAGCACACAGAGGGCGGTGTTACACGGGGGTCCCTGCTAGTTCTAAGGAGCAATACGCCCCGGACGGACAGGTATCTATCGCCTTACATCCGGCACTACAGCACACAGAGGGCGGTGTTACACGGGGGTCCCTGCTAGTTCTAAGGAGCAATACGCCCCGGACGGACAGGTATATATCGCCTTACATCCGTCACTACAGCACACAGAGGGCGGTGTATCACGTGCTAGTTCTGTCGAGGGGCAGGGCAGTACCAGTGTGGTACCAGTATACAGTACACGGCCCACGACTTCGCGCGAAAGCGGTAGCGGCGAGCGTTTTACGGACACATTGCGCGATCAAGACGCCCGCCGCGCGTCGGTTAGCGACCGTCGCGCGCAATGTGTCAGTAAATCGCCCGCCGTTGCCGGTTTCGCGCGAAGTCGTGGGCCGTGTACTGTATACTGGTACCTATATAAGACTGTCAATCTCCTTACATTACAGCGTACATCGGAAATAGCCAGAGAGCTTAAAATTTTCATACTTCGCCTCGCCTGTACAGCGCCATCTAGATGTTGTTCATGGAGTTCAAATTTGTATGCAGGCTACCTAAGCAGCGACATCTATTATCGCATTTGACACTTATTTCGGGAATATGCTGCTGATTTGTTTGTAGGTTGTAATTCTAAGGTTACCTTACTTCTTCTATGGTTTTGTATACCAATAACATAATCTCTCTTCCAGGTCATAAACGTGGTTTACAGAGCGGACGAGAATGGCTTCCAGCCGACGGGCGCGCACCTCCCCACCCCGCCGCCCATCCCCGCCGCTATCCAACGCGCGCTGGCGTACCTGGCAACGCTGCCGGAGGAAAACAAATCTGCCAAATAACTACAGGGCCTATATTAGAAGTCTTTTCCACCACCCATCACAGCAGCCTATTTGCTGGGCACAGGCCTCCTCTCATCACGAGAGGGTTTGGGCTAGTCCCCACGCGGGCCCAGTGTGGATTCAAATTCAATCATTTATTCAGCAAATTGGCCACATAGGGGCACTTTTACACGTCAGAAATAGTACATTACACACCTAGGGCGGTCAAGTAAAGAAAGTCTCAGATCGCGGGTAATTGAGACCCGAGCCGGAGGCGAGGGCTATAATCTAGCGGTCTGAGGATTTCTTTACGACCGCCCGTGGTTAGTATACGATTTTACGTCACCACCCGTGAAGAGGGATTTTTCGTAGCGCCCAAGGGCGGTAAATCCCGCTTTTCGGCCTGGTGTGACGTAAAATAATTTACCAGCGCTTCCTAGACCCATTGCTTGAGAAGAAGCGCCGCAACAAACTCGAGCAGAAGGCCTTTTTTCACATAGTTACAAAATTTACATTACATGTATAAAATAAACATATAGGTATCATACTAAAATTACATTGAAGGGAAGTATAGTCCCTACTACAACAGCCTATTTACGGCCCACTGCTGGGCACAGGCCTCCTCTCATAACGAGAGGGTTGGGCTATAGTCCCCACGCGGGCCCAGTGCGGATTGGGGACTTCACACACATCCTTGAATTACTTCGCAGATGCGTGCAGGTTTCCTCACGATGTTTTCCTTCACCGAAAAGCTCAGTGGTAAATTCAAATTGAATTTCGCACATAAATAATTTCAGAGGTGCGAGCCGGATTTGAACCCGCGACCCTCTGCATGAGAGGCGGCAGGTCAAACCACTAGGCCACCACGGCTAATAGTCCCTAACTTAAACTTAAATCTAAGATTTTACAGACGTATATTCTCCAAGGGTCCAGAAAAAAAATCATGGAAATGGCCTCCGTGATTGAAGACTGACACACATCCTTCAATCACTTCGCAGATGCGGGCAGGTTTCCTCACGATGTTTTCCTTCACCGAAAAGCTCAGTGTCCTTAAATTCAAATAGAAATGAATATCATCGAATAGTAAGTTAATTAGAATTTTAATTCAAGGCAGTACAAATTTTGTTTTTTAGTAATATTTAAGTAAGATATTGTTAAGTATTTTTAATTTTTTTTTAATAAAGAGAAGCATAAAACGTGAATGTTTTATTTCTGTTTGCCTGAGATTTTTAGCACTATATGCCCACACTCTACAGGTCTACACAACTATTAGAAGGGGCGTGTATTAAGGCCATTCTCCCATACCCAGCTCAGCCGTCACTGTCACTCGTGCAACGAGTGAAAGAGAAAGCGCTACGCACAGAACGCCCGATTTTAAATACTAGACGCCGTATATAGATTCTAAAAAAGTTATCAAAGATGGCCGAACGTCACTATCGCAAGTGTCATATACATTATAGTTAGTATTTAAGAGGGTTTACTCCGAAAGTTGGAAACGTCGCATATAGCTGTCAAATATTTCGCTGTTTTCATTAATTTCGGAATATTACTGTATGAAAACATGAATTATCGCTCTATGGTTGAATAAAACATTAAGTATGGATTGCAACAATTATCATAGGAACATGAAATTTTTAGGATTATGGAAGTACCTACTATCTTTTGAAAACTTTCCATCGCATTTTCCATGCATTTTAATGTAATCTTATCATTTGAATGCCTAACCAACAAATATAAAACGAGACGCGTCATTCAACCATAGAGTGATAACTTGTTTTTTAATTCAGTAATATTGAGAAACTTATAAAAACAGCGAAACATTTGACAGCTATATGCGACGTTGCCAAGTTTCGGGATAAACCCTCTTAAGCGACGGTCACAAATGTACAAAATCAATATGGGCACCCTCACTTATCACGGATTCCGTTGCGACTGTCAAGTGAAGAGTGCGTGATATGTGTCGTGCCGGCTTGGTGGTCTAATGAGCCCACAGACACTCATCCCGCGGGCTCAATTGCCCACTTTGTTATTTTTTCGTAGATGACTCGACCCTCACTTATCGGATAACTCGGCCCGCGGGTTCACTTGACTACTCTTTTACCGGTAAGGGTCCACTCAGCCCGTGGGTCTAGTCAACTACTATTTTACCGGTAAGTGTCTACTCAGTCCGTTAGGTCAAAGGTGTGAATGTAGGTTAGGTTCGTTAGTTATCTATATACGCCCGAAGGGCAAACTACCTAGAAATAGGGGCCCCGCGTAGCGGGGACCCGTCGACCCAGTCACATTCCTAAGTCTTTGCATATTCACGGACTGAGTGGACCCTTACCGGTAAACTAGTAGTCGACTGAGCCCGTGGGCTGAGTTGATCCTAAGCGGTAATTTAGGGGTTGAACGGGCCCGCGGGGCGCGGGCTCATTTAACACAGGTGGGTCAAGTCACCCATACACAAATTTATACGGTCAAATCAGCCCGCGGGCTGAGTGGTCTATGGGCTCATTTGACCACCAAGGGGTCGTGACGTGTTAAAAAAAAAACGACGGGACAAATTTCAGCTTTGTCGCTGATACCTCGGAAGGCGCTGAACTGGCGAAGTTGACATCGGTAATAAAATCCCCCAAGGTATTAGAGGCCCCGTTGAACAAGGATTCGGAAGTTCTGATCATAAAATTGACGACACACATCCAGAAACTTGATGAATTTTCCCAACTCTCTAAACCTGACAGGAAACACACCTGACTTGTGTGGCCAATGGGAAGTGGCGGCCCTCTAATATGACTGTAGCACTGTAAAAGTAACTCTAAGGATTCTACTGTATCTAACACCTGTGTATATGCTGCAATAAATGATTATGATTATACTACTACTACTACTACTACAGCCTATTTGCGTCCCACTGCTGGGCACAGGCCTCCTCTCATCACGAGAGGGTTTGGGCTATAGTCCCCACGCGGGCCCAGTGCGGATTGGGGACTAAATTAAATAAATTAAATTGGGGATTATGATTATGATTATTAATATCAATCGATCAATCAATCATTCCCTTATTTATAAATTGCAAATTTACAAGTCATTCATGCTTATTCAGGCATAAGGTTTTCATATTGACAATTTGTATTTATTTGGTAGGTGTAGGTGTAATCTGGGCAGTTTGGAATCTGGAAATACTTTTTAAAAATAATTTAGCTTCCAGCTATAAATTGGTTGTTAAGATTTAGCTGAGCTGGCTCAATAAACTTTTTGTGAAGTATGATCAGCGGCAGATGCCCTCAATCGCAGAGGACCCCTTGAGCTTGGTGGCCCTGTTTTTTTTTCACTTAAAGGTTTTCATAAGTAACGAAAAGTTTACAAATTTCGTGCCTCACATGACTATCGAGCACATTGGAAATGAATAAAATGAGTCTACGGGAATTGAAAAAAGTTGTTCTGACTTTTTGACTTTTTTCAAAAAGTTTAGGCTAAGCCTTAACCCAATCGTCTTTATTTTAGGCTCAAATTGTAGCTGACTTAATTGTCCAGAGATTTTCTCAAATTTTTGATATCATTCTTCGTTTCCAAAATATTGAGCGCCAAAATCAAAAATGTACATTTTCCACCATAACTTTTTTAGTTTTTGACTTAATTCTTTTTGCACCTTACAGCTCTCGTGAATACACATCTTTTGAACTTTTTGAATATCATATCTTCATAACTCTCCGAGATATAAGGAGATGGCACTTTTTCGTGAAATCGGAGCCTATACTGCAACGAACGAAAAGACATTTCCAATGTCAAAACAGGGCCGCCGCACCGACCTTTGATACAACTTAACTTTGCCCCAGCAGGGCTCTTAGATACTTTAGCTATGCCACGATATGAATAAACGTAGGATCATCTCTCATGATCACCTCTACTAGAAACTTTCATTGTATGTATATTTGCCGAATTATTTACTTACAAATATGTTGAAGCATTCCAATATATCACAATAATTTGCGTTCGTGTCGTTCAAACTGAATATTCCCTCATTTGAGCAAAACCTACACAGCCCAATATCCACTTTTAAATCCATTGTATTATTTGGTTTCAACTGAGACTAATTTCAAATAATTCAATTCAATTTTTGGGTGAAATGGCCCCATCAACTTCTTGATGATTCCGCCAATGTCGAGGTTGGATAGCCCACTGCCAGTTGACCCTTTGGTTTTTAGCGGTGACTTTACTTGAGTTCGGTAGGCTGCTTTCCACCACCAATCTATACCAGACATAAAAGCACTACTGTAATCACCAACATGCACTACATTAAACTAATATTTAATCTACATATACTAGAGTAATATTATATATTTAATAATAATAAACATAAATAGATTAGAGTCTAATTTTATTTTTGGATAGGAAATTATTAAGTATGCTACAATATGGGGAGAACACTAAGGTAAGGAGGAAATTAATGTTAATGGGACGACTAATATTACGAGGAAGTAGATCATATAGGTGGGTAGATATTTTAGGACATTCCAAAAACATATGCTCGACTGTTCCATCAGCAAGTCCACACTCACACAATGAACTATCGCGTATTCTTAATTTAGCTAAAAACACCGGAGAACAAAAATGACCAAGACGCAGTCTTATTATGGTGGAAGTATTTAATTTAGAAAATTCTCTATTTTTGAAGAACCATGGCTTAGTTGGAAGAACTGGCTGGAGGGATCCATAATGCTTACCCTTGATCTGACGGGACACTTGCCATAAATTGTTCCAATTTTTTTCCAGTTCCGGTTTGGCATTGGACTTCAGATCACGAGTGAAAGATTTATCATATGAAGTGCATCCCACTTCTATAGCTTCCCGAGCATAAGCGTCAACTGTTTCATTGCCCAATATACCACAGTGGCTGGGAATCCAAGCTAGTGTGACGTCAATGTCTTCATTTTTGCACTGTCGGAGTTCATCCTTAATTTTTAGAGTTAAATAAAAATTATCTTTTGAGCGGAAAGGGAAACCAACTAAATCCTGGAGACAACTCAATGAGTCAGATACAATAATCGTTTTATTTAGTTTATGAGATCTAACATACTTTACGGCTTCATATAGGGCAACTGCTTCCCCAGAAAAAATAGAGAAATGAGAAGGACATTTAAAATTTAAAACAATTTTATATTTGGGAATCCACACAGCGCATCCAACATTGTTGTCTGGGGCTAGTTTAGACGAATCTGTGTAAATCACTAGCCACCCGTTGAATTTTTGGTCAATAATTTTATTAAATTCAATATTAGCATTAGGGGAGCCTTTATGTATACCTAAATCCAGACTTATGGAAGGTTGAAAAATCAAAGTATCGTAGGCGAAACAGAAAATTACGTTCTTAGGGAACTCATAGATAGGAAAACAAGAGAATTTATGGTAGGATTTAATCAGGGGAGGGGATTCTTTGTGACACCAATATCTGGAGGAAGCTATAAGATCTACGAGAGTTCTGCATTTTGATACTAGAGGATGGGAAGGAAACTGTGCTACGGTTAAAAAAAAACGATCAGCTAGATACTGTCTGCGCAGATTCAACGGGGGATCTAAACATTCTACTTGCAATGCGTTGATAGGAGATGATTTCATTGCGCCCGTGATGATTCTCAAGCATCTTGACTGGATTTTATCCAATTTTGCAAGGGCTAACTTACTGCATGGTTCTAAAAGGAAGCACCCGTAATCAAAGTGGCTTCGTACGATGGCATTGTATAGAAGTTTTTGAGAGAACGGGTGCGCACCCCATCTGACGCCAGATAGGGATCTCATAACATTAATGCTTTTCTCGCATTTATTAACAATATAGGAGAGGTGGTGAATTCCTGTCAATTTTGAGTCGAGGAATACCCCGAGAAATTTAACTTTTTCACAGATTGCAATTTGTTGGTCTTCAATTTTCAACTCAATGGGGGGAATGTTATACCTTCTGGAGAAAACCACAGCACTGCATTTAGGGACTGATAGGGTTAGACCATGATCTTCCAGCCACTTTTTAAGATATGAAAGGGCCATGTTTAGTTTAGAAGAGCAGTCTTGGAAAGTGGAAGCCCTACTGTACAATACTATATCGTCGGCATACTGTAAAATATCACAAAAACAATCAACACTCGATTCTAAATCAAACGAATATAGACTGTACAGTATAGGACTCAGGACTGACCCCTGGGGGAGCCCCTTCCAGACAGGTCTTGAAGGAAGCAAGGATCCATTTATTCTAGTACGAATATACCGGTTCATAAACAGCTTACATATGAAATTAGTTAGTCTCGAAGGAATGCTCAGCTGTTGCATTTTCTGCCTGAGCAAGCAGAGATCAACATTGTCATATGCAGAGGAAACGTCGAGAAACACTCCTATCACGTTTTCATTGTTACTGAAGGCTATACGGATATCCGTTATCAGAACACTAAGGCTGTCCATAGTTCCCATTCCTCTCCTGAATCCAAACTGAGATCTAGCCAAGATGTTACGGTGTTCCAGAATCCATTCGAGTCTGTTCTTTACCAGATGTTCCATAATCTTGGCTAAAGTCGAAGATAGGGCAATTGGGCGATAAGAAGAGGAGTCATTAGGGTCTTTACCTGGTTTTAGGATCGGAATTACAATTTGAGTTTTCCAAGACTCCGGGATATTACCAGTTAGAAATATATAATTAATTATGTTTAAAAATAAGGTTTTAGAGGGAGTGGACGATTTAGCTATAAACGAATAGGGGATACCATCAATACCCGGGGCTGAGTCGCGTAGGTGATCCAGAGCACAAAGAAGTTCAGGAAATGAGAAAGGATCATTCATTCTATCCACTGAAAGGGGGACATCTGAACTTAAATTTATGTTCAAATAATTAGAAGAAACAAAATTCAAAGCATAGCATGCAATCAAACAAACAATAATAAGCACAGATAAAGAAATCTTTTGTTGTCAATGTCACAAAAACGTTTGACGATGACATGCAATAACAAAACGCACAGGATGCGTTCCGTAACGCGCTCAAAACGCTCATAAGTGTCCCGAATCATTGTCACGCGTGCCCGTGTTGTTGCCGTGTGTGCGCGTTTTTGATTCGGAACGATCATAATCCGTTGTGAGCATACTCCAGGTGTTCCGAAACGCGCTCAAAGTGCTGTGAGCGCGTTATGAAAAGCACCCATACTAAAAAATATTTTTTTTAATTATTTCATAACTGTGGATACAAGTCATGGACATATCAACAAAACGCATTTTAATGTTGCCAGTTTATTTTTATTCCCAATAATAAGGTTGTTGCGATGAAATTGGTGCAAGTGAAGCTAAAAATACAATTGATAACGGACTAAACATCAGTATGCCATGCCATTAAAATTAATGTTTACATATTTTCCAGCATTAGCTGAATACATATATTTGCGCTTAACTGTACTTGGTTTGTATCGCTGTCGGAGTTATCAATATAACTAAATCAAATCTTACTCAATTGAGAATTAAATTTTGAACGTACTTAAATGATTGTTGATTACTTATTTTTATTAAAATAAGACAAAATCCTTTGATGATGTTTTTTTCTTTTTAATGGACTTTTCATCTTGAACTCTGGTAATACTAGGAATATCTGTCAAATGTCAATGTTAAATGGAAATTGCACTTGAATACGCTCGCTTTATCCGTTTATATTTGAAAATTGATTCGAAAATAGTGGTTGTTGGGAAAATATTCGTTACTTTAAGCGTAAAATGAGTACGGAAGATAAAGATCCTTTGATCCTAGACATATGCCAACAATTAGATGCCTTTTGTAAACGTGTAGAAGGTATGTTTTCAACTAAAATAGCATCTGATCTTCCTATTCGACTACCTATAATTAAACCTTTGTTTTTCAAACAGAAAAAGTGGACAAAGATCAACAGCAGTTGCAAGATCGTAAGATAAAAACGGAGCTCAATGAAAAGTTAGCACAAGAGATGAAGAAAAATGTAAGTATCTTTTGTTACGTACGCACGGCGTTTCTCAACTTTTCATACAAACGTATTTTCGCTTTTAATCCCAAATCACTAAACAGATTGACTCGAAACTTGGTACACATAATAAAATCATTACTGTGGGTGTCCGAAATTAGTAAATGTCGTGGTAAAATAAAACACAATTAAATTACAGCCAAAAAACTGAATTTTGAAGTTTGTAAGGAGGAAACTAAAATGATCCTAGTTTCTTTGTTATTCAATTTATTACAATCAAAGTGTATTTTGGACACTAATATTGCTGCTCCACTATTACTTGTAAAATTTGGTGCCAATTTGCGAATTGAAACATCCTATGTTTGTATGGAGAAAGGAGCTTACTGGGGACTCTTAATGTCTCTGCTTATAACAATAAACTACCATACCATACCATCAATGATACCATACCATGATAATGTAGAATGGACTAGGAACTTACACTGATAGTGAATAATACTTATTTGTAGATGCTGGGGCATAATTGGACATGTTATCATGAAATAAAACACTTTGACTTTGACTTTGAAACTTTTATGTCTATACTGTTCCTTGAATGTGTGGTGTTCTACTACTACTACAGCCTATTTGCGTCCCACTGCTGGGCACAGGCCTCCTCTCACCACGAGAGGGTTTGGGCTATAGTCCTCACGCGGGCCCAGTGCGGATTGGGGACTTCACACACGTCTTTGAATTTCTTCGCAGATGCGTGCAGGTTTCCTCACAATGTTTTCCTTCACCGAAAAGCTCAGTGGTATGTAAATTCAAATAGAATTGAATTTAGATGTGTGGTGTTCAATAAATTGTATTGTATAGTAAACTTGGAAAAGGTTCCTCAACTTTTTGTTTCAATATCAAGTCATGTTTATGTTTCAGTGTAGTGGCCATTTCCTTTGACAATACTAGCTGTATGCTGTGGTACTTGCATAAGTCCAATTTTTCCCCAATGATCCTGCATGCCAAATTTCAGGCATGTCACAGTCATCATCTCATCATGCTAGCCTAACATTGACCTATGGATGAACAGTGCCTAACAGAACAGTAATTTTAAGCGTAGAATTGTTTTTGTTTAATATATTTAGTCTTTTTATAGCCAATGTAATGAACGCATCTCCGATAATATAATATCAAACTTTAAATCTATTATTTCATAGTTAGGGCAGTAATAGGGCCAGTCTTTAAGATTTTGAGATTTTGATTAGCTAGACATCGTCTTTGTGTCTTCGGATTCCACCGCTGATCTCCGTGCCTGCAGCATCTACCTGAGCTAACACCAACCCCCCCTCACAGGAGCAAACTGACATTAGAAAATACGTTCCAATATGCTAATAACGCCTCTTTATAATATGTGTCAAGATAAATATTTTATACAAAAGTAAACCTAACAGCATAAGACTTTTAAGCGTCAAATTTACTGAGCGCCAAACGATGGGTCATTTTTCTCCTGCTGATATTGAATCCTTACTTATAATAATCAATGCAGCCCAAAGACATATGCTGGACATAAGTTTCCCCCAAGGCTTGCCTCTCACACTGATCTTTTGCCCCATCCCTATCCACCATATTAATATGTTGATTTCTTGGCCACCCAGACTAGGGCCTCGCAAAGGTGTATTCGTCCGGGGCCTCGCAAGCGCAAAGGCCGCCTCTGGATTTCTATTCTGAGACCCTTGGAGGCTATACATTTTTAATATCTTGGATTTACTGTTTTATTTTAATTTATTTGGCTGTTATCTATTTATATGGAACTATAAGTTTATGTATAAATGTATGTATGAGCACCGCCTACCAACCTAGTTTGTTTTTCTTCATTTCCACTATCCAAAGGTTGTCTGGAAGTGATCGCTATTAAGCGATAAGACCGCCTGCTGTATTCCACACCTTTTGTGTAATTACATTATGTCTGTGCTGTTCCTTGAATGTGTGGTATTCAATAAAGAATTATTGTATTTTTATTTTTTATCTTCAGGCAGAGCTGACGAGGCAGTTAGAGGAAATATCAGGAAGAAATGACGAGGTGGACCGGCTGTGCGCTGTCTTCCCGAGCCAGCTCACCATCTCGGACAACGACAAAGCTCGACTTGACCAGGCCAAGTTAGTTATTCTTTTCAGAAATACAGTAAAATACTTAAAAATATGTTTAATTCCATTTCTGTGTGCCTTCTACTGTCTGTCTGTTTGTTACCCCTTCACGCTTCAACCGCTGGACCGATTTAACTAAAATGAGACTAGTCACTAATATCTTTCTTATACTTTAAACGCAGCAGTGACAGTTCACTTCACCGGTGTCCGCCAGAGTTTTCATATTTGTCTATGTCACGCGCTGCGATCGTTTTCGTCTCCCACACCACTGTCTTTGCACACAGCGAATAACTAGAATCAGTTTTTGTTTCAGTAACCTACTTACCAATTCCAATAGGGATGACAACTTTTTTTCCTTAGTCTATCAGGAAGATTATTGAAAAGTATTGGACACGTATTTTTTATTTTTCCACGCAATCAAACTTATACGGAGATATATCGAGGTACGATTTATACCTAACGGTGACGTAGTTAGCCCCCACTCTCCAACTTTAATGCGTTTTAACTTAGTCATTCTTTGTTAATTTGATAAAACGAAAAATACGTGTCTAATATTTTTTTATTACCTCACTGACGGACTAATTAGAATTTCGATTTCTTCACCCTGTCTTCATTCCAATTTACTTTTCAGGGCGCTGTATGAAGTTGCTAAGGAGTTGACAGGAGTGAGATTTGACTACAGCGCACCCCCCCACGTCGCGAAGGGCTGTATCCTTTACCAAATATACTATACGTATTCGCATTGACTGCCACCCCAATGAGGTCTACTACTACTACAGCCTATTTGCGTCCCACTGCTGGGCACAGGCCTCCCCTCATCATGAGAGAGTTTGGGCTATGTCACGCGGTGCGGATTGGGAACTTCAGACACACCCTTGAATTACTTCGCAGGTGCGCGCAGGTTTCTTCAAGGTGTTTTCCTTCACCGAAAAGCGGAGTGGTAAATTCAAATTGAATTTCGCACGTTAGTAAACTTAGAGGTGCGAGCCGGATTCGAACCCCGGACCCTCTGCATAAGTACAGCACGCGGAGGTCGAACGACTATGCTCCCACTGTTTCCATATGCCCAGCAGTGGGACGCAAATAGGCGGTTGTTGTCCTTGTTGTGGTTTAAAAAGCATCACTTCTTTTGTTACAACGGTTTTAGAGTAACTAACTAACAACATTATGTAAGGAATCTTGCAAGCTAAATTTAACCGGTAGACGAGCTGTCGGTAGCCCTCCAACAAGATGGAGTGACGACCTTGTAAAGGTCGCGGGAACGCGGTGGATGCGAGTGGCACAGGACCCGTCTGAGTGGTGCGCCTTGGGGGAGGCCTATGTCCAGCAGTGGACGTCTATCGGCTGAAATGATGATGATGAAATTTTACCTACTTCTAACTATCGTATCATGATGAAACTTGGCACGTATATGTAACTTAGATGACAATGCAATAATATGGCACCACCGAGCTGATCTGATGATGGAGCTTGGAGGTGGGCACGGAAAAGTCAAAACATTGTTTTAGTTTTTTAAACTATTAATTTATTCAGACAGTTTTTTTTAATTTTACAATA
This sequence comes from Aethes cnicana, assembly GCA_963971205.1. NCBI lineage: Eukaryota > Metazoa > Arthropoda > Insecta > Lepidoptera > Tortricidae > Aethes > Aethes cnicana. The sequence goes on along the minus strand of OZ020298.1, from coordinate 6,243,410 downwards.
TGGTATTACACACTATTCAAAGAAAAATCGGGAAGTACTGATTTATGATAGATTATATAAAAATGCTACCCAAAACATCGACTTTTAATCATAAAAATGCACAAATAATTTTATAATTACATTTATAAAATGTAATTATAAATTGTTTTTTAATCTGTCCCAAAACGGTAGGCGCCATATTATATTCTTAGCTGCTGTGACGTCACTTATACTGTAAATAAGTTTTTTCAAAAAATTAATTTTTGGGACACGCTTTTATTGCTAACTGTACTTTTGTTTGTAAATCCTTCATCTACCCTTCAAGACGAATCAAACGAGCCCAAATTCGATGGGTTTATGTAGTTTTATTACGGAGTTCCTATGGCCACCTTCCAGCTCCATCATCAGATCAGCTCCACGTCATCATAATATTGCATTGTCACGCGATTTACATATTCGTGCAAAATTTCAGCTCAATCGGATATCAGAAAGTGGGTCAAATTTAACTTGCAAGATTCCATTACATAGTTACATACAGGTCGACTTACATTTTTGACTTCACTTGGTTGGTTACTATGTACTTATATTTACTATCCTAGTGACGTCACAGACCAAGCTAACATGGCGGCTAGCTTTTTAGCGCGAAAACTGAGAATGAAAATTTAATTTTTTTTAAATAAAAATAAAAAATCTTGTGACTCAATCCGACAAGATAAAGATAAAGATAAGATAAAAACCATTTATTCAAGTAGGATTTTACAATCACTTTTGCATCGTCATTATGTACAGTTTGATGTAGTTATCATTAAAAACATACCGTTATCCGCTGCAAGCCTCGTCATTGATTTAGGTACCTACATCTTCTACTTTGTATCACACTTTTTTTTTATCACACGCACTATATGGAATTTTAACTAAGTCCTTAAGCGCACACATATTTATTACTCCAATTCAGGCCAGGCATTCTTGTCACTTAAATAATCTTCTACACAATAGTAACCTTTGCGCAGCAGAGCACTTTTTAAATATTTTTTAAGTTCCGGGAGGGGCAGGTTCATGGCTTCTCGGGGTAGTTTATTGTAATAAAGAATACATTGACCCATAAATGATCTAAAAACTTTTCTCACACGAAATTTTGGTACTGCTATTTTATGTTTATGTCTGGTGTTGATCATCTTTTTAAAGGAATTCATGTTTTTTACGGCATAGATAATGGTTTCGTAAATATATTGTGAGGCCACAGTTAGTATGCCAATCTGTGGAAAGTTCCCTTAGAGATGAAAAAGTTCCCAAGAAGGATTACTTTAAACCACATTTCAAAAAATGGTGTAATCAGGGCTTGTAACCGGTTTATTTGTATGGGGACAAAAACCGGTTACCAGCTCTGGGTGTAATACCCTATTGTATTGAATATCCTCCTGAACGAAGTACAGACGTGAAGAGCGAAGCGCGGAAGCTGCTGCAGCCGTTCTGCCTCGAAGGGGACGTCAGCGGCGCCCTGTGGGACCTCGTGGCCTCCGTCGCCGCCCCGGAGTGGCAGCTAAGAGACAAAGAAAACTTGAAGCCTAATTAAGTCTTTGTCTGTGGCTATAAAAGAAAGGGGTGAATTCGCGTATCCACTGATAGAGGCAGTACTAATAAAAAGAATCTAAAAAAAAAAAAGCATGCCAAAATTTTGGTCATCTGAATCCTTATCAAACGCAGATGAAGGGTTAAGTTAAGAGGGTTTATACGAAAGTTGGCAACGTCGCATAAAGCTGTCGAATATTTCGCTGTTTTCATTAATTTTACAATATTACTGAATAATCGCTCTGTTATTGAATAAAACATTATTTAGCAATTGTTATTTGCAACAATAATCATCGTGATACGAAATTTTTGTTATTATAGATGTAGTGTTTGAAAACTTGCCATCCAGTTTCTCATGCATTTTAATGTAATTTTACATCACCCTTGGCCGTAAAGTGGGATTTTCTGCCCGCTACGCGGAGAGAAAATCTCGCTTTTTGGCCAAGGCAAGACGTAAAACTTTTGACAAACCACGGGCGGTAATTCGTAAAGCCCCAGATCGCATATTTATGGCCCTCACCTTCGGTTCGGGCCACAGAAACCTGCGATCTGGGACATTTACGAATTCACCACCTAGGTCTGTCTCGATTAGTCAGATCCTTAGTGTTCCCTGTTTTTCTATATGCCGCGGAGACTTGGACACTGAGAGAGAGTGAGAAGCGAAAGATCGATGCGCTTGAAATGTGGTGCTGGAGAAGAATGCTCCGAATATCCTGGACTGAGTTTCGCACTAATAATTCTATACTTCGAGAGCTAAACATTAAACAGCGCTTGTCCTCCGTGGTAAAGTCTAGAATCCTCTCTTTTTTCGGGCATATATCGAGACGTGGAGAGTTTTCCATCGAACGACTGGTAGTTCAGGGCAGGGTTGAGGGCACCAGGCCACGCGGTAGGTCCCCCATGAGATGGACCGACTTAGTCAAATCTGCTACAAACCAGCCCGTGCACGAGAACACTAGACGCGCAGCCGTGAGAGAAGAATGGCGCCGGGTGGTGAAGCTCGCCACTCAAGACACGACGGCCACGACCACTCTGCCAAGAGTGTAGCGACAAAGAAGAAGGTCTGTAATGTACTATTAAAACCTTCCCGACAAATGCAGTAGCATTGTTTACGTCGCTTGAAGCCCCGCTCGTCCCTGAACGAAGCCTTAGGTTCTCAGTCCTAGTATAGTTCTGTGTTGCTTGCCTCAGTGAGTTTCTTCACAATGTTTTCCTTGACCCAAAAGCTCAATGCTATGTTTAAGGCGAAGAAGAATTAAATTGACTTTATTTAAACGAAAAATATTTGATTTTGTAAGGCGAATAAAATGTATGTATCACTATATACTTGAAAAAACTTGCTATTTCGTAAAAAAGATTTCATGAAATCAGTTCGATGAAACAAAATCGTGAAGTTATGTCTTCTAATTCTATTTAAAGTTCATTTTTTTTAACGCAGATTTCTATAATAAAATACACCATTTCGTCATACTCATAACAAAAAAATTGCTAATTTATATTTTTCGTGCAAAGTGGGATTTCTTTTTAAATCTTTTCTTTTTTCTGATTTTCGCTCCCTCCAATGCAAACATTGTCCGCTGAGACAGTTGCCTGCCTCGATTGCTCAAGGTCATTAGCTCTTGTCAGCGTCTAAAACACAAGTTTTTTTATGTGTAATGTGAGCAAGGAGGGTTATTTAACCTAAAATAAAAACAATTATTTGAAAAAATCTTAATTCTTTAATAAGCTTTAAACAAATGGTAATTTAAGAATACATTCTAAAAATAAAGGTATTTAATTAAATCCGAATGCCTTTTATTTCATCACAGTTGTTTATTTTATCCAAGGAAAAGACATTTGTTGATGAACCTTTTAATAAACTAGACCAAGTGAAAAACCCCGTTCAACCCGTGGTGGCCTAGTGGTTCGACCTACCGCCTCTCATGCAGAGGGTCGGGGGTTCGATTCCGGCTCGCACCTCTAGGTTTACTTATGTGCGAAATTCAATTTGAATTTACCACTGAGCTTTTCGGTGAAGGAAAACATCGTGAGGAAACCTGCACGCATCTGCGAAGCAATTTAAAGATGTGTGTGAAGTCCCTCCGCACTGGGCCCGCGTGGGGACTATAGCCCAAACCCTCTCGTGACGAGAGGAGGCCTGTGCCCAGCAGTGGGACGCAAATAGGCTGTAGTAGTAAGTGAAAAACTGACAATATGTATAAAATGAAAAAAAAAACCGGCCAAGTGCGAGTCGGACTCGCACACGAAGGGTTCCGTACTACCATACCATTATCTATAGAAACGGCAAAAAAAATCACTATTGTTGTATGAACCTGAATAGCCATGTTTCTGACGTTTATTTGTGGTCTTGAATTTGCCATCTTTTTATCTTCTGCTTGGCAGTTAGCCAGTTAAAGGCAATTGTTGTATGGGAGTCCCTTAAATAATTATTTTGTTCTTTTTTTTAGTATTTGTTGTTATAGCGGCAACAGAGAATACAGCATCATTGAGAATTTCAACCGTCCAACTATCACGGTTCATGAGATACAGCCTGGTGACCAGGGCTTGTAACTGGTTAATTAAAAAAACCCAGAAATAGCCAAATATTTAGAATTATTTTATACTCTTTATGCGGAACTCCATAGTGTATTTAGGTTATTACTTCGTATTATGTTATCGCTTTATTAAACACTAGCTTCTGCCCGCGACTTCGTCTGCGTGAAATACAAAATGGCCGATAACTTTTCTTTCCGACATCCGATTTTAATCAAACATAGCTTATATGTTGCTCCAAATGATGCTCTATCTCCCTTGAAAACTGCATTCAAATCGGTTCAGTAGTTTCCGAGATTAACTCTAACAAACAGACAGACAGAAAAGATTTCTAAAAATCGCTGTTTTGTGGTCTACCATACATCTTTAGACCCCCCGTTCCTTTTTTTGAACTTTTCTTTCTATGTACAGACACGCCGGGTTCTGCTCTTTTATTATAGTATAGATGAAATAGTAAACGAAAGAACGATAAAAAAACCGGTTTATTTGTATGGGGGCAAAAACCGGTTACAAGCCCTGCTGGTGACAGACGGACAGCGGAGCCTTAGTAATAGGGTGTAGGGTACTTGGGTATGGAACCCTAAAAAAGAAATAGTGTCACAGCCTCAGAGCTTACAGCATACTAGACCTTAGGGCCTTCGCCCACGGCAACTTTGTTGCGATGCTGCCGCGCTACTCATATCACTATCCTTTTTTTACATTAAAGAGTAAAATGGATAGCGATATGAGCAACAGCATCGCTACAAAGAGTCGCCGTGGGTGACCGTGGGTGAGGTCAAAAAAAAAAGTTCAAATTGCTGGAACATTGGACCAAATGTTGGTTTATAGTTTCAAATCCTACTTCCTATCGAAAAGATCTACATAGGCACACTCAATGAGATCGCTTTGTTTGACTCCGAGTTTCTCCTGCAGCTCCCGAGCGATGGCCTGGCCTTCCTCCAGGGTCTGCTCCGGCCGCAGAACCACCTCCAGCTCCATGAACTGACCGAGACCCTGCACTGTGTCTATGTGCACCCTTGTTTGACCGACCATGTACAGCTTTCTGTAAAAAAAAAAATTCAAGCTAAGCCTAATCTATGCTATAATAAAAGAACAGAACCCGGCGTGTCTGTACATAGAAAGAAAAGTTCAAAAAAAGGAACGGGGGGTCTAAAGATGTATGGTTGACAATAAAACACCGATTTTTAGAAGTCTTTTCTGTCCGTCTGTCTGTTAAGAGTTAATCTCCGAAACTACTGAACCGATTTGGACACAGTTTTCAAGGGTAGATAGAGCATCATTTGGAGCAACATATAAGCTATGTTTGTTTAAAATCGGATGTCGGAAAGAAAAGTTATCGGCAATTTTATATTCCTCGCAGACGACGTTGCGGGCAGAAGCTAGGTAATCTAATATGATATGTTGTTTATTTGAGGTGAGGACAGTAGGGCAACTAGGATCACAGCAAAGAACGCTCTTAATTCAGGGTTAGTTGTATCAACTTAACTCGTGTTAGAGGCTAACCCAAGGTTAGTGGCGTTTGTGCGAGTCGGGCTAAGCCACACAACGCCGCTAAAGCAAATGGAGTTTCATGCCAAAAACAAAAGAAAAGACGGCACTCACACGCCGAGGGTGCCTGACGTCTATACATAGTCGTTGGCGTTCAAAAGGTTAATGAAATAAATAATTATACATAATTTCTAACAGATCACTCACCGCTCTTTTACCACGCGACCACGCGCCCCTAAGCATTTCCTCAAAATTCCGTCGAGCAATTGTGCTTTTTCTTTTTCCTCTGACGAAAAATGTAGCAAATCGTAATCGCTCAGTTTTGGGCCGTCTTGGTCGTCCCTGTCGTAGCGCACCAAAGTCGCCGACGAATCTGCGTAGGAACGCATCTTCAATCTCCCCTCGTTCACCCTATAAAACGTATCATCTTGACTTATGATAGTACCGTCGGAATTGCTCAGCTCTGAGGCCACTTTGCAAATGTTTTCGTAGTCGGTGATTTTGGCCTTGATCTCTACGTTGCGCATTGTAAGTTGGTCAGCTAGACGTAACAATGGATATACGCGTTACAGAAATATTATTGCACGAACTAAAACTAATTGAATATAATGAAATTCTGAAAACAACTAATAAAAACATAAGACCGTTGCTTAGCGCGCCAAAAATTGAGAATTTGTGACAGACAGATAAATGACAGTCGTGCAATGACAAAATGGTAACGTTTAGAAACTCTAATAGTGCGTTTACATACACGCGCCCGGGCTCGTAAACGTGCCCGTGAACGTCGTGTTGAACGCCGTTCATGTAAATTACACAATAAAAGCAGGGTGTTTACACGCCCGCGGGCGTGCTAGTCAGTGCAAGGATGGCAGACGACGAGGACGTTAATCTCGTGGGGGCGAACTGCTTTGGATTTCACTTACTTTTATAGGAAAAAGAAACAAAATGATGACGATGATGTTTTTTTTTCAGTTTGCGCCTAAATTCATCCGTACTAATTGTTAGCGACGCGCTCGACCTTTTTAAATGAATACGCTGCAGTGTAGCTGGCACTATTCGATATTTGAATTCGCGAGTTTCTCCTTTCTGTGATTGTGTTTTGTTTATTGTTTTAATGGTGTGTTCGTATTTGGTTGAGCTAGGAGTAACATGTATTTTGAGTTTTCGTGTTGTAAATAAACTGTTTAGTGTTAAAATCTGCGTAGTTTTAATCGTGAGTGCCCTGCAAGTAACACTAATATTATGAATGCGAAATTACAGTTACTTTCGCATTCTGTCTGTTTGTTACCTCTTCACGTTTAAATTTCTGGACCGATTTCAATGAAATTTGATATGGAGATAGTTGGTAGGCTTCTTTTTATTTCGGAAAGTTGCAGTTTCCACGGAAAAGAGATATAGTGTACCCGTAAGTACTTCTTTTCTCCGTTTAAACTTCATGAGTTTGTCAACCTCTCCTAAGCATCTGCAACATTTTTTTAAATTTATGGTGCTTATTTGTGGGGGTCCATATTATTGGTTCTACTTAGTTATGCCAGGCCAGGAAATGTAAAATTTTGGTCGTTTGACCATTCCGACAAATTAGCATTTTTAAATTAATTTTATTCGGCAAGTCATCATCGTCCGTACGCCACAAAGGTGCAAGCGATACTAACGCGACGCGATCGCACCAGCCGACCGATCGACGGCGTTCACGTTCACGAGCGCGTTCAAAATCAGCCTGTTTACACACCCGTGCCTGTGAACGCGCCCTTGAATGTCATTTTGAACGCCGTTTATGTAAACGCACCATAAGGTTGTGTATTTTTTGTATCAAAATGTTTTTCTTTTTCCTTTTTTAATATTACGATTTTACATTATTCACAGAATAAATAGATAGACAGTAAATCTTGGCAATAAATATTTGCATATAGAAAATGAGCAGAATACCTGAAAATTACTACACTTTAATTTGAGGACCGTATAATATTATTTCATTTCCGAACGGAATAAAATGTTTCCATTTGAGTCAAGATTATAACCGCTTTGATGATCCGGATGAACGGTTTGCTACTGATATACTATACTAGTACTAGAGGGTTGAAGGAATGGGAGTCGTACAGTTTTAGTATTTTCAAAAATGCCAGTTTCCATTTCTAATTACTAAAAACAATGGATGTTGATGGTAGTTGGGTATCGCAGCCTGATGTGTGTCGGTGCTGCCTGTCGGTCAGCGGGACCTTAGATGTGACGGCGTCGTACATTTCCGACGAAGGTGTAAAGGAAGCATTTTGTGAGATGTTACAAGAATGCTACGGGATTTCAGTAAGTAGTATTCCTAAGATTTTCTTAGAAGTTGTTAAGAATGGGTGAATATACGATCTCGGAGTTCTTTACAAAGTGATGAATTATAAAATTTTATAGCAGAGCAGTTTTATATAAACCATCATGTTTTATTGTATGTCTTTTGGTTTCACCAGATTCAAAAATTCAAAATTCAATCATTTATTCAGCAAATTGGCCACATAGGGGCACTTTTACACGTCAGAAAAGAATTTACTAGCCAGATAGATGATAACCGTTGAAATTACAACCAGGAGGAAATAACAAAAAAAACATACATGTAAGAGGGGCAATAACTCCTAAACCCACCAACGGCTTGCCAGCTGACAATCACTAGGCTACATGTTACCATGTAACCATATGCCAAGTTATTGGGCGGGAGGGTATTGGTCAAGAAGTCTGTTTGTAGCTCGCAGTCTTATTATTATTATCTTCTGAGGTGTCATTAGATTGGTCTTGTTTCTGAAAGTAGCACTGGGTGTCAAGTTTGTATGCAGTTGTTTTAAAAATCAAGTTTTTAATATTATTTTTATACTTATGGTATAGGCAAACAAGCGCGCAGCCCACCTGATGGAAAGTGGTCACTGCGGCCCATGGACACCTAAATCATATGATCCCCCGCTAAGAAACCATAAGATCTCAAATGTGTTGCTTACCCTGAGGTCTAAGATGGAATGCCTCTGTGCCTGAAATTTCACCGGCTGGCTTAACCTACCTACGTACTGGAACACAACAGTGCGAGCACTGCTATTTGGCGGCAGGCTAGCGGGTAAAAGACGGTGGTACCACCCCGGACGGACCCAGCACCAGGTCCTACCATTAACAAAATAAATAAATTTATTTATTTATTTATTTATTTATTTATTTATTTAATTTTAGACAGGCAGCAATTCGCTGATGCGTCTAAATCATATTTTCACTGTTGGAGTTCATTAGTAAGAGAGTTTGTCTAGTCTGTTTTTGAACTGGTTAACACTTGTAGAGTTCACTGTGTCGGCGGGTAGTTTATTCCATACGTTAACAATCCGGTTTGAGATAAAGTTCTTAGCTATGTTGGTGTTGGATCTTGTAATAGCCAGTTTGTCAGTGTGCCCTCGTGTACACGTGTTGGTGTTGCGCTTGAACAGGTCTTTGTCTTTTAAATTCTTGTTGTCAGGTCTTTTAAATAAATTGTTATATCTGCATATTCCAGCTGTCCCTCCTGTCGGACTGTGGTCCGAGTCGCTTGGTGTGTGAGCAGTGCGTCTGTAATCTACGGGAATCTTTGGACTTCAAGAAACAAGTGCTGCAGGCCGACGAGCATTTTCAACAGTATTACCGCTGTGAAAGAGGTAATTCTGCTGTTTTATTTTCTTTAAAGATAATTAATCTAAATATATAAAAATGAATTGTCGTGTGTTAGTCTGGCCAAGGCTCTAGAACTGCTGGAAGTTGTATGGGGATCCATCTTACACATCTCACACTACTTGTGGGTTCATTCTTTCACTCCATTTACACTGCTGCGGCAGCATCTACTACTACTGCAGCCTATTTGCGTTCCACTGCTGGGCACAGGCCTCCTGTCATCACGAGAGGGTTTGGGCTATAGTCCCCACGCGGGCCCAGTGCGGATTGGGGTCTTCACACACATCTTTGAATTACTCCGCAGATGCGTGCAGGTTTCCTCACGATGTTTTCCTTCACCAAAAAGCTCAGTGGTAAATTCAAATTGAATTTCGCACAATAAGTAAACTTAGAGGTGCGAGCCGGAATCGAACCCCCGACCCTCTGCATGAGAGGCGGTAGGTCGAACCACTAGGCCACCACGGCGGCAGCATCTGTGTACATTTTAATTCAATGTCTTTTGGTACCCACATGGCGTAGCTCGACCGTGCGGCCTAATAATGGAAAGTTTTAGTGGCTTAAACAGGTATCACAAAGTGGAAAGGCCTTGTGGGCAAAAGAAAGAGAGGTCACCCAGCTACCTCCTGGGCAGAGGATATAATAATAGGAAGAAGTGGCAGGCTCTGGAAGAAGCCTTTACCGATGGGGGTTCTGGTGTGAAGAAATGATCATTTCTTCTTTTTTCACTATACTTAAATGTAAAAATGAAACCATCCTTTTTTTCAGAAGCTATTGGTGAGTTTCCAATGAAGATCGAACCAAAGCAAGGCGACAGTTCGGACGGATGTACAGAACAAATTAACGATCCTGACAAAGGTACATACAACATTCTAATTTTGAAGGATCCAACATGGCGCACTGCTGGGAAAAATCCTCTGAAAGGATAAACTTGTAGACCTTACTTAGCTGTGCTGTGAAAGTTTTTTTCTTTTAATTTCGTTGTATAAGGTCCAGCAAAACGTTGTGACAGTAGGTATTTTACCAGAACCAGCTACTGATTATCGCGCTCCCACCGGAACTATGCACTTTTCCGGGATAAAAAGTAGCCTATGTCCTTTTCCGGGAACCTTCACTTCTTATATCTATTTAATATTATAAATGCGAAAGGAACTCTGCCCGTCTGTCTGTTACCTCTTCACGCTTCAACCGCTGGACCGATTTAGATGAAATTTGGTATGGAGATGGTTCGAGTCGATAACCGAATTCCACGCGGGCGAAGTAGCGGGCAGAAGCTAGTAGAAGATAAAAATGTTTTAACTAGTATTTTTTTTATTTTCACAGATTCTCGCACACCTGAATTGCCAAAGCCCAAGCTAAAATTAAACAGGAACATGAGAAAACTGAAAAAGAAGAGAGGCGAGCATATAATAAAGGAGAATAATCAGGAGGGTTGCGGAAGTGATTCCGACACTCCAATATCCGAATTGACAAAAACAAGCCAAAATGACAAGAATAATGACGTTGATCCTGATGATTTTGACGCTGCTGGGCAGGATGCAACTAAACCAGGTTAGTACTTGGTTTATTAATGTTTTTTAAGGCTACTCTATATTTGCTTGATTGTGTTTAACCTTTAAAAAACGATATGCATTTTTATGTTTTCTGGAATCTCCAGGATTAGTGTGTTAAATATAACGCATATCTCTGAGTGAGAAATATCTCACTCAGAGATCAATATGGCTTTGTTCATACCCATATGGTAGGAATAGACACGTGATATCTAGTGTATTTTCATTTTCAGGCCAACAGCCTGTAACATTAAACACAACCAAGCAAATATCAGAGCGGCGACGCGTCATGCTAACATGCGCTGCCATCTTACGCGACACCACCGCATGTCCGTTCCGCCACCACAAAAGTTGGTTCAAATGTTTCTTCTGCCAACAAGACTTCATGCAGCTTAGCACGCTGCGAAGCCACACGAACGAAACGCACTGGGACGTCGAGGCAGAATTAAAAAAAATAAAACGCTACCCGCGCTCCCTTCAGATTGACATTTCCAATCTGGAGTGCCGCCATTGCAATCTAAGTTTGACAGATGTCAGTGAAATGCAGCGCCATCTAGAGGATGGTCACGGCGACTCTATTTACACTGAATGTATAGCGGATTATAAAGTTGACGCCAGCCCATACGCTTGCCATTTATGTAGAAAAGAATTTCACGTTTTCAGAACGTTGACCGTTCATCTGAATGAGCATTATGCGAACTGCATATGCGATGTTTGCGGGAAATCCTTTTTAAACTCCAAAAGGCTTAGAGTCCATAAACGGACGCATGAAAATGGTATTTTTCCGTGCAGCGAGTGCGGTAAAGTGCTTAAAACGAAATCGTCAAAGGTCAACCATATGGAAAGCGCGCATGCGAAGCGAGTTATGAAGTGTCAGATATGCTTGAAACCTATGAAGCATTACAACGACCGAATCAAGCATATGTCTGAGGTTCACAATATAACGCACAAGTTTAAATGTCCGATTTGCGCTAGGGAATACAATATAAAGCACTATTTAGCGACTCATATAAGGCAGACACACGGGAATAAGAATAAGAAATGTGCCGAGTGCGGGATGGCCTTTATTACCAACCACGGGTTGAAAAAACACATGCTGAAACACACGGGAGAGAAACCTTTTGCATGCGCAGTCTGTGCCAAAGCGTACGCGAGGAGCTATACTCTCAAAGAGCATATGAGAGTGCATGAGAACGATCGACGGTTTTCTTGCATTGACTAGGTGAATGTAATGACTATTTCTAAAATCACTGATTGTAGAGCAGAAACAAGGATATTGTCATAGAGAAATGATACAAGAAGTGTGGCAGAGCTCATACTGTAGGTCTGTGGTGCGTGCTCCGAAACCCGGGTTAACACTAGATCGACATCTAGCGTCCAGTGGCTGAACCCCGATTACCCGACCGTTTAGCAGTTGCTCCGCTACTTGAAGCTAGATGGCGAGCCGAACGCAAAGTGTATTTCTAAACAATGTACAACTAATATTATAACTAGAACTCTTTTTAGGGTTCCGAAGTCCATAAGGAACCCTTATAGTTTCGCCATGTCCGTCCGTCTGTCCGCACTATTGCTCGGAGATGCTTAGGTCTAGAGAGCTGTAATTTGGCATGAATATGCATATTAGTTATGCTGACAAAGTGGTACAATAAAATTTTGAAATATATTTTTTTATAAGGTACCTCCCCTACTCGTAAAGTGGGGATGTAATTTTTTTTTCTTGCATACCCCATGGTGCGGCATATCGTTGAATAGGTCTCGAAAAAATATTGTGGGTTTGTTAAAACCATTTTTTGATTAAGTGATGCGTTTGTGAAATATTAAGCTTTAAAGTGCTATTTTTTGTTAGAGTCACGTGTCCCCCCCCCCCCTGCCAGCTAAATGGTGGTATTTGGATGGCTGAAAAAAATCACGGTTGTGGCATATATAACGTAGTTGAAAGGAAAACTATCAGAGCTAAGTAGGCTGTACAAACTTACGAGTAATAGTCGACCAACTTATAATGATGATTTTTCTCGAGCAGCAGGGGAGTCGGGCGGGCACGTCATACCACAGGCTAGCTAGATGCTAATAAGTCTTAGAAAGGTACTGTGGGCATCGTCAACTTCGGAACCCTATAATTTGCGCGTGGTCCGACACGCACTTGGCCGGTTTTTTTTTTTGAAATCCCCTTATTACACAGAGACTTTGGGTTGTAAGTTGTAAACTGTTAAGCAATAAAATATGCTTTGCGTTCGGCTCGCCATCTAGCTTCAAGTAGCGGTAGCAACTGCTAAACTGGCGGGTAATCGGGGTTCAGCCACTGGACGCTAGATGTCGATCTAGTGTTAACCCGGGTTTCGGCCGACTTCGGTTCCGACTTCGGTTCGACTCCGGTTCCGATAAACCCACCTCCGTTACATCCCTAGTTTCTAATACGGATAGCATCATTTCTAAAACTTCCAACTCTGAAATAAGTTTCTGTGTACGCGAATTCAATATTTATTTAATTCTTCCAGATGCTTCTAAATGCGTCAAGACCTGTGAAAAGCCCAGAGTGACCAAGGAAAGTTACACCGAAAATCGCCATTTAAGATCCAACATCACAATGATACTCGAGAACTCTACGATTCTACCGTTCAGACACATCAATAAAATAAAATTTTCCTGTCTATACTGCGACAACTCTTACTTATTCTTCGCAGAATTAAAATCACACACTAACGAGAAACATTGCGACGTCACTGAAAAAGAAATATTTCAGCGGCTGAAAAACCCAAAGAATTTAATAAAAGCAGAACTAAGCGATATAAGGTGCAAAATTTGTGAATCTACTTTCCAAACCATAGACAATTTGGTAGAACATTTAGTTGAAAAACACAATAAACTGTATCACGACACGCCCAAATTCCAACCGTCGCACGGTATACTGGGGTTCGATTTGACGTCCGAAAAATTCACATGCCACGTATGCAAGAAGCAGTTTCGCTTCTTCAAGAACCTCTCCGTCCACATGAACGAGCATAGCGCAAATTATGTGTGTCAATTTTGTGGTAAAAAGTTCTTATCGCACCAAAGACTGCACGCTCATGTCAAGAAGCATAAAATGAGCGACTTGCAATGCCTGCACTGCGACAAAAAATGTCGCTCAATATCCGCCAGGAACTACCACGTTCGGAAGGTCCACAGCCTATATTTGTACAAATGCCCCGAGTGTGATGAGACTTTTACGCAATACCAAAACAGACTACAGCATTTAGTGGACGCACATGATTTACCGAAACCGGAGTTCAAGTGCGACATCTGTGGAAAAAGCTACGCAAACTCTGGCGCGCTGCGCGCTCACGTACGAAACTCCCATATACGAAGCACGGAGTATCCGTGCCCAATATGTGGTAAAACCTTCGGATACAAGAAGAGCCTCATGGATCATTTCCTAGTGCATACCGGAGTGAAGGATTTCGAGTGCAAAATTTGTAGTAAACGGTTTGCCAAGCCGAATACACTGAAGGTGCATATGAGGATACATTTAAACGAAAAACCGTACGCCTGTCCGGTTTGTGAGTCGGCCTTTACACAGAAGTGCAGCCTGAAAAATCATGTGAGAGTCCATCATTCCGATGCTGGTGTTGATTTAAATAAATTATAAGAAAAAATACATGCTTGCTTTCATTTGGTATGGTTTGGTTCATTTGGTACCCCAAGTAAATATGTACTTCAAAATCGTAGCGGCAGATTCACTCGCGATGAACCTCACTGCAGAAATCAGCACGGCAGTCCTTTTTGAAGTTGGTTAAATTTTTTGTTTCATTGGTTTTGCCGGCTGACTCTATATTTCATTAAGCTACGTTTATACGAGCGTGCCCTTTCTCGTGAACGTAACCGTTGAATGTCGTTTTGAACGCCGTGCATGTAAACATACAATGATCTTTGCCGAACAACCGATAGGAAACCGACAGCCGACCGGTCGATTGCGTGCACGTGCACATTCACGAGCACGTTCAAAAACCGCCTGTTTACATGCTCGTGCCTGTGAACGCGCCCGTGAATGTCGGTTTAAACGCTGTTCATGTAACGTGCCAAGCAAAAATAGTTTTACTACTCCTCACTAGATGGCGTTGGCGACCAATTAAATCCTCCATTCACTATCGAACATGTTTTTTTTTTAGTAACAACTAAACGCAATTAATGTGACACTCAGACATTACCTAGCTTTTCTATCTAGCAACTAAACGCAATTATTAAAAAAAATACAACAACATGGCCGCTGGTGCGTTGAGAAAGCGAAAGATTTGTTTAAGTTTTTAATTAACATTTTAATGTTTATTAGACTGTTAAGTGAATGTAGTGTAATGTTATTGGACATCCAAGATGTCGACTACAATGTGGAAGCTTGAGAAGGACCTGTGCCGTTGCTGTCACGCTGAAGGGTCCTTCAAAAAATTATCTGAACCCTGTTTCCAGTTAGGCCAAGAAGAAATTTACTACGATATGCTGACCGAATGCTTAGATATTAAGGTACAAAACATGATTATTGTAGATATTATAACCCGATCTCTCGATGAAACTTGCAAACCTCCGTAGAAATTGCGTACTTGAATATCTTTGCGCATTTCATTGTGTTGCATTTAAATTTCAATGACCAATATTATTTAAGAACTTGTATACAATAAAAACAAGTAAACGAGCGGGACAGGTTCTGTGAAGTGAGAAAGCATACTATTTCTTAATCCTTTATCTTAACTTGTGTTTCTGACAAAAGGAATTTAACATTCTTCATTAACCTGAAGTGCATGAGAAACACAAATTTAAAGTTAAACATTATTCTCAGATTATCCCAATGACGGGACAGCTTAGTGACATGACATACACAATCTGCGAGTCCTGTATACTGCGGCTTCGGGACGCCTCCAACTTCAAGCGGCAGGTGCTGGATTGTGAGGAGAGATTCAAGGACATGTACAGTAGGAACTTAATTAGAGGAGGTAAAACTATATATTCTTTATTTATTTATTTATACTCTTTTCAGAATTTCTTAAAACTCATTGACTTATAATAGGTAATAACATATGGACGAACAGTGCCTAACAGAATATGTCAAAATATACGGAGCAAACTGACATTAGAAAATACGTTCCAATATGCTAATAACGCCTCTTTATAACGAAGGCCAAACGGGCGCCCGAACAGCTCAGGCACCCATTTTGATGGGGCCATTTTTCTCCGGCTGATTGTGAATCCTTACTTATGATAGATCAATTTTAAAACTACAGTAACTGAAATTTTAATTTATTTCTGTGTGCCTTCTGGCAAAGGTAAACATACTACTACTACTACAGCCCATTTGCGTCCCACTGCTGGGCACAGGCCTCCTCTCATCACGAGAGGGTTTGGGCTATAGTCCCCACGCGGGCCCAGTGCGGATTGGGGACTTCACACACATCCTTGAATTACTTCGCAGATGCGTGCAGGTTTCCTCACAATGTTTTCCTTCACCGAAAAGCTTAGTGGCAAATTCAACTTGAATTTCGCACATAAGTAAACTTAGAGGTGCGAGCCGGAATCGAACCCCCGGCCCTCGGCATGAGAGGCGGTAGGTCGAACCATATTGGTAAACATATTGAGTCCTAAATAATACAAACTTGGCAAAATATCAAAAATAATATTAACTGAATGATACAGTTCCTCTAGACTTTTGTTAAGTTAGATTATTTGATATTTTTGTGTGTTTATTGTCTTAAACCATATGTGTCCTTGGCAGACAACTTACATCCAAAATTATCAAAACACTTAAATTACTAATTATTAATAAATAAAAAAAACCTACCAATAACATTATTTAAATAAGGGTATTTGAACATTTGAGGCCTATGTCAATGGACACCCTAATCCCGCTGATGTTTGAAACACATCATTAAATACATATACATATTAGAATGTAAATATTAGGATTAGATAAATAAATGATATTTTTATTTTATTTTATTTATTTATTTGAACATTTGAATTGAATTGTTAATTATTGCAGGTTATGAAGTCAAAGTGGAGCTTGAACTGTCAGATAATGAAGGTAAGTGAGATATAGAACTAAAGCATTATTTATTTCTTCTTCTTCTTTATCGCTACACTCTTGACGGAGTGGTCGGGGCCGTCGTGTCTTGAGTGGCGAGCTTTACCACCCGGCGCCATTCTTCTCTCATGGCTGCGCGTCTAGGTGTTCCCGTAATTATTATTTATTTACCCCATTAAATGTTGTTAACTCCAAAAAAACCATTAAATCATCTGATACAGATGTTTGTATATAAACTCTAAGGTCCGCTGGTGAGCCTTGTTGGAGGCTTATGTTCGGAGCCACATTACAAGCAGTGATGAATCACCCCTAAGATGTTTGGCATATATAATTGATTATGTTTTTATTTTCTTACAGATATGAAACAGGAATTCCAAAGTGTGGACGATGGTGACGATGATGATGCATTCCTCAAGTACGATGGTATGTAAAGTTTATTAACTGACAAAAAAATAGGTAGGTTTTTTTGTTTGACAGGTGAGCTAATCGAAGGTGTTCTTAGTTATCTATTCGAATTTACCAATGAGCTTGTCGGTGAAGGAAAACATCGTGAGGAAACCTGTACGCATCTGCGAAGTAATTCAAAGATGTGTGTGAAGTCTCCAATCCGCACTGGGCCCGCGTGGGGACTATAGCCCAAACCCTCTCATGATGAGGGGATGCTTGTGCCCAGCAGTGGGACGAAAATAGGCGGAAGTAGTAGTAGTAGTACTGTTCCTTGAGTGTGTGGTTTCAATAATGTGGTTTTAATATAACCAAAATACAACTGATGGGTGCTAGACAACGATATAAATACTCATATAGAGAAATACATACATACACCAATACTAAACATCCATGACTCGAGTACAAACATTCGTGCTCATCACACAAAGTTTGCCCCGAGCGGGACTCGAACCCGCGACCGCCGAAACAGTGGGTCACTACCAACTGAGCCAAACCTGTCGTCGATATAAAAACGTCATATAAAAACAAACATCTCTATCAAACATCAATTTGAAAAATATTTTTTAAAAACCTATCCTATGGCCAGAATTGCCGACAAAGTGTATAGTATTGTATTGTATTCTTCCAGACGACGAGGAGGAGTCAAAGCTCACCATCCCCGTCGTGGCCGAGACCCCGAAAGCGAAGACCAAAACTAAATCCAAGTCGAAGGCGAAAACTAAGCCCCCCGCCAAGAAACGGGTCAAAAAAACCATTAAGGTGAGAATCCATATCCATATTAATATTATAAATGCGAAAATAACTCGTGTCTGTCTGTTTATTACCTCTTCACGCTTGCATGATGACGACACACGATGAAATTTGGCATGGAGACAGTTGGCAAGGGCGGATCCAGCTTTCGACTCAAGGGGGGGGGGGGCACGGCACACAACCCCCCCCCCCCCTTTTTTGCGTCTGGGGTTAAAAATATATGAATAGCAGTAGACCTAGTCCTGCCGAGGGGGGGTCATGACCCCTGGATCCGCCCTTGACAGTTGGGGTCCCGGGAAAGGACATAGGCTACTTTTTATCCCGAAAAAAGGCATAGTTCCCGCGGGAGCGTGATAGCCGAATTCCACGCGGGTGAAGTCGCGGGCAGGAGCTAGTAATATCATATGTTAGGTTAGTCAATTCAAAAACTACACTTACACACTTTGCGTTCGGCTCGCCATCTAGCTTCAAGTAGCGGAGCAACTGCTAAACGGTCGGGTGATCGGGGTTCAGCCACTGGACGCTAGATGTCGCTCTAGTGTTAACCCGGGTTTCGGAGCACGCACTACAGTTTAGACTCTGCCATTCTTCTTGTGTCATTTTTCTATGCTATATTACTATGAATGTTATTTTCAACCGACGAAAAAAAAAGGAGGAGGTTCTCAATTCGACGCGTATATTTTTTTTTAATGTATGACCACGCATATCTCCGTCAATTGTGAACCGATTTCGATGGTTCTTTTTTTAATTGAAAGGTGTACCTCCAACTTGAACCCTTTTAATAATTTGGTTTAGTTCTGATGATGGGATCCATGACAAAACGAGGGAACTCCTCGAAATTTGTTAGCATGTGTATGATTTTGGCATCAATTTCAAAGACTACAGTGAGACTTACGTCCCATCGTACAGATGTTTGGAAACTATAGCCGAAAAAAAATTTTAAATAAAAAAATAGAACCTACTTTAAACTCCGACAGCCTGTGAAGTCGGTGTCAAGTGAACCACCCCAAAGCTATGACTATCTTATAGTGAACTTGACACCAACTACACAGGCTGTCGGAGTTTGAAGTCGGTTCTATTTTTTTATTTAAAAATTTTTCAATGACTACACAACCGTTAAATCGTTTCAGGAAGAAGAGGATATGCCCGAAGCTGCCGTGAGCGGGGAGAAGAAGAAAGGTAGGTGACAGTTTTATTACAACGCGGCGATGTCATCATGGGGTTTGATGGAGAAACTATAGACATATTACCCTGAGGACTTATTTTGGGTGCCGTTCACTCTGTATAGCAACGTTTAGCACAGGATATTTAATAGTACTACATACAGAATGGCCACGGAATCACCCGCCTGAATCTAGCCGGCGCGCAACTCTCCCTTACCGTCATTTGTTTCATCCGGAGATGGAGAGTGGATCATTGGTCCGCGTACTGATACACACACAAATATACAAGTGAAGGTACATACGTCCTCGCACGCAAACATTGACACTTCATTCGAATTGTGTTCGAAATCGTGTTTTTATATGCCGTGTCCGCCGTGTGCTTTTAGCATAATTTCATTTATCTACTATTAAAACTCGTAATAAACGTTTTTTTTTTATATTCAATGGTATAGGCAAACGAGTGCACAGTCCACCTGTTGATAAGTGGTCACTGCGGCTCGTGGACACCGATATCTAATGATTTCTAATTAAGAAACCATAAGATCTCGAATGCGTTGCCTACCCTGAGGCCTAAGATGGAATGCCTCTGTGCCTGAAATTTCACCGGCTGCCTTAACCCCCTACCGGAACACAACAGTGCGAGCACTGCTATTTGGCGGCGGGTTAGCGGGGAAAGACGATCCACCCCATGATACAACAATAAACTTCGCCATGTATGACGGTCCGGTATTCTGTAGTAGTGTGGGTGACACCCGAACGTCATTCGCACCGCTGTGTGTTGCAAGTGGTGTATTAAAATAATCCCCTACCCCCATGTATCCTGTGAGTGTTTCGTTAAATTATTACGTTCATTTGTTTTTAACTTGTCCCATTTTGTGTGCCTAAGCTAGTAAATGACAATTGTAATGCGCAAATAATTTATTTTGCATTATAATAACGGCAGAAAATATTTCCTTCATTTTTGTTGTATTGCAATAAAGTGGCAACTCGACTTTGACGTACGGGTGTCACGCGATCTGGAACAGCAGACCTTGTTTTCTTAGATCACGCCCCTCGCCCCGTTATTTTTGGCAGCTTTCTTTCAAAACACAAATTCATCGATGCTGAATCTTCAGGATAAAATGTCTATGGTCTAAATAGCACCCATTTGGCTAAAGCACTGTCAATAGTTAGATAGAATTGGCAAAAGTCACAGCTTATATTGAAAAAAAAAAAAACACTTTCTTATGTGTCATACACAATAGGGATGACCACAACTTTTTTTCCCTTAGTCTATCAGGAAGATTATTGACATGTATTTTTTCTTTTTTCACGTAATCAAACTTATACGGAGATATATTGAGTTGAAATGTCGCGGGACGTCACGGTTGGGTACGATTTATACCTAACGGTGACGTAGTTAGCCCCCACTCTCCAACTTTAATGCGTTTTAACTTAGTCATTCTTTGTTGATTTGATAAAAGAAAAAATACGTGTCTAATATTTTTTTATTACCTGACTGACGGACTAATTAGAATTTTGATTTCTACACCCTGTCGTCATCCCTATTTGCAGTGGTAGGACCAGGCGTAGTGTCCGTCCGGATAGCTACCACTATTTTACCCGCTAACCTTCTCGCTCGCACTGTTGTGTTCTGGTAGTGGGGTAAGGTAATCGGTGAATTATTGCCATAGAGATACAATTATACCAATACGATAAAAAAAGAATGTAAAGATTCATGAATGCAAAATTTTGTGGTTAACACTTAGGTTTACCTCTAGCAGGCTTCGAATCTATAACCCTTACCACAGTCTCGTCAGGAGACAACAATTTTAAGGTATACCACAGAATATTTAATAGTACTACATACAGAATGGCCACGGAATCACCCGTCTGAATCTAGCCGGCGCGAAACTCGCGCCCAACTCGCCCTTACCGTCATTTGTTTCATCCGGAGATGGAGAGTGAATCGTTGGCCCGCGTACTGGTACACACACATTTACAAGTTTACAGACGTCCTCGCACGCAAACATTTACACTTCATTCGAATTGTGTTCGAAATCGTGCTTTTATAGGCCGTGTCCGCCCTGTGGGAATAAGCCGCGATACCATACAAGCTGCGCTTTTGCTGAATTTCACCACTTTTGGACAAACTCTCTTCGAAACTACGAATTTATAATTTTTTTCAAGTACAATTATTAATTCCCATGCTGACATCACCGCGTGTAGTACAGACTTGCGATGCAACGTTTCAAGAATAAAGTTATTATTAGGGTCAATCAACTATTTCTGGTTGTTATTCTGTCCCGTTGTCCAGGGGACAAAATGAGAGGGCTTTCTTAGAAAACCTGTTACAATATAGAATTCTAAGACGCTTAGAAAGTGCTCCATTAGGGAAAGGATTGAAAATGGCAAAGAAACCCCACATTTAGTGTATTTAAACCCACAGAATTGCAGTTTTAAAAAGTGGTCCAGGTGACAGTAACCATGGCAACTATGGACATAAAAAAGTTGCTGATCTATTGTGACAGCCCTTTGTGTTCTTACAGTCCACCGGAAATACCCGTTGAGTCCAAAAAGTTCCAGACTGTCTGGGCGGTGATTTTTTGTATCTCTTCCGGGTGTATAATTTGTGGATGAGGGGTAGAATAAAATAGGACAAGATCCTAAGAAAAGATAAATGCGATAACAACTCTGTCTGTCCGTCACCTCTTCACGCTTTAACCATTGCATCGATTTAGATGCAGTTTGGTATGGAGATAGATCTGGTCCCGCGGAAGGCCATAGGCTTATCCCGGTAAGACGCACAGTCAACGGTATAATCGAATTCCGAACGAAGTCGCGGACTGAAGCTAGTAGGTTTTAAGCGAATGGTAGGTAATTTGGAAACATCAATGAACAAAGGCAAACTTATCCTTCCATAGAAAAATAAGGTAAACTTAGGACAACCTTCAAACAAATCAGCGTACGCCCGAAATAAGTGTTAAATGCGATAATAGATGTCGCTGCCTAGGTAGCCTGCATACAACTTTGAACTCCATGAGCAACATCTAGATGGCGCTGTACAGGCGAAGTATGAAAAGTTTAAGCACCCTGACTATTTCCGATGTACGCCGTAATGTAAGGACATTGACAGTCACAATATCTTGCCTCTGGTTATAGGGTGCTTGTTATCGCGGTAAGACGCATAGTTAACGGTGTAACCGTACTACGGACGAAGTCGCGGACTGAAGCTAGTTGGTTTTAAGCCACTACCACTACTAGTACTACTACAGCCTATTTGCGCCCCACTGATCTGTCTTCTCATCACGAGAGGGTTTGGGCTATAGTCCCCACGCGGGCCAAGTGCGGATTGGGGACTGGTTTTAAGCTAATGGTGGGTAATTTGCGAACATCAATGAACAAGGCAAACTTGTGTTTTTTAAAATGGTTATTTTCAATTCTTAAATTGTAGTCAATCTACTCGGAAGCTAAACCATTCTGACGTTTATAGCAATTATAAAAAAAAAAAAAACTATTAGATCAATAGAAATGAAGAACGATTGCAATGCAAGTCTGTACTCGTACTACGATATTTACGCATTTTTTAAATTGTTACCACAAGCAGGTAAAATATTCTTTTGGTAAACATTTTAACACTTACAATATAGGTTTCGAATGTTATACCTTCTTGTGTTGTGTCTTATTCTAGCCAATTTTCAACATACTTTTATTTACAAATGATTGTCTATTGGTTGTAGGTTAAACCACCAAAATATACGTGAATTGTTGTATTGAAATATCTTTTTTTCAGCAGGTAACATTTTACATACGTTTCTCATTTTTCTGAAAAATCTAGCAAAAATACCAACCTTTTTTTCAGCTATTGACCATTTTGATTGATTTTCAATCACTTCGTCTACATACGACCTTTTGACTGTGTGTATTATTTTAACCTAAACACTTTTAGTGTAGTAAACGATAGTAATGTTCATTCAAATATTATAAATGCGAAAGTAACTCTGTCTGTCTGGTCTATTAACTTTTCACGCTTACTGGGCCGATTAACATGAAATTCGTTATGGACATAGTTTATTTAGCATTTCAGAAACGCTTATTTAAACCCACCACCACAAAAGCCTATTTACGGCCCACTGCTGGGCACAATAGGCCTTTCATCCCGAGAGGGTTTGGGCTATAATCCCCACGCGAGCCCAGTGCGGACTGGGGATTTCACACACACGTCCTTGAATTACTTTGCAGATGCGTGCAGGTTTCGTCACGATTGTTTTCCCTCACCTTTTCGGGCTCAGTGGTTAATTCAAATTGAATTTCGTACATAAATAATTTCAGAGGTGCGAGCCGGATTCGAACCCTCTGTATGAGAGGCGGTAGGTCAAACCACGAAGCTACCACGGCCATGGTTTTCTGAACGCTCTGTCTTCATTACTATGCATTGTCGTAGAAAACCAGCCCATTTTCCAAAATCTATAGCAGCATAATCAAAATATTGTTTGTCGCCTATTGCGATATATACCTACTTAAGGCCGTTCGCTGACCCAGCATCTTCAAATTGCTCATGTAAGATCATATTTTTCTAAGAAATGCTAAAAGCTAAAAATATAAAAAAAACATTTATTATATTTGATTATATCACCCTTAATTTGACAGCTTTCGTTACACGTTTCACGAAACTTCGCTCGATATAATTTAATTCCAAAGTAACCTCTAACTCGGACCTTTAATCCAACTTTACACCAGCTCCAGTTTATTATATCAAGCAGTATAAAACGAAACATAACAGAAAAAATAATATACACAATTTGACAGCTTTATAAATGCCATGTTTTAGACGGTATTTTAAAAGAAATTAAAACGTGTTAAATACTAACTAAAGCGGGCGTTCTGTGCGTAGCGCTTTCTCCTTCACTCGTTGCACGAGTGACAGTGACGGCTGTGCTGGGTACATAGGAGCGGCCTTAAAGTTGTTACCCATTATTGAGTAAAATTTAAACATCCGATTTAGTCTTTCCACATGTTACAAGGCAATGCTTCCATCAAGATAATAATGGTATAACTTACTATACGTCTTGTATCTTGTTTAACGCATTAACTACCACTTCTTTTTACGAACTTTCGCCAGGTGCCACATCTGTCATTAAGGCATTCACTGCCACTTCTGTTTTACGAACTTTCGCCAGGTGACACATCTGTCATTAAGGCATTCACTGCCATTTCTGTTTTACGAACTTTCGCCAGGTGCCACATCTGTCATTAAGGGAACATTGCAACGCACATGTGCGTTCAAGGCACTGCGGGAAAGACAGCAAAACGCACGTATGCGTCAGTGGCAGTGAATGCGTTAAGGGAACAATGCAACGCACATGTGCGTTCGAGGCACTGCGGGAAAGTCAGCAAAACGCATATATGCGTTGGTGGCAGTGAATGCCTTAAACAACTAAGTGGGTCCTCGTGGAAGCGAATACTCGTTGTGTTTTGGTTGTGTCTAATCCATTGTGATTTTTTGCTACCTCATTATTGTGCGTCACAAAATATGAGCATTCTTCGTAGATAAAGAGTGCATAGTATGCAAAATGCAATTAGCATTTTTACCAGCCTATCAGCTCTAGTGTTTTGGCGAAAAGTTTTTGCTTCAACACGATTGGCGCCTTGGTTAGAGTTATCTATACTAATAAGAAGTCTGTAGAAGAAGTCGCGTCTGAAACTTGAAAATTAAAAGAAACTATCAAGTCGAGGGGACTATATTAACGATACTGAACACAAAATAACGATTTTTAGAAAACTTGTCTGCATGTATGTAAGTATGTCCGGATTTCACTCGAAAACTAATGGACGGATTGCAACAAAATTTGGTATGGGGGTAGGTTATAACACTGATCAACATATAGGCTACTTTTTATCCCAGAAAAATGCATAGTTCCCGCGGAAATGCCGTTATTTTTTAAATAAGCGCCAAGCAATGGTCCTCAGTCGCTCTCTTTCCGTAAGTGAACTTGTAATCTACTGTTCATATAGATAATCGAATATCATATCATATAGATAATTTAAGCCTTGGTGGCCTAGTGGTTCGACCTACCGCCTCTTATGCAGAGGGTCGGGGGTTCGATTCCTCTTAAGTTTACTTATGTGCGAAATTCAATTTGAATTTACCACTGAGCTTTTCGGTGAAGAAAAACATCGTGAAGAAGCTTGCACTCATCTGCGAAGTAATTCAAAGATGTGTTTGAAGTCGCCAATCCGCACTGGGCCCGCGGGGACTATAGCCCAAACCCTCTCGTGATGAGAGGAGGCCTGTGCCCAGCAGTGGGACGCAAATAGGCTGAAGTAGTAGTAGTAGTATAGATAATCGACAATCCGTTAAACTTTCAAGGACTTTACAACAAATTTGCCGGTATCGTGTATTGCGTTTAAAGATACAAAGGCCTTGCCCTTATCAAGTTATTAATATATTAGCCAAAACTAAAACCCAACGACTAAACCCAATCACGAGGAAGAACTGGGATCGAAGACGAGATAAAAGTTTTGTTTTTCTGTCTTCAGGCGTATGCGCGCCGCGGGCTCCCAAGTTCTTCCTGCGTGACGGGGACTTTACCCGGGAGGGCGACGCCTACCTCTGCACCCGGTGCGACAAAAAATACTTCAAAGTGTTCTCCCTGCGCTTCCACGTGAAGACCAAACACTACAAGATACCGCGGTACCCTTGCCAACACTGCCCGAAACAGTTCATGACCCTAGCTCCTCTAACCGTCCACAAGCTCGAGGAGCACAACATCGACGAACGCTTCAAATGCAACGCGTGTAAAGGAACGTTCAACACTAAAATACAACTGCGAAAGCACATAAACAACTTCCATATGCTCGGCGAGAAGTATAAATGCGAGTTTTGCGAGTACGAGTCGTTCAGTTTCGAGGGTCTATACAAACACAAGTTCAAACATAGGACCGTGAAGGATTACCATTGCAAGTTCTGTCGGAAATCCTTCTTGAGGAAAACCACACTCGATCTGCATGAGAGAATTCATACTGGAGACAGGAGGAAAGTTTGTAACGTGTGCGGGCAAGCGTTCGTTCAGAAAGCGAGTCTGAACTATCATATGACGAAATATCACCCGGAAGTGAATTTTTAGTGTATATGTATATTGTGACTGTGATACGGTGAAAGGATCATCACAAGGTAAACTGTTCGATTATTTTACTTGTATACAATATCGTCTCGTTTAAGTTACCTGGCAAGGGTAAGTTTCATGTTTAATTGTTTTATTTTAATTTCGCCGTCAATTATGTAAAAAGTTATTATAATTCTATAAATGTTAGTATAATATACGCTTTTTATAACTTAAACACATGATTCATTGTCCACTTTCAATAAGACTATTGCTTTCAATAACTAATATTATCACATTAACAGTTAGGAAAATTTTGAAGACGCACATCTCCCATAGATAGCTCAGGGCCTATGCAGACGACGTATTTTATGTCACTTACAATGCATACTAGTCAAACTTCAAATTACACGGCGAATACAGGACAGCGCAATCAATAGTACATTACTACAGAGGCCGGGAAGGAGGATGTTGCAGGCCGAGTATTATATACTCGGCCTGCAACGAGGATAGTTACGAGGCCGACAACTTCCGTTCCCCGCCGATGCATGTATAGTGCTTTTCTCAAACATGCAATGAAATAAATAAATGAAAATTTTATAGCTCTATTGGCAGAATGTCATAGCGAACCATAGTGTAAATATTGCTTGTATCTTTTTTTTAATGGCGGAATGCCAAGATGCTGTGTCACAAATATATGAAATGGAAATTTTAAAAAAGTGACTTGCCGGCCTTGGCCTGCAACGTTTGTATGAAATCTTATTATAGACCTATTCTAACCGCTCCTGAAACGTGATACTTCCCAGGCTAATAAGAAGAACATAATATCAATATTTCATTGCATGCTTGAGAAAATTTTATTACTTGTCTGATTTCGATTCCTACAGGAATGAATATATTATTTACTAGTTTTATGCTCCTTATTTCGTCACATTAACACATCACATAGTTTACTTAGGCAGACTTGCACCTAGCCGCTAACATCGGCTTAAACGCTGAACTCAGATTTATGTATGTATTTCTCTATATAAGTATTTATATCGTTGTCTAGCACCCATAGTACAAGCTTTGCTTAGTTTGGGGCTAGGTCGATATGTGTGAAATGTCCCAAGATATTTATTTATTTATTTTATTCAGATTTATTTGTGTGAATTTCACGTGGGTTAAGAGGCTAACCCGAGGTTAACGGCTTGCTGCAAGTGGGGCTTATAGAAGACATACTATAGATTAACCGTTGACTAGGCTATCCTTTTTATTCAAGTTCGTACAAAAACAAAACTATAAGGTTAAGTACAGGTTTTATTTCAATGTTTTTGAGGAAGACCCGTATACGCGTATAGCCCTAGGAACAAATCATCTCAGATGACGAATAGTTCCATTCTTCAGTTATAAACATTTTCATAAAAAATATAACTTGTATGTATAGCCACATGTATTGGCGGTCGACCAGTTTATTTATTTTTTCGCTTGGACTGTAGCGAGATGGTAACGGCCGTCCATCTTTGAGCGAGCGACTCGCGCAAGCGATTGTTGCCCTTAAGGTGGCTCACCGCCAGTACATGTGACTGTCCATACTGACTGTACCATATCGACTAGTGTTCTTCTTTTTAGGCGTTTGTATATAGAAAATTATGTAATAGTTGATTACTGTATTATGAGTCATTGTCCAATTTTTCGCGAATATTCTGTTACGTTCTACCAGACTACGGCAAAGCCAAACGGAACTGTTATTATTTGCACTCTATTAAATTAAAACGTGGCGAATAGGGATGACGACAGGGTGAAGAAATCGAAATTCTAATTAGTCCGCCAGTCAAGTAATAAAAAAATATTAGACTCGTATTTTTTGTTTTATCAAATCAACAAAGAATGGCTAAGTTAAAACGCATTAAAGTTGGAGAGTGGGGGGGCTAACTACGTCACCGTTAGGTATAAATCGTATCTAACCGTGACGTCACGCGACATTTCAACTCAATATATCTCCGTATAAGTTTGATTACGTGAAAAAAGAAAAAATACGTGTCCAATACTTTATATATCTACTATATAAAAATAAGTCGGGTTTTCCTCCCTGACGCTATAACTCCAGAGCGCACGAACCGATTTCCACGGTTTTGCATTCGTTGGAAAGGTCTCGGGCTCCGTGAGGTTTAAGGCGGTACGAAGTCCGCGGGGTCAGCTAGTTTATTAATAATTTTCTTGATAGCGTAAGGAAAAAAACTTGCCGTCATCCCTATTTTATTACTGGTCGGGTTTTGCAAGTCTTTCACTTGCGTGGAATTAGTGACAACTCTGTTAATGTAAATGAGAACAAACTGAAAAACAGCCAGAACAATCTGAAAACTCTATTTACTGTAAATTGAAACCTTCACAAATATCTGTACATTACGCAATATTCAATGACTTTTTATATGTATGGCTATAATTATTGCTACGTATTTACTTTAGAATGCAAGATTGTATGCGTACACGAAATCACAATGAATAATCACACGTTTTATATATTTACTAATCTGTTTATTATTAAATTTGTATATAAGACTGTTATTTTTATTGTGTACATAGTTATTATTATTATACATACATAGTATGGCATACGTTGTTTTATTTCTTACATGTCCGATAAGGAATACTCTGAATCTGAATTGTCACAATTATATACTTTAATATAAAATTAACCATGGACATTGTCTAAACTGTATATCAAATTCCCGACAGATGTCACTGTACCATTTTATACTAGACGCCGGATTTAGATTCCAAAAAAGTTACCAAAGATGGCATCACGTCACTGTCATAAGTGTCATTGTCATTGTGACGTTCCAGATGTAACCAACCCATGAACATTAATAAAAATGGTCGTATAATATTTTGTTGTTATTTAAGGGTGAAGAGTATCTCAAGTTTTTGATGACATAGACATAGACATTTATTTCTCAATATCAAATTACAGCATATTTTACATGTCAAAATAAGAGAATTTCACATTGAGATCGTCAGAAAGAATACAAAATAAAAATATAATGAAAAAATATTTCACCGTTAGGATCGTCTTTTTATACCAAAATAAGAAATAATGTTAACAAATAATAGGATTAATATGGTACAATTGGTATGTCAAATTATATGATGTTTTCTACATACCTACTCATCGTTTACCACATCTTGGCTTGGTACATCAATGTAACTATGTAAGTATGTTCAAAACACTACTCCTAAATACTCAATTACGTACCTAAGTAGGCTAGGCACTAACTTTTGCTAGCGAGTTCGTTCGCGTTAATTAGGTTACACACACACATAAGATGTCATGAAGCCAGATTTTTAGATCGCGCTATCATTGTCGACGGCAAATGCATGTCTCCAGATGAAGTTTGATTATGTATGCCACGGGAATAAAGGATACTAGAGTTTCGCGCGGACCTTTAATTAACGACCCGTTGCCCGCTGATCCCTGATCAGACATACTTATCTCACAACATACTATAAAGTCCCCCGCCGTGACAGTCCTGGAGTACTGATCGGATTATCATGCGGTCTTCATTAACTTTATGGAGACCTCTCTATCATGAGGAAGGTTTTGGTATATAATTTGTTGAACTACTATACGTGCGAAGCCGGGGCGTGCCGCTAATGTGTTACTCAAATAATCATGGCTTGAGAACAAACGACTATCTATTCTATCTTTCTACCCTTAAACATACATTCACAATTTCATTACGAAAAACCGTCGACGTATAAAAAAAAACAACGGGTTGCACTCCGGGAGTGCCGGCAGAAGTGAAAACTTGCACAGGCATACATTTTGCGCGCGGTAGAAAGAGAGGGGGATACTTCCTCTCCCACGCCGCGCTGGCGGTCTGCTGGCTTCAATGACATTGTAACAGTTTTTCGATCAGGTCACGTGTCCGTCTTACGGTCACGTGATCTGTCGCGAAGTTAACATTTTTTACCCATCAGAAAAAGCGTTTCTAAAGAAGTTTTCACCTCAAAAAATCGAGTAAATTCAGCGAAACACCGTGTGACACCGTCTTTCTCTTTCTAGGGCGGCACTCGGCCGAGCATTACTCGGTCACGGCCGACCGCCAGTACGCGTGCAGGCACTGCGCCAAGTGCTTCCCCTCGCAACCCCTCGTCTCCCAACACTACCGCTTCGTGCACCTCAAAAAGCGGCCGAGAGAGCGAAAATGCCCGCACTGCGATGCCAAAATCCCTGGATACTCGAGAGCGTATCATTTAGAAGAGGTTCACGGCATTCCAGCCCCTAAATGCGGCGTCTGCAATAAGAGATTTCGCTTCCCGAGCCACGTGTTGCAACACCAGAAAAAAGTGCACATGGGAGAGAAAACTGTTGAGTGCAAAGAGTGCTCGAAAAGCTTCTTCAATAAGCTGAGCTTGAGATTGCATATGGTGACGCACTCTAGTGAGAAAAAGTACAAATGTGGTCAGTGTGAGAGGGAGTTTCGGTGGGAGAATAACTTGAAGGATCACGTTAGGATACACTTAGGAGACAAGAGATATTCCTGTTCAGTTTGTCACAAGGCGTTTATACAAAAGTCTACTTTGAAACAGCATGTCTCGAGAAATCATAGGGGAGTCGACGTTGTTCAAAAAAGTGGAAGATACTAATTCTATATTATATGCGTCGAATTTAGGTAAATATTCCATTCAAGCGATGAATGGTTAGGAGGAAGAAAGAGTTTACAGAAATTTAAAAAGCCTAACCCTCGCTTTTTAAATTTCTGTAAACTCTTTCTAATGTATAGCAAGATTAGTCTGTTCTTGATTTTTGTAACGGACGGACAAATAGGTTAACACACTGGGTAACGATACTGACAAATTTCTTACACAGCAATATTCATTTCTTGGTTATTTAATGAAATAACAATACTTGAATATAAATCGTATAATATTAAAGTGTTATTTAATTTCAAACCTAACCTTATAGTGGAAACGAAACTCGAATTCCGAAATGCTCTTAACGAAAGCCATCTCATCGAGTCTATAGCTGGCTGCTACAATTAAAGGACTGGTTCATAGGATATGGTTTGTAATGCCGACCAAATATAATGACAATCACAGTAAAACAAAAAGGTCTCAAAAACAAAGACAATAAAACACCAAAACCATAAACATCAATAAAAAGGTGCAATCTTGCACATTGTCATCAAAAAGGACGGTTCCAACCATGACGCCAACTCACGTGTTGCCATTGTTCTAGGCTGCGACCAATTTACCCTCGTACGGGAGACGGACGGCTCTGATGCTTACGCTTGCAACGCTTGCGACGGCATATACAAGAAACGCAACCACTTCAGCCAGCATTACAGGCACGTTCACCTAAAACTACGTCCAAAGCTCCGTTCCTGCTACCTCTGCAGCACAAAAGTCCCCTCACACATGCGAGCTTTCCACCTAGAAAGCGTCCACGGCTGGCCGGCCCCAACTTGCGGGGCTTGCGGCAAAAAGTTCGCCTACCCGTTCCAAGTGATACGTCACCAGAAAACCGACCACATGGGGGAGAGGAAACACCAATGCGAGTACTGCGGTATGAAATTTCCATCGAAATACCGACTGAAGCAGCACGCTTTGAAGCATACAACGGATCGACAGTTCAAATGCGGCTTCTGCGAGAAAGAGTTTAGATGGCGCAACAATTTGAAGACCCACGTTATGATACATTTAAACGACAAGTCCCATGCGTGTCCCCTGTGCGACGCGGCTTTCGTCCAACAGAGCAGTCTGAAGTACCACATGTCCAAGAGACATCCTGGAGTAGGGGTGCCTTCTAGGAGAAACACTGGCAGCGCAAAACATGGTCTCGTCGTTGAAATTCTTGAAGAAAGTGAATAAGTATGCCTTATTCGCGTGGTATTGATTTTTTTTCAAACTGGAAGCGTTATTTTTATGAAGCTGTAATACTAATGCAGAATAATGATACATCTCTTAACACCCCTTGAATTTTATACATAACTAGTTGACCCGGTGAACTTCGTATCACCCGGAGGCGATTCCCATGCAAAGTTTTTTTTTTAGCTGTTCCATTTATCCCGAGTTTTTTTTCTAAACCTTCTCTGAATCAGGGAATAAAACAAAGAAAGGATCAGCCAAATCGGTCCAGCAGTTCTCGAGCCTTAGCCAGACTAACACACTACACACTAAATATAAGATTATATTTGAATGTAGATTAAATAATTATTCGAGTATCACTCTCCTAGAGAATGCTAGGTTCACTAGCCTAGCATTCTCTAGGCCTAGCTTTCTCTTTCTTTTAAAATCGTGATGGAAGGTTTTTTATATTTTTGTTTCGTCTTTAAATTTAATTAAGAAACACATTTTTAAGCAGAGGACAAGGTAACGATACCTCTATAAGAATTTAATTTTAAATATAAATGCTTTGAAGCGCCGTGAATCATGTTGGTTACACTTGTGTTTGTTTTTGTTCGTGTCAATCGTGTAATAAATAATATGATATTTTTTGGGTGTTTCTTTTCACCTAATCTAAATCTTAAGTTTCACCAAATCTTGAATTGCCCTTGTGACCCTTTAAGAACCAATTCAATGAAGTCATCTCATCTGGAAATGGGTACAGGAAATATTGTATATTTTGGCGGCAAAACATGAAACTTTGATCATAACTTTTACTTTATGTGAAGGGTATTCAAAAACACTTTTTAACACTTATCTATCTCGCAAAATATTGAGCCTATAAGTATAAATGTGGTCTCATTCGATTCAGCGCTAAAAAGTACATAGAAAATGATACTTACTCGCCTAGTTTGTAAATGCCCCGCTCATCCCCCCCCCTCTTCTTAAGGGGGTAGGACCATACACAGGGGTATATGTATATTTTTCGTAGCCACATTATTTTCCAATGCGGTAGAATATAAAATCGGCTCCACATAAAAATATCCTACGGCTATTATCATAGAACAAAAGTTTTAATCAAACACTTGGACTTTATTTCTAGCACAGCTTCAGAGGCATTCCATGTTAGGCCTCAGGGTAGGCAACGCATTCGAGATCTTATGGTTTCTTAATGGGGATCATAGGATTTCAGTGTCCATGGGCCGCAGTGACCACGCTCGTTTGCATATACCATCGGAATAAAATAAAAAATCTTGGAAGAAAAGGAAAGACGTTTTGATAAACTAAACCGCTGCCGCTGTAAGACCTCGAGCTACATTTAAATCTATATTTTTATACGACTACGGTAAAGCCAAAAGAAGGGTAACGATTTTAGCACTGTTGGTATTTAACTGTGTCCCACCCTAGCACCTAATCTACTTTGATGAAGGAGCTGTCTATTGTGTGAATGACAGGGTAATTAAATTACGTTTCGTACAAAAAAACATGTTTAATTTTACCATAGAAAAATAAGGTAAACTTAGAGGACAACCTTCAAACAAATCAGCGTACGCCCGAAATAAGTGTTAAATGCCATAATAGATGTCGCTGCCTAGGTAGCCTGCATACAAATTTGAACTCCACGAGCAACATCTAGATGGCGCTGTACAGGCGAAGTCTAAAAATTTGAACCGCCCTGGCTATTTCCGATGTACGCCGTAATGTAGGGAGATTGACAGTCTAATATAATTACCTTGTATCTGATTTTACATACAAAAAGTGGATCTTTTAAAAACCTTTTTATTAATGTTGAGTGGGATGTCAAATGAAAGAGGAGAATGTTTTGAATATGGAGGATTATTCATTTCAAAGAAAAACCATAATTAACTATTACCTACATTTGATAAATTATCGATGATGAGTAGTGTGGTTTTAGTTATTAATAACTACCGTTACGTTACTAACCTTAACGTTTTCACTTGTTATTGGTGCTGTGGTGACTTGAAAACCTATTGCCGTACCTTTTCACATCCTGACAGACTCTTGTTATTTTCTAGGGGCAAAGGGACAAAATGAGATAGCGCAATACTGCAACGAAACACGGAACAGTGATGGCACATCAAGCTTCGCCTGCAAAGTGTGCGACAAGGCTTTCGAGCAATGGGCGAAATTCCTCCAGCATTACAACCACGTCCATCTTAAACGGAAGAAGCCGACGCATCCTTGTGTGATATGCCATGTGCAACTTGTCCCCAGACACAGATGGAAGCATATGGAGGAGCTCCACGGCTGGCCGGCCCCAACTTGCAACGCCTGCGGAAGAAAATTCTCATACCCTCACCAAGTTACGAAGCACCAACAACAGTACCACATGGGGGAGAGAAACCACAAATGCGAAAAGTGCGATATGGCGTTTTCGTGCTTGAAGAATTTAAAGCAGCACCAATACAAGCATTCGGATCTGAGAGGGTTCACCTGCGAGTATTGCCCGAAAGCCTTCAAGACATCGAAGCATTTGAAGCTACACACGAAGATACATTTGAACGACAAGAGGCACGTTTGTAAAGTTTGCCAGGACGCTTTCGTGCAGTCGAGCAGTTTGAAATATCACATGGGGAAACGACATCCGGATGTTCATTTCTAATTTTTCAACTGGCTAGGGAGTAGGTTCTAATTCGTTGGTGTTTTTTTCATGTATGTTCGCTGAAAATATGTAAAATAGTAAACTTGAACCGATATCAATGATCAAGACATATTAACGGCAGCGCTGGGCACTACCTACCTATTCTCTAATCGTTTCGTCGTTCGTTTTTTTTTCATGTATGTTCGCTGAAAATATGTAAAATAGTAAACTTGAACCGATATCAATGATCAAGACATATTAACGGCAGCGCTGGGCACTACCTACCTATTCTCTAATCGTTTTGTCGTTCGTTTTGATTTTCGTACCCTTATAGATACGGCCTGGATAGTATACTGCTAGAAAGTCCTAAAATTTTTCAGGATATGATGTCAAAATAGTGTCACAGTGGTAGTTCCAATGGGTGTAGCGTGAGGTCCATTCAGTTTTCAGTGGTTTTGGCGGGCTTCGTGACTGAAATGATAATTTCTTCAATTTACCTGTTGAAAAATGATTTCCTTCGTGAAATTATCGCAAATGTGGATTATTTGGCGATGAATGTGAACGCTTAGAAACAAAAACAAAAAAAAACCGAACAAAACGGAACTGCACAACATTGCGGCGGATATGATGATAGTCATTTATAAATAATAAACTTTATGATATTCAAGATTTAAAACTTTGTTTCGGCGCCGATCTTATAAAGTCGCCTTTGACAGCTATACCTCCGGACCTTAGTCAACAGTGGCGCCAACTGGTGAGCAAAGAAACGATAGTCCCCATTAATAGTTACCTGCCGCTTCGCTGACCGGCCCAAAGTAATGACAATCTTGTAGTAGTATCAGTTTAGTCATAATCGTAGATGTCTACCGATTGCGAGATCGTACTAAATAACAGTTTGTAGGTATATAGTTGTTGTGGTCTTCATTCCGTCTGCGTTCCCACCAGTGATGTGCGAGGATGTGTTACGAGAAACACTTCATTTACCTATCATCGCTCCGCTGAGCTGTTTCCACCAGAGCTGATCGAGAATAGGTAAAAGAAGTGTTTCTATTGGTTCAACACATCCTTCGCATCGCAACCTCGCACATCGCTGGTGGAAACGCAGCCTTAAGCGAACAGTGCGCGAAAATGGAAATGTAAGCATATTCTCAAAATTTCCATTCTTGCTTATTTTTAATTGAAAGTTGGTAATTTACTCCAACTTGTTCTATTATTATTTTATTACAAACAAGCCGACCCGGCGGACTCCGTCCCGCCCCCGCCTAACAGCCATGCGTGACGTGAACTGTCAATTGCGGAAGAAGGCAGAAGCGAATTTACAATATTTTAATGTTTTTTATCCTATTCGGGACGGAGACAAATCAAAAAATCAAAGATCATTGAAATCGGTTCGGTCGTTCTCGAGTTATAAGTGGTGTAACTAACACGAGTTTGATTTATATATATATATATATATATATATATATATATATATAATATAATATAATATATTGATAAATACACGTATGTGAGCTTAGGTACTATGTCGCATGTAATATTTACATTTAATATACTTACCAATGTTTCTCGAAATATATTTGCGTTTAATCTCACCCTAAACTGACTCTTCCATGAATGCAATATATTTTCCGATATCTACCGAATAAACTATTGTAATTTTTTTCACAAGTGTTACCTGTTTCATAGTAAGTATCAGACTAAAAAATAATAATAACTGATCTCCTACCATAATTTCTTAGTAAGGTGAGTCGGGGCAAGTGCGCTTAAATTGAGTTTTCGACCCAATATCTTGTAATCAGGACCATCTGTGTATTGCAGACACTTTGTATTTAGTAGCGTAGCATGGATGTTAATATCGTTAGTCAAGTAAAAATTGTAGCTATAGATATATTCATGACATGGGCACAAACCCCGACTTACCTTATATATTACAAAACTATAATGATTAATTAACTCCAAACTCTTTTCTAGGGCGCCAACCGAAGGAGAACTTAGACGCAAAGGACAATTTAATCTGCAAAGTAACGTTAGAAGAGGACGGCACCAAGACGTTCACCTGTTGCGTTTGCAGCCACAGCTTCAAGCAGCGCCAGTACTTCCGGCTACATTACAAACACGTACATCTAAAAGAGAGACCCAAAACTAGACCTTGTACAATATGCGGCGCTCAGTTAACCCCTCACAAACACGCGAGGCACTTGGAGCAGGCTCACGGAAAACCGGCGCCTTCCTGCGGCGCGTGCGGGAAGAAATTCTCCTTCCCGTTCGAAGTGATCAAACACCAGAAGACATTCCACATGGGCGAGAAACATTTTCAATGCGAAAAATGCTCCATGACGTTCTCGCATAAGAAGAATTTGAATCTGCACGTGCTCAAGCACCAGGATGTGAAGAATTTCAAATGTAAACTGTGCGGCAAGGCGTTCAAATGGCGGAACAACTTGACCGAGCACGAGAAGACCCATGTCAAAATAAAGAAGCACGTTTGTGCGATATGCGAAGCGGCTTTCGTGAAACACCGCAGCTTGCAGCACCATGTCAAACTAAGGCACCCTGAGGCGATTTAAATGTGTAGATGAAGGTGCTAAAGTTTCGTCTACATACTTTTATTGATTAGAGAAGATGAACTCTACAAAATGAGCAAAAGTACCTACAGAATATATAATAGTACTACGTACAGAATGGCGACGGGACGGAATCACCCGGCTGAACTATCTACACCTCCCCCCCCCCCCTCTAACTAAATCTAACTTAGTAACGGACAAAGCTAGAAGCTTGAATTTTTTTTATAAAAATCACAAATTATGTGTAAGTAAATTATGTATAAGTAGTTTTAAGCTCAAAATTATGGATTTAAGGCATTATACAAATAATTAATTAACGTTTTATTGTCAAAATTACGAATAAGTACATTTTGGGCCTAGTCACCGTCACAAACGAATATTTAGATGATTGATTCATTAGATGCTATTTATTAGTATACATATAAGTACGTAATTCCATGTATATTTCAATTTTATTTGAATCTATGTATAGGGTCAAGCAAAACTATGTGATGATATTTTACCCACAGAATGGGCTATCGATTCTAAGCATGTTTTTGTTTAGAGTTGGTAACTTCTTTTTTGTTTTATTCCGTGATCCAGGGAAGGTTTAAAAAAAAAAACAGGAAAATCTAAAGACATCTATATACACGCCTTTTTCCCATAGGGGT
The DNA here is from genome assembly GCA_963971205.1 of Aethes cnicana. NCBI lineage: Eukaryota > Metazoa > Arthropoda > Insecta > Lepidoptera > Tortricidae > Aethes > Aethes cnicana. The sequence goes on along the minus strand of OZ020298.1, from coordinate 6,205,460 downwards.
AGGCAACCTCCTTCCATTTGCTACGATTCCTACATACCTCTCTTGCTTCTTCAACTTCATTTTGTATGGAAATCCGTTGTATTTTTAACTATTTTCACCCGAGCAAAGCTAAATATAATACGAACAGTATCAGAGTAATTTAAGATATAATATGTAGGTACTATCTTACATAATCATACATGTTTTATAGATGTACTTTTTTTCATTAAGGCACTAAAATTAAATTGTAAATATTTCTACATTATATTGTAGGTTGTGTGAATCAAATGGAATTTTGTGAAATATTTCAAAAGTATTATAGATTAATGGGATTGTCATAGTCAATGTCTGGCAAGCTACTTAATATACTTAATAATAAATTGTAATAAATGTTGTATTGTATCTACATAGATATGTATTTCATTTCTTATAATCAAGTCCTCGATTTTACTACCCTTCTTGACTTGGCATTTTTATTACTCATCTATTAAAGAAAAGGTAACCATTTATTATTTCATGCTGATCACTTATATACTTTTTAACTTAAAAGAGAGGAACAAATTTGGCCATAATTGACCTAATTTAGGTCTCAATACTAGGCCAGAACAGGCTTAGCAAAGAAAAACCGATAATTTTTGTTAGCAAATTGGTTCCTTTTGCACATTTACACCGATTTTACGATTCTATAAGGTTTAAAGTTAAGTTGCGGTGCGCGAATGGCACCGCTGAAGAGTTACAGAACCTAACCTATAGGCATAGTAATAGTACCTATAAGAATACCAATAAGTAAGGTAAACGCCCCAATCTTGGACACTTAAGACCAGCCATGGACAGACCATCTGTGATTAAATGTCATCGTTATTGCTTATGTATGTCATAGTCCATCGTCGGTCGAGTGTCCATCATTGGACCTTTGTGCCGTCCCCTCCTTATTTGCGACGGGGGTTGAAAATAAGATTAAATATCTATACGTGAAACTGCTGCTGAGAAAACATCGGAGTGCAACCAAGGGGATAAGTTTTTTTTTGTTTTACTGCTTTATTTATTTTGACATACCTAAATGTGTTTATTTACAAAAAATTATCGAGTAAACTTTTTATGACAAATTACGGACCAATTTCACAATGACGTCGCTCTTTAAACTTCTGAACTAGCTATTCAAACTATTTTTCTCTTGTTCAAAGGTACAAGTAAAGCCCTCGTTAACGACTTCGTAACTTCCGTCCACGACGTAACCACACCAAAGCCACACAAATGTAAAGCTTGCAAAGTCGCCTACAGGCGTATATCTGATCTACGCAATCATATCTCCAGAGCTCACCTAAAAGAAAAGTTCATAAAATGCCGCCTCTGCCCTGAAACTTTCATGTATCACAGCCAGAGAAAGAGCCACATGTATACAGTTCACTCTTTGGAGAAACCTGACAAATTCATCTGCGAATGCTGCCGCAGAGAGTTCAGAAGAAAGAACACTTTAGCGGAACATATGATGGATGTTCATCTGGAGAAGAAATGTCTGAAATGTGACCTCAGGTTCGCGAGGAAACGCATCCTGTTTCATATGAACGAAGCCCACGGTGCTCCAATGCCGACGTGTGGTATCTGCGGGCTGAGAGCGTTGAAGGAAAGCACTCTAGTTCGACACCAACGCAATGTTCACTTGAACGAAAAGAATATAGTCTGCAAGGTGTGCAAACGGAGTTTCTTCACGAGGTCCAACCTTCAGGATCATATGATAACTCATAATCAGAACAGAGTGTTCAAGTGTGACGTTTGTGCCAAGTCCTTCGCCAGGAAGGAATGTTTCAGAACCCATTACAGGATTCATACGGGGGAGAAGCCTTACCGATGTGATTTGTGTGGTGCGTCGTTCGTCCAGCGCGCCGGACTTCGCTTCCATGCTCGAAGCCATCAAGGGAACATCTGATGTTTACGAAATGAACAAAATAAAGAAAAGGCTTGTGGAGACACAAAATTGCGAATGTAGTATTTACCTACTTTAAACGTTTCAACAAAGAGCTCATGGTGGTGTTCGGAAATCATCGTGAACTGCCATTTCTCTTTCCAAAGACTGGTGTGCATTGTTTATCGCCCGGATTCGTACCATGTCTAGTCATTTTACACACATTCTTAATATACGATCTACATAATCTTTCGCGCTTGTGTTTTCTTTATAACTGGATAAAAAATAACGGAATAAAAAAACGAAATATCGGTCAAGTGCGGGGCAGACTCGTCCACATTATGTTCCGTTACGAACCACAGAGCTACTTTAACTCTGTTAAAATTAGCAACACAGATATTATCTAAAACAAAGTCTCCGACTCCAACCCAGCCGTTCAATCGGAGCGAATCAAAATCTGCCCTATGCTCATCACAATTTATTTTCAATCCATACTATCCGTAGCTACTTACTAATATTATAAATGCGAAAGTAACTCTGTATGTCTGTTACCTCTTCACGCTTCAACCACTTGTTGAAGTTGATAGTTGAAGTCCCGGGGAAGGACATAGGTTTATTTTATTTACATTCCTCATATTCGAAACGTAGAGTGATAAGTTAACGCCGTTCCCTGACCCAGCATCGTCAAATTGCTCATGTAAGATCACAATTTTCTAAGAAATGTTAAAAGTTAAAAATATGAAAGGAACATTATGTTATGTTTGATTATATCATCCTTACATTGACAGATTTCGTTACACGTTTCACGAAACTTCGCTCGATACAATTTAATTCCAAAGTGACCTCTAACTGGGACATTTAATCCTACTTTACTCCAGTTTATTGTATCAAACAGTGTAAAACTAAATATAACAGAAAGATTATCCATATTATATGCATACATAGCATAAGTCGCATCATAGAAAAAGTAAGGTAAACCTAGAATGGACACCTTCGTACAAATATCAGCGTACGCCCGAAATAAGTGTTAATGTGATAATAGATGTCGCTGACTAGGTAGCCTGCATACGTATTTGAACTCCATGAGCGGCATCTAGATGGCGCTGTACAGGCGAAGTATGAAAATGTGAAGCTCCCTGGCTATTTCCAATGTACGCCGTAATGAAACATGGACATGATTTGTATTAAGGTGTCCATTCTAGGTTTACCTTATTTTTTCTATGATACGACTTGTGCACGGCTCCGAATCCGCATCAACTCCGCATGCTGAAGTACCGCGGTTACGGATGCCAATATCCGTAAAACCTGAGCTAAAAAAGCTAACCCGAGGTCGTATTATCAATTCATCATGAGGCCGATCATTTTGGTGCAAGTGGGCCTTAAGCTCTTTTAGTAGACTCTAGAAATCTTCTGTGTGGAACTGATAAATAATTGAACATTTCAGGCTTGCGGTTCAAACTGGAGCTGAGCGAGTATCCGTTCATCAAGACCATCGAACACTCCGGCGGCACGAGATATCATTGCCAGACATGCAAATCCACTTTGCGCACTATCTATATATTAAAACAGCACATTCTCTTGAAACACATCACAAGCCAATGTCCTATGTGCGACAAAATTGTAACTGCATCCGAGAAACGACAACATCTCTCACGAGAGCACAAACTAGAAGAAGTCGGCACTGGAAACGACAAAATATTAAAGGAATGGACCCCATTAGTGTGCGATATTTGCAAAAGGAAATATGCCGACAAAAAAACTCTGCGGTATCATTTGAAGTTAAATCACACTCACACGAAATGTCCAAACTGTCCTGGCCAGTTCTCAAAGAAAGATCTGCCGCTACATAGAAACGACGCACACGGCACGCCGATTCCCACTTGTGGAATATGCGGTTATAGGAACATACGAGAAGCTCTCGTGTTACGCCATCAAAAAACGGTGCATATGAGCGAGAAAACAATCCCTTGCAAGCTGTGCGACTTGAAATTTTTCAGCAACGGATACTTGCGCAAGCATATGATAACGCACAGACCTGAGAAGATACACGAATGCTCGTATTGCCACAAGAAATTTCCGAGGAAGACCACGATGCAAATGCACGAAAAAATACATAAAGGAGAGAAGAACAAGGTGTGCGCGATTTGTGGAGAGCGGTTCGTGCAGAAGGCCAGCCTCAACTACCATATGGGGAAGCACCATCCAGAAGCGTGTTAATATGTATGGTTCATGTTAATGACAGTCTAATAAAGTTAATATATGATACATTTTATATTTGGTTTTAAATGCAACGAACACTTTGAAAAAAGAGTCGGCGTGGCTAAATATGTATACAGATATTCATATCAAATTACAACCTTCTGGAACTAACAATCTCTGAGCTTAGATACGGACGAACAGACATGGCCGAACTATACGGGTTCTGGGCAACGGAATCCTTAAAGAACCTCGAAATACAACATCACAAAAGAGTATATTAAAGTAATAGCTTGAACCCGCGGCTTCGCCCGCGTGGAATTCGGTTATTATGCTCCCGCGAGCTCATGCGCCGCTGCGGGCAGGCGCAGAATTTATTTTCTCCTGGGAACTTTTTGTTTCTTCAATAACTCCCAAAGATATTCATTTGAATTGCATGGTGTAAATGGCAATCATAAAGTCCATGAAATGCTTAAGGTAACTATTGTATTTAAAATGATTAATACTGTATCCCTCTAAATAGCTTTCTTTCCAAATCACACTTTATATGGGACCATTTTTTTAGTAATTAAAATGGGTATAGTAAGCGTTTTCGATGAAAGCTCCCAGCCGGCTTGATTTTATCCGCCAACTTGAACTAACATCGTCGTATTTCATCGAATTTACAGAAAACTATAACAAAGTATATACTAAAACCTGCCTCAGTTCAATCCACTCTATCTGGAACCACTCTATCTGTTAGTGAAAACTGCATTAAAATCCGTTCAGTGGTTTTTGAGTTTATCGCGAACATCCAGACAGACAGACAGACAGTCAGACAGACGCGGCGGGGGACTTTGTTTTATAATATGTAGTGATATATCTATAAAACAAAGTTCTGTTAGTTACACCATTTATAACTGGAGAACGGCTGAACCGATTTCGATGATCTTTGATTTTTTGGATTTGTCTCCGTCCCGAATAGGGGGTTCGACTCCGGCTCGCACCTCTAAGTTTACTTATGTGTGAAGTTCAATTTAACGAATGACGATGGAGGGCAGTGGAAAATGTGTTGAAATGGGCGAAAAATTCTTCCCCACGGAACAATCTTGAGCCAAATTTTATTTATTTATTTATTGGAGATAAAACAGAAGTTAACAAAGAATGACTTATAAATAAATAAAAATATTGGCTAAATAACAATAGTTGTTGTTATTTCCTTAACATATCTCACTAAGAACATAAATAAAAGAATACATACTTAATTTAGAGCAACATGCGATGACTGACTTGAAGTTGCTGCCTCTTCGCCCAGCAAAACACACTGAGTGCATTGAGCGGGTATTTGCACGATATTTGCATGCTTGAGGTTTAATTTAAAAAAAATAGTTCAATTACGAGTTGTATTGCGCACCGAGGCGAGGGTTCCATACAAACTTGGAAGAAATTAAAATTGTAAGTTTACCATTATAAACTTATTATTTGCAGTTGGTAAATGTGAAAGTGTGTTTGTTTGTCCTTCCTTCACGTCGAAACCACGGGACCGATTTGGATGAAATTTGGAATGGAGATAGTTTGAGATCCCGGGAATAACATAGGATAGTTTTATCCCGATATTTCTATTGGAACGGGTTTTATACTGGTCAAACCCGTTTTTTTCAATACTTCTATAACTATAACTATGTATATGCATAATATCATCGAGTATGCAAATTTAAAGTCTACACGGGCGAAGCCGCGAGCAACGGCTAGTTTAATTTAAATTCTAAATTGACACCGCTACGTGTTCCTGAGAAGTCATCCTATAAGGGGCTCCATTCTTTACTTTTGAGGTACGGAACCCTAACAAATACTATAAAATTAGAATTCTTATAAAATATTTTAAGTTAGCCTTTTAACGGAACATGGAAGTACCATGGAAGCTTACAACCCTTACAAATTTTGAAAAAAATCTTTCTTTAGTTGATGCCTACCTACGTCATTAAAGGAATACGTGAGAAAATTTCAAGTTTCTAGGTCTAAGGGTTTGGCCTGTGCGTTTATTTAAAACTTTCATCCCCTATTTTTCCCTCTTAGGTGTTCAATTTTAGAAAACGCTGAAATACGTCACTCATAATTTTGGCCGCACTCAATTCATACGAAATGTCATGCAAGTATGTTGAAGAAATAAAAAGTTTAATACAAAATTTCATCCCCTATTTTACCCTCTTAAGGGTTGAATTTTAGAAAACTCTGAATTATGTTACTCATTATTTTTGCCGCACTCAATTCTTATGAAATTTCATGAAAATATGTCCAAGGAATAAAAAGTTTTATGAAAACTTTCATCCCTTATTTCACACCCATGGGGGTTGAATTTTTAAAAATCCTTCCTTGGTGGATGCCAACGTCATAAGAGGAATACGTGTGCGAAATTTCAAGTTTATAGCCCTAAGGGTCTGGCCTTTGCGTTTATCTATAACATTCACCCCCTAATTCACACCCTTGGGGGTTGAATTTTGAAAATTCCTTCCTTGGTGGATGCCAACGTCATAAGAGGAATACGTGTGCAAAATTTCAAGTTTCTAGCCTTAAGGCCAACCTTTGCGTTTATTTAAAACTTTCACCCCCTATTTCACCCCCTTGAGGGTTTAATTTTGAAAAATCCTTCCTTAGTGGATGCTTACGTCATAAGAGGAATACGTGTACTAAATTTTATGTTTGTGGCCCGAAGGGTTTGACCTGTGCGTTTATTTAAATATTTCATCCCCTATTTTACCCTCTTAAGGGTGGATATTTAGGAAACTCTTGCAATACGTTACTAATTATTTCTGCCGCACTCAATTCGTATGAAATTTCATGCAAATATGTTCAAGGAATAAAAAGTTTTATGAAAACTTTCATCCCCTATTTCACCCACTTGGGGGTTGAATTAGAATTTTTCTTCCTTGGTGGATGCCCACGTCATAAGAGGAATACGTGTGCGAAATTTCAAGTTTGTAGCCCTAAGGGTCTGGCCTTTGCGTTTATCTAAAACTTTCACCCCCTAATTCACACCTTTGGGGGTTGAATTTTGAAAATTCCTTCCTTGGTGGATGCCAACGTCATAAGAAGAATACGTGTGCGAAATTTCAAGTTTCTAGCCTTAAGGCCGACCTTTGCGTTTATTTAAAACTTTCACCCCCTATTTCACCCCCATGGGGGTTGAATTTTGAAAAATCCTTCCTTAGTGGATGCTTACGTCATAAGAGGAATACGTGTACAAAATTTTAAGTTTGGACCCCGAAGGGTTTGGCCTGTGCGTTTATTTAAATCTTTCATCCCCTATTTTACCCGCTTAAGGGTTGATTTTAGAAAACTCTGAATTATGTTACTCATTATTTTTGCCGCACTCAATTCGTATGAAATTTCATGCAAATATGTCCAAGGAATAAAAAGTTTTATGAAAACTTTCATCCCCTATTTCTCCCCCCATTTGGGGTTGAATTTTGAAAATTCCTTTCTTGGTGGATGCCAACGTCATAAGAGGAATACGTGTGCGAAATTTCAAGTTTGTAGCCCAAAGGGTCTGGCCTTTGCGTTTATCTAAAACTTTCACCCCCTAATTCACACCCTTGGGGGTTGAATTTTAAAAATTCCTTCCTTGGTGGATATCAACGTCATAAGAGGAATACGTGTGCGAAATTTCAAGTTTCTAGCCTTAAGGCCAACCTTTGCGTTTATTTAAAAATTTTACCCCCTATTTCACCCCCTTGAGGGTTTAATTTTGAAAAATCCTTCCTTAGTGGATGCTTACGTCATAAGAGGAATACGTGTACTAAATTTTAAGTTTGTAGCCCGAAGGGTTTGGCCTGTGCGTTTATTTAAATCTTTCATCCCCTATTTTACCCGCTTAAGGGTTGAATTTTAGAAAACTCTGAATTACGTTACTCATTATTTTTGCCGCACTCAATTCGTATGAAATTTCATGCAAATATGTCCAAGGAATAAAAAGTTTTATGAAAAGTTTCATCCCTTATTTCACCCCCATGGGGGTTGAATTTTGAAAATTCCTTTTTTGGTGGATGCCAACGTCATATGAGGAATACGTGTGCGAAATTTCAAGTTTGTAGCCCTAAGGGTCTGGCCTTTGCATATATATAAAACTTTCATCCCTTAATTCACACCCTTCGGGGTTGAATTTTGAAAATTCCTTCCTTGGTGGATGCCAACGTCGTAAGTGGAATACGTGTGCGAAATTTCGAGTTTGTAGCCCTAGGGGTGTGGCCTTTGCGTTTATTTAAAACTCACCCCCTAATTCATCTCCTTGGGGGTTGAATTTTGAAAAATCCTTCCTTAGTGGATGCCTACGTCATAAGAGAAATACGTGTGCGAAATTTCAAGTTTGTAGCCCTAAGGGTCTGGCCTTTGCGTATATCTAAAACTTTCATCCCTTAATTCACACTCTTCGGGGTTGAATTTTGAAAATTCCTTCCTAGGTGGATGCCAACGTCGTAAGAGGAATACGTGTGCGAAATTTCGAGTTTGTAGCCCTAGGGGTGTGGCCTTTGCGTTTATCTAAAACTTTCACCCCCTAATTCACCCCCTTGGGGGTTGAATTTTGAAAAATCCTTCCTTAGAGGATGCTTACGTCATAAGAGGAATACGTGTACTAAATTTTAAGTTTGTAGCCCGAAGGGTTTGGCCTGTGCGTTTATTTAAATCTTTCATCCCCTATTTTACCCGCTTAAGGGTTGAATTTTACAAAACTCTGAATTATGTTACTCATTATTTTTCCCGCACTCAATTCGTATGAAATTTCATGCAAATATGTCCAATGAATAAAAAGTTTTATGAAAACTTTCATCCCTTATTTCACCCCCATGGGGGTTGAATTTTGAAAATTCCTTTCTTGGTGGATGCCAACGTCATAAGAGGAATACGTGTGCGAAATTTCAAGTTTGTAGCCCTAAGGGTCTGGCCTTTGCATATATATAAAACTTTCATCCCTTAATTCACACCCTTCGGGGTTGAATTTTGAAAATTCCTTCCTTGGTGGATGGCAACGTCGTAAGAGGAATACGTGTGCGAAATTTCGAGTTTGTAGCCCTAGGGGTGTGGCCTTTGCGTTTATTTAAAACTCACCCCCTAATTCATCTCCTTGGGGGTTGAATTTTGAAAAATCCTTCCTTAGTGGATGCCTACGTCATAAGAGAAATACGTGTGCGAAATTTCAAGTTTGTAGCCCTAAGGGTCTGGCCTTTGCGTATATCTAAAACTTTCATCCCTTAATTCACACTCTTCGGGGTTGAATTTTGAAAATTCCTTCCTTGGTGGATGCCAACGTCGTAAGAGGAATACGTGTGCGAAATTTCGAGTTTGTAGCCCTAGGGGTGTGGCCTTTGCGTTTATCTAAAACTTTCACCCCCTAATTCACCCCCTTGGGGGTTGAATTTTGAAAAATCCTTCCTTAGAGGATGCTTACGTCATAAGAGGAATACGTGTACTAAATTTTAAGTTTGTAGCCCGAAGGGTTTGGCCTGTGCGTTTATTTAAATCTTTCATCCCCTATTTTACCCGCTTAAGGGTTGAATTTTACAAAACTCTGAATTATGTTACTCATTATTTTTGCCGCACTCAATTCGTATGAAATTTCATGCAAATATGTCCAATGAATAAAAAGTTTTATGAAAACTTTCATCCCTTATTTCACCCCCATGAAGGTTGAATTTTGAAAATTCCTTCCTTGGTGGATGGCAACGTCGTAAGAGGAATACGTGTGCGAAATTTCGAGTTTGTAGCCCTAGGGGTGTGGCCTTTGCGTTTATCTAAAACTTTCACCCCCTAATTCACCCCCTTGGGGGTTGAATTTTGAAAAATCCTTCCTTAGTGGATGCCTACGTCATAAGAGGAATACGTGTGCGAAATTTCAAGTTTCTAGCTTTACGGGTTTGGCCTGGGCGTTTATACATCAGTCAGTCACCTTTGCCTTTTATATATACAGATTTAAAACCGCAGAACTGATTTTTTTCGTTAATAGTTTTTCTTTTGCTACTAGATTTTCTTCAGTAGTTTCATTTTTCAAAATTCCACCACCGTCTCAGTTGCTTGCCATCGCAAGACCGTCGCTCCCCACCGAGGGGCCGCCATCTTTCGATCCGGCACAGGAAACTCTTATTGCCTCCAATTTATCATAACAAGAAAACCATATCTTATATACTACTTTTAAAAGAAATACACTTAATTTTACAATAATAATAATAATTTAAAGTGTGTGTATGTAAAGTTACAATTGGTTTTAGTTAATATTACTATTCTAAATGGTCTATATAAAATATTTAAAACCATATTAATATTATAAATGCGAAAGTAACTCTGTTTTTCTGTCTGTTACCTCTCTTTACACTTTTTACTTTAAGGCGAGGATATAGAGCCAATTGGCTATGGGTGAAAAATGACAATGTGCTCGATTATTTTTTTATGGACAGGAATAACCTTCCGTATCAAGAGTAAAAAATCTCAGAATTTTCCGTGCCGTAGATTCTGCGTAAAAAATAAAATTGGTTTTGCGTTACGACGATTGAAATAAAGGTGTTTCCTTGGTCCAAGTATGCAGCACTACTACTTGAAAAAATCAACAATGTCAATAGTGTCAACACTTTTTTTTAAGCAGTACTGATGCATACTTGGACCAAGGAAACACCTTTATTTCAATCGTCGTAACGCAAAACCAATTTTATTTTTTACGCAGAATCTACGGCACCGAAAATTCTGAGATGTTTTACTCTTGATACGGAAGGTTATTCCTATCCATAAAAAAAGAATCGAGCACATTGTCATTTTTCACCCATAGCCAATTCAAGAAATCGAGGGGGTGAGGAACTTTCCTCGCGAGGGGCGCCCCCCGCACACACAAGTTTGAGCCCCGCGCCGCGCTTGCCACAGTACGTCGGTAGACGCAGTGAACAACGTCCCTTTTATTTGAATGCTGAAAAACATGAATAAAATCGGAACTCGATTAAGTATGTAGATTATCTAATAAAAGTTAAATATTAGTAACACTTCGTGAACTTCAGGTGTAGACATAGACATAGACATAAACATAGACATTTATTTCACAATATCAAATTACAGCATATTTTACATGTCAAAATAAGAGAATTTCACATTGAGATCGTCAGAAAGAATACAAAATAAAAATATAATGAAAATCAGGAATAAAATATTTCACCGTTAGGATCGTCTTTTTATACCGAAATAAGAAATAATAAATAATGTTAACAAATAATAGGATTAATATGGTACAATTGGTATGTCAAATTATATATTACAAATTTATAAATCTAAGTCCATGTATTCTTTAACAGAATATAACGGATGTTCCAACAAAAGGTTCTTAAGTTGACGTCGAAACACCGCGTCAGACGGTTCACTTTTTAGCTGTGCGGGTAGACGCTCGTAGTAAGACGGACCGATAACTCGCGGGTTCTTTCCTGCAAGAGCCATGCGACGTGGAATTGTCCTCAGGCATCCTGCGCGGCGGAGTGGCACACCGGGAACATCAACGCGCGCAAACATGGACAAATTATTCCTTACATATGATAAAACTTCAAAAATGTACAGTGAGTAGTGAGTCAATATACGTTGCGCTGAGAAAGCACCCCTACATGTCTCTCTAGGTTTCAACCCAAGTAACGTGCGCACGGCGCGGTTCTGCAGGATCAGAACTCTGCTGGACTCTGTGGAGTTCCTCCAAATTAGTACACCGTACGACATCAGTGAGTGAAAATGAGCAAAATAGACCTGTTTTAAAGCATCTTTCGATATGAGAGGTTTCAGCTTTCGCAGCGCAAAGACCGCACCACTCAACTTGTCGCACAATTTGTCAACATGGCTCTTCCAGTTAAGATTCGAGTCCAGGGTGAAGCCCAGGAACCTACATTCGTCGCAAAGTGGCATAGGACTGTTCGCAACACACAACGGGATAGTAATAGGGCGACCAGAGAAAACCATAATATTAGATTTGGTGACATTTAATAATAGAGAGTGTGTGTGTTTTTATGTATATGTTTATGTGTGTATGAATTCGTATGTTTTTATGCACTTATGGGAGAAAAAAGAAGAAAAAATGATTTACACTAAGAAGTGCCTCCGTGTCATGATGAAATGAAATGTGTTTATTTGACAATGGAGGCTACATTACATTATTATCATTTTTTTTATAAATGAAAAAAAATATCATGTATTTTTTATCGTCTTAAAGTAAGTAGAAACCGAAAAAACTTATATTTATATAAAAAATCGACCTGTCTGTCATTTTTTTAATGCTATTAATTTGAGATTTTGCCATTTTATGTTTGAAATAGCACTAGATTGAATGTTGCTTAATAACATATAGATTTTTTTAAACTAAATAAAATCGGATCTCAAAACACCTAATTACCGATATTTGGAAAGGTATTTAAGTGAAAATTATATAAACATAATTATATATACATATATTATGCATACATACATACACAGACACATATAGGTATATATACACATACATTTGTGTAAATACATTATGTCTGTACTGTTCCTTGAATGTGTGGTGTTCATTAAAGTATATTGTATTGTATATACGTATATATACGTCGAAGATAATCTGTAATGGCTAGTTGTTGTACTGGCGTAGTCGTAGTAAAACTTGACGAAGGAGAGAATAAGTAAATTTATAGTTTCAAGTCATCAGTCATTTAGTATCTATTTACCTGCCAAATGGTTTTGTTAGGCCGACTTGCACCAACGTCCCAAACCTCGGGTTACCCTCTCGAATTAAGTTGATTCAACTAAACCTGAGTTAAGACGCTAAAACCTGAGGTCATCATGAGGCCGATCATCTTGGAGCAAGTACGTCTTAGTAGTTTTAAGAAATCTTCTGTGTGGAACTGATAACTAATTGAACATTTCAGGCTTGCGGTTCAAACTGGAGCTGAGCGAGTATCCGTTCATCAAGACCATCGAACACTCCGGCGGCACGAGATATCATTGCCAGACATGCAAATCCACTCTGCGCACTATCTATATATTAAAACAGCACATTCTCTTGAAACACATCACAAGCCAATGCCCCATGTGCGACAAAATTGTAACTGCATCCGAGAAACGACAACATCTCTCACGAGAGCACAAACTAGAAGAAGTCGGCACTGGAAACGACAAAATGTTAAAGGAATGGAGCCCATTAGTGTGCGATATTTGCAAAAGGAAATATGCCGACAAAACAACTCTGCGGTATCATTTGAAGTTAAATCACACTCACACGAAATGTCCAGACTGTCCTGGCCAGTTCTCAGAGAAAGATTTGCCGCTACATAGAAACGACGCACACGGCACGCCGATTCCCACTTGTGGAATATGCGGTTATAGGAACATACGAGAAGCTCTCGTCTTACGCCATCAAAAAACGGTGCATATGAGCGAGAAAACAATCCCTTGCAAGCTGTGCGACTTGACATTTTTCAGCAACGGATACTTGCGCAAGCATATGATAACGCACAGACCTGAGAAGATACACGAATGCTCGTATTGCCACAAGAAGTTTCCGAGGAAGACCACGATGCAAATGCACGAAAAAATACATAAAGGAGAGAAGAACAAGGTGTGCGCGATTTGTGGAGAGCGGTTCGTGCAGAAGGCCAGCCTCAACTACCATATGGGGAAGCATCATCCAGAAGCGTGTTAATATGTATGGTTCATGTTAATGACAGTCTAATAAAGTGAATATATGATACATTTTATATTTGGTTTTAAATGCAACGAACACTTTGAAAAAAGAGTCGGCGTGAGTAAATATGTATACAGATATTCATATCAAATTACAACCTTCTGGAACTAACAATCTCTGAGCTTAGATACGGACGAACAGACATGGCCGAACTATACGGGTTCTGGGCAACGGAATCCTTAAAGAACCTCGAAATACAACATCACAAAAGAGTATATTAAAGTAATTTAAAACCGCGGAACTGATTTTTTTCGTTAATAGTTTTTCTTTTGCTACTAGATTTTCTTCAGTAGTTTCATTTTTCAAAATTCCACCACCGTCTCAGTTGCTTGCCATCGCAAGACTGGCGCTCCCCACCGAGGGGCCGCCATCTTTCGATCCGGCACAGGAAACTCTTATTGCCTCCAATTTATCATAACAAGAAAACCATATCTTATATACTAATTTTAAAAGAAATACACTTAATTTTACAATAATAATAATAATTTAAAGTGTGTGTATGTAAAGTTACAATTGGTTTTAGTTAATATTACTATTCTAAATGGTCTATATAAAATATTTAAAACCATATTAATATTATAAATGCGAAAGTAACTCTGTTTGTCTGTCTGTTACCTCTCTTTACACTTTTTCCTTTAAGGCGAGGATATAGAGCCAATTCAAGAAATCGAGGGGGTGAGGAACTTTCCTCGCGAGGGGCGCCCCCCGCACACACAAGTTTGAGCCCCGCGCCGCGCTTGCCACAGTACGTCGGTAGACGCAGTAAACAACGTCCCTTTTATTTGAATGCTGAAAAACATGAATAAAATCGGAACTCGATTAAGTATGTAGATTATCTAATAAAAGTTAAATATTAGTAACACTTCGTGAACTTCAGGTGTAAAAGTTTCGGCTTCAGCGCAGTCATTAATATAAAAATTATAATATATGTAAAAAACCGTGGTGGCCTAGTTGTTCGACCTACCGCCTCTCATGCCGAGGGTCGGGGGTTCGATTCCGGCTCGCACCTCTAAGTTTACTTACGTGCGAAATTCAATTTGAATTTGCCATGAGCTTTTCGGTGAAGGAAAACATCGTGAGGAAACCTGCACGCATCTGCGAAGTAATTCAAAAGATGTGTGTGAAGTCCCGACCTAGATTTTTCAAAAACAAATGAAATCTGAAAAAAACATGCGTATTTGTCCTAAATATTTACGTTTAATATTTTTTTTTGCACTGTTGTTGAGACGTTTGTGTATTATTGTTAGATTTAATCGATTGCTGATATGTTTAACTATCTAATAAGATATTTTTTGTATTCGTAGGACGAATAATTGACAGATAATAGCAAAAATACCACGTGCACCCGTGCTCAGGTGTTTGAAAATTAAAAATGCCGCCATTTTATGACCGTTGACTTAAAAAAAAAACGTGGTGATTTATCGATGAAATTGATTGTACTACACGCCCTTAACGGCTCCGACATCGAAGACCAGACACACTGTATACTGCTGAGGTAGACTTTTCTAGAGATTTCTAGAATCTTCAATTCAACACGTACTTATGACCTAAATATGTAGGGTAAAGTAACTAAAAAATAGGGTAAGTTCGCCCTTTCGCGTCCATTTGACTGATCTCTTTGTAAAAAAACTTGACAATAGGTATACTAGCAGACTAATGAAATCAAAAGTAATTTCTGCCAATATAGACGCATACAAAAATAGACAAAAAGTACGTGCGCACAACCCATCCTATTTAGAAAAAAAAACAATTACTTAGTCTCAGGTATGCGTATGCGCGAAATGAGTGCCGGCGTTCGGAATATTAGCAAAAAAATGATAAGCAGTAGCATGTGTCACGGTAAGTTTTTCATTATTTATTTGAAATTGTTGATTCAGAGTTGTTGTTGTTAGACCTAAATAATGAACAATAAAATAAACTAATGATAAATTTGCTTGATTTTTTTGACTATTAACAGTTAAACTACGGTGGACGCGATTTACTACACCAAATTTATAAACTTTCCACTTTGCGTCCGCAATGGACGAAAACTACTCTATCTGTCTTTTAGTTTTATGGTGTTTTTTATGAAATCAAATCAAATATTTATTTATTTGCTTAAAAGAAGTGGATTTACAAAAGTAGTAATGTCTGGCGGACCCCAAACTAGGCAGGGCCTGTATCTTGGGACCCTGGAGTGCAATACGCGAAACAAAATGGTACAGACTTAAATATTATTAGATATTTAAATTAAATACTAATTTAATCTAGGTGTCGCTATTATCCACAAACGAAACAGGTGATGGCGCGCGCGCGCGCGTGTGTGTGTGTGTGTTTTTATGTATATGTTTATGTGTGTGTGAATTCGTATGTTTTTATGCATTTATGGGAGAAAAAAGAAGAAAAAATGATTTACACTAAGAAGTGCCTCCGTGTCATGATGAAATGAAATGTGTTTATTTGACAATGGAGGCTACATTACATTATTATCATTTTTTCTACCATGTATTTTTTATCGTCTTAAAGTAAGTAGAAACCGAAAAATCTTTTATTTATATAAAAAATCGACCTGTCTGTCATTTTTTTAATGCTATTAATTTGAGATTTTGCCATTTTATGTTTGAAATAGCACTAGATTGAATGTTGCTCAATAACATATATATATTTTTTTTAACTAAAATCCATATAGTTTTCGAATAAAATCGGATCTCAAAACACCTAATTTCGGTAGTATCCCTAAAGCCCCGCCTTAAGCCGATATTTGGAAAGGTATTAAACATAATTATTATATATACATATATTATGCATACATACATACACAGACACATGTAGGTATATATGTATATATACATATACATTTGTGTAATTACATTATGTCTGTACTGTTCCTGGGTGAATATCAAATTTCGTTTGAAAATTTCTCATTTCTATGGCGTATTTTTTTTTCAATATTTCGAGTATTTCGGACAACATACCCTGTAAAAGACTTAAATTCAATAAAATATATCTTATTGTGCCAAAAATAGCTCCAATACTTTTTAAGTTTTAGCAGTTTGAAAATTTGATTGCCAAAGAAATTAGAATTGCTCCAATGAAATTAGAAAATATGCCAATAAAATTAGAAATTAAACAATATTTTATCAAATATATTAGAGAAATGCGCCAAAAAAAATAGATGGGGTATAAAAGATAACCAGAAAATTAAAAATAAAAGCATTTAAATCGCAGGCATCAATTTTTGTCAAGGTTTTTGTTAAGTTAGTCTCTAAATTTGAGATCATATTTTTACCCGTATTAAAAACTGTATTTCACAAAAATCTACGTAATGTTGGTCTTTTTTATGATACCACAGATTTAACAGTGTTATTAAAATATATTTTCCATCATAGTTATAAACTCTGAATAATATCATGTATTTATGACATAAAATATTTGCAGCACTTTTTACAAATGTAATACGCGATCAACAAAAAATCAAGTTTTTTTTACAACCAACGTGTAATATAAGTAATGAAATAAAAGTATCTTCATTTAAACCAAAAAAAAGCGAGTAAATATTCTTATTTGCACATCATTTATGCTACAGATCGACCTAAGATTTTCTTAAATCTAAATTCCTTTAAAAAGTTGGTGATAAAAAATATTTTTTCAGTTCTTTCGTGGTAACTTTCTCTTGTTTGAATTCTTCATCATTTTTGATAAACCTAAAGGATTGTTTTTAATATCTTCTAAACGTTTCTTTGCTCTTTTTCAACTTTTCATCTTTTGTTTGCCCTTTTTTAGTCATTTTCATTTTTGGTTTCTTTACCTAGTAACAGGAACTTTTATGGTTTGTTTTTTTTTTTTAATTTCAATTGCAAATTTCTTCTTCTTTTGCGCCATTTAGATATTGAATCGGTTCGATTATATACGATATAGTTGTACCCATTTTTATGTTATTCTGTACCTACGACAAAGTGTTACTTATTTTAAAATGTTGAAACATATATTTGTTGCATTTTTTTAAATTATATAAACACAATGAATTGCTATATTTGCTATATTTTATATAAATCTCCAAATATAACATTTATTTAAACTGAAAAGAGACAAACAGTCGTTTTATTGATGGTTGTTTAGAGTAAGAAATGTTTTTTTTTGTATTATTAATAGAGTTAGGAATGATCATGAATAAAACAATCTACAAAAACAATTAAATCTAATAAAAGCGATATTTGTGATATATCTTTAGGAAAATTTACAATAAACTTCAAATTTCTATGGCTAAATCTAATTCCTTTGGCACTAAATGCCAAAGAAATCCAAAGAAATTAGCGCCAAAGAAATGAGATTAGGGTATAAATATTTTTTTACATCCGTAAGTATTTAAAGTATAATTTCAAATTAAAACTATATATGTTGATAATCGCAACATACATTCACTAAAAAAGTATAAAAAAATTAAAGTAGAATTTGAGTGTGAATTCGGTCGCCGAAGAAATTAGGCGCTTAGCGGAAAAAAATCCGCAAACGGCGATGTATAAAATATTTTTCCGAAACACGTCAAACTATGCTCAGGTTTTTACCAGTCGGATGTTAGATGGCAATTGAAGGAAGCGGGGACGTGAGGTGGGGCTAGTCTAGGTAAAATGATAACAAAATGCGAGACTGCTCAAGTACGCCAAAGAAATGAGGTGTTTTTGGGTAGGACAAAACTGATTTTACAATAACTTTTGACCAGACAATTACAAAAAATATTCTAGTTGAGTTTTGTATAATTAAACATTTCTAAATACAGGAAACACTATTGGAGACGTCAAAATCGGAGTAAAACATTAAATTATAATTGTTTAAAAAAAATAACACTGTGGTAGACGCGCCAAAGAGCTTAGATTTTTGAAGTTTAAAATTTTTTTTCGATAACTTCTGAATTATTATTTATTGCCTTTTTTGATGGCAATGTTGCTTCCCAGTAAGATCTTTACCCAAGCCTGACTCTTATAGTTCAATTTTCATGAAGTTAACATGGGTGGACAAGTGCAAAACATGAAATCTGATATTCACCCTCCTTGAATGTGTGGTGTTCATTAAAGTATATTGTATTGTATATACGTATATACGATACAGGCCTTGCCTAGTGTGGGTATCACTGTTAAACGGTAAAATAGTGTGTACAACTTTGTGAAATAAATAAATTTGTATTTGTATTTGTATTTTGTATATACGTCGAAGATAATCTGTTATGGCTTGTTGTTGTACTGGCGTAGTCGTAGTAAAACTTGACGAAGGAGAGAATAAGTAAATTTATAGTTTCAAGTCATCAGTCATTTAGTATCTATTTACCTGCCAAATGGTTTTGCTAGGCCGACTTGCACCAACGTCCCAAACCTCGGGTTATCCTCTCGAATTAAGTTGATACAACTAAATCTGAGTTAGGACGCTAAAACCTGAGGTCATCATGAGGCCGATCATCTTGGTGCAAGTAGGTCCTAGTAGTCTTGAGAAATCTTCTGTGTGGAACTGATAACTAATTGAACATTTCAGACTTGCGGTTCAAGCTGGAGCTGAGCGAGTATCCGTTCATCAAGATCAGCGAACACTCCGGCGGCACGAGATATCATTGCCAGACATGCGAATCCACTCTGCGTACTATCCGTTTATTAAGGCAGCACATTCTCTTGAAACACATCACAAGCCAATGCCCCATGTGCGACAAAATTGTAACTGCATCCGAGAAACGACAACATCTCTCACGAGAGCACAAACTAGAAGAAGTCGGCACTGGAAACGACAAAATGTTAAAGGAATGGAGCCCCTTTGTGTGCGATATTTGCAAAAGGAAATATGCCGACAAAAAAACTCTGCGGTATCATTTGAAGTTCAAGCACTCTTTCTCGAAATGTCCAGACTGTCCTGGCCAGTTCTCAAATAAAGATCTGCCGCTACATAGAAACGACGCACACGGCACGCCGATTCCCACTTGTGGAATATGCGGTTATAGGAACGCAATAGAAGCTCTCGTGTTACGCCATCAAAAAACGGTGCATATGAGCGAGAAAACAGTATCTTGCAAGCTGTGCGACTTGAAATTTTTCAACAACGGATACTTGAACAAGCATATGATAACGCACAGACCTGAGAAGATACACGAATGCTCGTATTGCCACAAGAAGTTTCCGAGGAAGACCACGATGCAAATGCACGAAAAAATACATAAAGGAGAGAAGAACAAGGTGTGCGCGATTTGTGGAGAGCGGTTCGTGCAGAAGGCCAGCCTCAACTACCATATGGGGAAGCATCATCCAGAAGCGTGTTAATATGTATGGTTCATGTTAATGACAGTCTAATAAAGTGAATATATGATACATTTTATATTTGGTTTTAAATGCAACGAACACTTTGAAAACAGTCGGCGTGACTAAATGTATACAGATATTCATATCAAATTACAACCTTCTAGAACTAACAATTTCCGAGCTAAGATGCGGACATACGGACGAACAGACATGGCCGAACTATACGGGTTCTGGGCAACGGAATCCTTAAAGAACCTCGAAATTCAACATCACAAAAGAGTATATTAAAGTAATTTAAAACCGCAGAACTGATTTTTTTCGTTAATAGTTTTTCTTTTGCTACTAGATTTTCTTCAGTAGGTATTAGGTAACTCAATTATAAAGAAAACTCATTGTTCGCGCATTCACGCTCCAAGGCGACCGCGGGGGCAACTACGTAGAAGAACGGGGCGGGAGGGGCAGGCCGCCCGCCCGCGCCCGCGACCAGGTGCGGCACTTGCCGACAGACGCGCCGCCGTATACACCTGTGTCGCGCATTACCCAAATCTGTCTCTTACGATTTTATTATATTTAAATTGTCTAAGCAAGTCGACTTTTATTTCAAATGTTCCAATACTGAACATTTTTGGCGACCGTGAAATTCGTTGCTGCTAGCAACGCCGAATCTGCGAAACAGCTGATTTCGAATATCAACGGATGACCGTTATTCGAATTTTCGGGAAGTTGGCTTTTCCGTTCATTTATTTCCACTTTTTTTCAAAAAAAAAAAAAAAAAAACTAGCATCCGTAGCAGCCGATTATGGGGCACCTCCCGGAGTCGCGAACTAATGGGATTTTCTCATTGTACTCGTGCGGGATGGATTTCGCGGGACCGTTTATGATTTGTAGTCGTAAAGGCCGAGGTAATAGAATTTCTAAATGTTATCTGTGCTTATTCGTTTGCCTCACTACCAAAGCCGTTCATTTAGAGTTAGTCAGCGACTTAAGTACCCAAGCTTTCAGGCAGGCTAAAGTAACCCGTTAAGACTAGGTGTCAGAATATGGGAATTCATAAGAAGAAACCACAAGCTGCAACAGACATTCATTTACTTTCAATTATCATTTGCATTTCGTATATAAGGTGGGTGTACCATGGAAGGCCATGCTCCTTTGAAGGCCAACTATAAAAAAGTCATAGTTATTGTCATGTACAAATTCCTTCCACTCATATTAAGCTTCATCAAACCCAAGGACACAGACGGGGCGGCGAGTCTCTGGCGACGCTATTTTGTTTCTGAAGTCCCTCGCTTCGTAGACTTCGGTCGTCGACGTTAAAATTGTAGTTTGAGCGCACAGTAAAAGGTCATTATTTATGTAACTAACCTATTACTATTTTATTTTTTTACTGTAAATTGTCACATAAGGGTTTGACTTAGTACTAAAGAACAAAATATTTAGTGTGCTTCGATTTTAGTTAAATTAAAATATGATTAGTTTTCTTATGAAGGCCAGTGGTTCCTTGTAAGGCCAATCAAAAATTTGACGATTGGCCTTGCTAGGGTACATTGGCCTTACTAGAAACATTTACAAATCGTGGAAATATGAACATTTAGTTTTAAGTTATAAATACGTACCGAGCAAGTTGAAAGTGTTGAAACAATGTTTTATGTTTATAATACTAATTTATAAGGGTTATTCATCTTTTTAACTCAGATAGGAACATTTTGGCCTAACAAAGAACGGACTCCTAAGAAGGCCATTATAGATTTTTATTATAATTTCATTCTTAAATGCATTGGCAACTTATTTGCTATCGATGTAATGCTCGCTACTGAAATGTTTAAAAAAAATCCATATTACTCGTATTCTTAGTTATACGATGGTATTCAAGGAATGTTCGTCGAGTTTTTTAAAGAAGTTTATAATATGTAAAGGTTTCATGTTTCGTTAAGATTAAAGAGCTTCTTATGTACTAGTTTTAGTAGAAGTGCATATTTTTATTATTATAACTCTAGTTTTAAGTTTAACGACTGATTTATAATAATGGCCTTGTAAGGAGCTCTGTTCCTTGCAAGGCCGTTTGGAAGAGCTTCACAAAAGTTAAGTTTATTAAATAGTGATTACATCTAGAATAAAAAAAAGTCATTTATATGTTACACAATGAAACAAAGTGTCACTTAATAAATAGTTTCTATCATTTAACCAGTAAATTAACGAATAAAAACTGTTTATTCGTTACAGTGGCCATCCATGGGTCACCCACCTTAGTCAGAAAATGAATTTACTAGCGCTTTCTAGAGCCGTTGCTTGAGAAGAAGCGCAACAAACTCAGCAGGCCTTGTTTCAAAATTCCACATACAGATTACATTTGCATTACATGTATAAAATGTATATATAGGTACGTACTAAAATTAAATTGAAGGGATGTTAGTCCCTAACAGATATTTATCTTTTAAAGAATATGTTTAGGATTCTCGTATGCAACGGTCGGGAAACCTAGGTTTGTTCCTCACTAGATGATTTTCCATGAGCTTTGGAAGATCCTATGGCTCCCCGCGCACCCCGCACCCTACGCCCGCGCACCGCCGCGCCCGGGCGCGCCCCCGTGACCAGGAGAACCTCGGTGAACGCATAGCTGAACGCACGCAACCTGCGCACGCGCACTCTCCTATCTGTCTGTCTTGTGCTTTCTACGCGCCCTCGTGCTTTGAGGTGACGCCTTTCTTCTATGAACTATCTCTCTGTGCTTTGGGGTGCTTTCTGTGCTTTTGGACTATCTGAACGGCGCCTGTGTGGCCTTACACGGTGCCCGCGCTGGAGTTGAGACGAGAGAAGAATCCGGGCCATCGGATTTCATACGGTGAGTGGACTGCCTTTGTCTCTTGACCGTTGTTGCGATCATCATCAGAACCAACTGAGCTATCGAACCTTTCCATACAGAATATGTATTACAAATGATACTCCTTCAAACATAATATCTAGACAATAATTTCTTAAAGTAGGTAGGTAATTTACTAGGAAATAGCCTCAGCACTGTTAACTAAGTAAAATTACACTTAACAATATTTATATAGAAGCCGTCACAAGAAAATTTACTACAGTTGGCCTAATTTTACTTACGAGGGCTGTTTGATAAGTAGCTGTTTTCTAAATGTACTAATATCACTGACCGAAAATATGTATACCACCGTTTTAAGCCATTCTTCAGAGGCGGGAAAATTAAAAAAACCGGCCAAGTGCGTGTCGGCCACGCGCAAAGTATAGGGTTCCGAAGTTGACGATGCCCACAGTACCTTTCTAAGACTTATTAGCATCTAGCTAGCCTGTGGTATGACGTGCCCGCCCGACGCCCCTTTTTTTTTTTTTTAACCTTGGGAAAATGCCTTTACGCATCCCGTCCGGGGGACCAGGACGGGTATGACGGACTCCCAGGCAGTTGGCCCAAACTGCCCGGACTACCGTCTAAAAACCCAAGGGTTTACCTCATGCCGCACAGCGACGGGGCGCGGGATCGCCGTGACGCATTCAACCGCTGCCCCGTCGCGGCCGCCCACCGGAGCAGGACTCCTCCAAGTTGGGGCTGGAAGCCCCCCACCGCTGGAGGCGTGCCGAGGAAACAAGACACGCCGACCAGCCCGAGGACTCGACCCACGGGCAGTGAACCCCCCCGGTTCACCACCCGAGTCCTCAGCAGCAATCCACTAGGGGTTGGGTTTTGGGGAAACCCCTTCCCCCTTCTGTGGATTCTGCGCACCTCAGGTGGGGTTGCGGAAGACAGGGAGAACGGCGCGTCGTAATACCGACACTCCTCTTCCCCCGCAACCTCACCCCACAAAAGCAGCCCTTACGGGCCGCAACCTCCAAGTGAGGCCCCAGTCAGCAGGTGACCGGGGCCGCACAAACGTCGCCCTGAAAAGGGCAACGTCCCCACTCGTCTCCTCTGCAACGCCCCTTGCTTAAATCAAAGGGACGTGCAGAGAGACACTCCGAGGCTAAAGCCTCCCCCCCTTGTCGGGTATTAGCCATCAGCCTTCAATATCCCGCATGCGGGAAATTGTAGACCGATGCCCAGGGTGCACCGGCACCAAGCACTCCCGTTCCCCCAGATGAATCCGAAAGGACTCCGCCCAACGCCCCTGCCGCTCGAGAGAAATCATTGGTTTTTTAATCATTTCATAAGTTGGTCGACTATTACTCGTAAGTTTGTACAGCCTACTTAGCTGTGATAGTTTTCCTTTCAACTACGTTATATATGCCACAACCGTGATTTTTATACCCCCGGAAATGAAGGAGGAGCATTTAGTACTTATCTATTTACCTGCCAAATAGTTTTGCTAGACCGACTTGCACCAACGCCCACCTCGGGTTACCCTCTCGAATTAAGTTGATACAACTAACCTGAGTTCAGACGCTAAAACCTGAGGTCATCATGAGGCCGATCATCTTGGTGCAAGCAGGTCCTAGTAGTCTTAAGAAATCTTCTGTGTGGAACTGATAACTAATTGAACATTTCAGACTTGCCGTTCAAGCTGGAGCTGAGCGAGTATCCGTTCATCAAGATCAGCGAACACTCCGGCGGCACGAGATATCATTGCGAGACATGCAAATCCACTCTTCGCACTATCTATATATTAAAGCGGCACATTCTCATGAAACACATCACAAGCCAATGCCCCATGTGCGACAAAATTGTAACTGCATCCGAGAAACGACAACATCTCTCAAGAGAGCACAATCTAATAGAAGTCGGCAATGGAAACAACAAAATGTTAAAGGAATGGAGCCCATTAGTGTGCGATATTTGCAATAGGAAATATTTCGACAAAAAATCTCTGCGGTATCATTTGAAGTTCAATCACACTTACTCGAAATGTCCAGACTGTCCTGCCCAGTTCTCAGAGAACGATCTGCCGCTACATAGAAACGACGCACACGGCACGCCGATTCCCACTTGTGGAATATGCGGTTATAGGAACAAACGAAAAGATCGCGTGTTACACCATCAGAGACAGGTGCATATGAACGAGAAAACGGTCCCTTGCAAGCTGTGTGACATGAAATTTTTCGACAAGGGATACTTGCGCAGGCATATGATAACGCACAGCCCTCAGAAGATACACGAATGCTCGTATTGCCACAAGAAGTTTCCGAGGAAGAACACGTTGCGTATGCACGAAAAAATACATAAAGGAGAGAAGAACAAGGTGTGCGCGATCTGTGGAGAGCGGTTCGTGCAGAAGGCCAGCCTTAACTACCATATGGGGAAGCATCATCCAGAAGCGTGTTAATATTTACGGTTCATGTTAATGTCAGTCTCTTAAAGTAAATTATATGATACATTGTTTCATTTGATTCCACCATCCCCATTTCGTCACTAGTGTAGGGAATGTGTGTACGGGACTTGTGTTCTTGGATTCCATCCTTATGTTGTGGATATTTCTCCAGCGCGAACGAAGCGCTTCGCTTCATTCTTCATCATGCGAACAGCTAAGGAGTGGAATTCTCTACCGATAGTTAAAACTTGATATTTTCAAGTCGAGAGTGAACAGGTACTATTTAAGTAAGCATGTTTCACCTTCGACTACATCGTCACTTACTATGAGGTGAGATCGTGGTCAAATGCTTGCTTATAATAAACTAGCTTTTTGCCCGCGACTTCGTACGCATAAAATATTGAATTTAATGCAAATCGAGATTTTATCGAATGCTTTTTTGGTGGTGATAGAGCGTGGTGCAAGAACCGTCGGGATACCTACCACCGCTTTACTCGCTAACTTGCCGCAAAATGTAAATTCTTTTTCTGACGTGTAAAGGTGCCCCTATGTTGCCAATTTGCTGAATAAATGATTGAATTGAATTGAATTGAATGATGATGGTTAATCCATACAAACGTTCATCCCCTATTTCACCCCCGTAAAAGTGAATTTTCCAAACCCGTGTTTAATTATTTGTCATCAATCGTCTAAATCATAACATTTCGGGCGTTTAACTTCAAAAATGATGATTCATCTACATGAACTTTCATCCCCTCTTTCAACCCCTTAAATATGAAATTTCTAAAAATGCTGAAAGACGTGTTTAATCATTTGTAATCAAATATATGAATCAAAATATTTCGGTCAAATAACTTCAAAGATTAAGGTTCATCCATACAAACTTTCATCCCCTATTTCATCCCCTTAAAGACGAAATTTAGAAAAATGCTGAAACACGTGTTTAATTATTTGTAATCGAATATCTAAATCGAAACGTTTTGGAAGCTTAACTTCAAAATAACGTTTCATCCATAAAAACTTTCATCCCCTATTTCACCCCCTTAAAGGCAAAATTTCTAAAAATCTAGTTAACTTTTTATTTTACACTTTAGTTTAAGCTTAAGTAAAGATTTGGAGCGGTATTTAAGCGAAAATTGTTGGTAAGCGAACTTTAAATCATTGAAACCTAAACAATTATTTTAACTGAAAAATAGTTAAAGAAACCTAATTATGATTTTTAAATACCTATTCAACGATACCCTACATTCCATAGTTAGTCGACTTTCTTTTTTCTTTTTAGGGTTCAGGACCCAATGGGTAAAACGGGACCCTATTATTAAGACTCCGCTGTCTGTCTATCACCAGGCTGTATCTCATGACTCGTGATGGTTAGACAGTTGAAATTTTCACAGATGATGTAAGTATTTCTGTTGTCGCTATAACAAAAAATAATAAAAAGAGTGAATAAAATGAATTTTTAAAGGGACGTCCATACAGCAGACGTGATTTTTTGCCGTTTTTATAGATGTCCGCGAACTTCGTCCCGCGTAGACTTAGAATTTGCGTACCCGACCGAAAATACTATACATATAGACACTTATAGTTATAGAAGTACTAGCTGACCCCGCGGACTTCGTACCGCCTTGGAATTTTTTTTGGTATGAAAAATAGCTTACGACCTATTCTCAGACCTACTGAACATACACCCCAAATTTCATAATAATCGGTAGAGCCGTTTCGGAGGAGTTTGGTTACAAACACTGTGACACGAGAATTTTATATATTAGATTGAAAAATTGGTTTGACCCGTGGAAAACCCGTTCCCATGGAAACATCGGAATAAAATTTGGTCCGGTAATTTTTGCATGAAAAGCGAACAAATTAACAGACAGACAAAAATTGAAAAAAACCGGCCAAGTGGGTAACGGGCCACGCGCAATGTAAGTACCTATAGCGTTTCCAAGTAGACATGCCCACAGTACCTTTCTAAGGCCCGCCCGACGCCCTTGCCTGCCGCTCGAGTAAAATAATTGGTTTTTCAATTATCATTACGATAGATAGGTATAATTATTATTTAGAAATGATATTTAAAATTACTTATATGGCTCATAACTTAACATTTAGAACCTGTTTTATATACTACTACAACAGCCTATTTACGGCCCACTGCTGGGCACAGGCCTCCTTTCATCACGAGAGGGTTTTATATAGCTTACTTTATATTAGTAACTAGTTGTGCCCCGCGACTTCCTCTGCGTGTATTCCACGCAATATAATAATATTGCCTATAACTTACTTTTCGATATCCGATTTTAATGAAACAGCTTATATGTAGCTCCGAATGATGCTCTGTCTACCTATGTGAAAACTGCATTTATATCAGCTCTCTTCTCAAATCATCTCAACAAACCAACAGACAGACAGACAGGTAGAAAGAGACAGACTAATTAACCTTTTATTGATATATAACATAAGTATAAGATGATAAGGTGATATTTAGAAGATAATCTGATAAGGCTAGTCGTTGTACTGGCGTAGTCGTAAATAGTAGAACTTAGCAAAGGAGAGAATAGGTAAATTTACAGTTTCAAGTCATCAGTCATTCAGTATCTACTTATCTGCCAAATACTCTTGCTAGGCCGACTTGCATCAACGCCGCAAACCTCGGGTTACCCTCTCGAATTAAGTTGATACAACTAAACCTGAGTTAAGATGCTAAAACCTGAGGTCATCATGAGGCCGATCATCTTGGTGCAAGCAGGTCCTAGTAGTCGTAAGAAATCTTCTGTGTGGAACTGATAACTAATTGAACATTTCAGACTTGCCGTTCAAACTGGAGCTGAGCGAGTATCCGTTCATCAAGATCAGCGAACACTCCGACGGCACGAGATATCATTGCGAGACATGCGAATCCACTTCGCACACTATCGATATGTTAAAGCGGCACATTCTCATGAAACACATCACAAGCCAATGCCCCATGTGCGACAAAATTGTAACTGCATCCGAGAAACGACAACATCTCTCACGAGAGCACAATCTAATAGAAGTTGGCAATGGAAACAACAAAATGTTAAAGGAATGGAGCCCATTAGTGTGCGATATTTGCAATAGGAAATATTTAGACAAAAAAGCTATGCGGTATCATTTGAAGTTCAATCACACTTACACGAAATGTTCAGACTGTCCTGCCCAGTTCTCAAAGAAAGATCTCCCGCTACATAGAAACGACGCACACGGCACGCCGATTCCCACTTGTGGAATATGCGGTTATAGGAACATACGAGGAGCTCTCGTGTTACGCCATCAAAGAAAGGTGCATATGAACGAGAAAACGGTTCCTTGCAAGCTGTGTGACATGAAATTTTTCAACAAGGGATACTTGAACAGGCATATGATAACGCACAGACCTGAGAAGATACACGAATGCTCGTATTGCCACAAGAAGTTTCCGAGGAAGAATACGTTGCGTTTGCACGAAAAAATACATAAAGGAGAGAAGAACAAGGTGTGCGCGATTTGTGGAGAGCGGTTCGTGCAGAAGGCCAGCCTCAACTACCATATGGGGAAGCATCATCCAGAAGCGTGTTAATATTTATGGTTCATGTTAATGACAGTCTCTTAAAGTAAATATATGATACATTGTTTGTTTTGATTCCACCATCCCCATTTCGTCAATACACTACGGGACTAGGCGTGTTCTTGGATTCCATCCTTATATTGTAAATATTTCTCCGGCGCGCACGAAGCGCTTCGCTTCATGCTTCATCATGCGAACAGCTAAGAGGTGGAATTCTCTACCGATAGTTATAACTTGATCTTTTCAAGTCGAGAGTGAACAGGTACTATTTAAGTAAGCATGTTTCACCTTCGACTACATCGTCACTTACCATGAGGTGAGATCGTGGTCAAATGCTTGCTTATAATAAACTAGCCTTTTGCCCGCGACTTCGTACGCTTAAAATATTGAATTTAATGCAAATCGAGATTTTAGCGAATGCTTTTTTGGTGGTGGTAGGACGTGGTGCAAGGACCGTCGGGATACCTACCACCGCTTTACTCGCTAACTTGCCGCCAAATGTAAATTCTTTTTCTGACGTGTAAAAGTGCCCCTGTGTGGCCAATTTGCTGAATAAGTGATTGAATTGAATTGATGATGGTTAATCCATACAAACGTTCGTCCCCTATTTCACCCCCGTAAAAGTGAATTTTCCAAATCCGTGTTTAATTATTTGTAATCAATCGTCTAAATCATAAAATTTCGGGCGTTTAACTTCAAAAATGATGATTCATCTACATGAACTTTCATCCCCTCTTTCAACCCCTTAAATATGAAATTTCTAAAAATGCTGAAAGACGTGTTTAATTATTTGTAATCAAATATATAAATCAAAATATTTCGGTCAAATAACTTCAAAGGTGAAGGTTCATCCATACAAACTTCCATCCCCTATTTCATCCCCTTAAAGACGAAATTTAGAAAAATGCTGAAACACGTGTTTAATTATTTGTAATCGAATATCTAAATCGAAACGTTTTGGAAGCTTAACTTCAAAATAACGGTTCATCCATAAAAACTTTCATCCCCTATTTCACCCCCTTAAAGGCATAATTTCTAAAAATCTAGTCTCGTTTTTGTATTTTTTAGTTTTTTTTTATATTCTACACAGGCGGGTTTTATATTTTACGCAATCGTTTTTTTCTTGTTTTTTAATTAACTTTTTATTTTACACTTTAGTTCAAGCTTAAGTAAAGATTTGGAGCGGTAATTTAACCGAAAATTGTTGGTAAGCGAACTTTAAATCATTGAAAACCTAAACAATTCTTTTAACTGAAAAATAGTTAAAGAAACCTAATTATGATTTTTAAATACCTATTCAACGATACCCTACATTCCATAGTTAGTCGACTTTCTTTTCTCTTTTTTGGGTTCCGGACCCAATGGGTAAAACGGGACCCTATTATTAAGACTCCGCTGTCTGTCTGTCACCAGGCAAATTTTCACAGATCTGTTGTCGCTATAACAACAAATAATAAAAAAGTGAATAAAATGGATTTTTAAAGCAGACGTGATTTTTGGCGGTTTTAAAGATGTCCGCGAACTTCGTCCCGCGTAGACTTAGAATTTGCGTACCCGACCGAAAATACTATACATATAGACACTTATAGTTATAGAAGTACTAGCTGACCCCGCGGACTTCGTACCGCGTTGGATTTTTTTTGTATGAAAAATAGCTTACGACCTATTCCCAGACCTACTGAACATACACCCCAAAGGTCATAATAATCGGTAGAGCCGTTTCGGAGGAGTTTGGTTACAAAGACTGTGACACGACAATTTTATATATTAGATTGAAAAATTGGTTTGACCCGTGGAAACCCGTTCCCATGGAAATATCGGGATAAAATTTGGTCCGGTAATTTTTGCATGAATAGCGTTTCCAAGTATACGATGCCCACAGTGCCTTTCAGACATAGACGTAAATAATATAGACCCGGTCTAACGTACACGTAATATGTCCCCACTTCCACGGTGTCCAATCCAAAGTTCTGTCACCGAGCGTGCGTGACAATAAGCGTTTTTAAAAAAACTTTTTTCGAAACTGTTTCTCAGTATCTAAACACTCGTCTCGTTGTTGAAAAAATGTGACCCAGCTTTAGTGTCACGATATAAGTTTAACTTTGGATTGGACACCAATGAAGTGGGGAAACATGACATGTATCTACGTTAGGCCGGGTCCATACGAAGTATTATTTATGTCTATGCTTTCAGACTTCGTGCCCGCCCGACGCCCCTGCCTGCAGCTCGAGTAAAATAATTGGTTTTTCAATTATCATTATGATAGATAGGTATAATTTGAACCTGTTTTATATAGCTTACTTTATATTAGTAACTAGTGCCCTGCGACTTCCTCTGCGTGGAATATAATAGTAGGTACATTACAGACCTAGGGCAGTGAATTCGTTAATGTCCCAGATCGCAGGTGTTTGTGACCCGAACCGCAGGTGAGGGCCATAAATATGCGATCTGGGGCTTTACGAATTACCGCCCGTGGTTTGTCAAAAGTTTTACGTCTTGCCTTGGCCAGAAAGTGAGATTTTCTCTCCGCGTAGCGGGCATAAAATCACACTTTACGGCCATGGGTGACGTAAAATAATATTACCTACCTGTGAAAACTGCATTCATATCAGCTCTCATCTCAAATCATCTCAACAAAGCAACAGACGGACAGACAGGTAGAAAGAGACAGACTAATTAACCTTTTATTGATATATAACATAAGTATATAATGATAAGGTGATATTTATAAGATAATCTGATAAGGCTAGTCGTTGTACTGGCGTACTTAGTCGTAAATAGTAGAACTTAGCGAAGGAGAGAATAGGTAAATTTACAGTTTCAAGTCATCAGTCATTTAGTATCTACTTATCTGCTAAATACTTTTGCTAGGCCGACTTGCATCAACGCCGCAAACCTCGGGTTACCCTCTCGAATTAAGTTGATACAACTAAACCTGAGTTAAGACGCTAAAACCTGAGGTCATCATGAGGCCGATCATCTTGGTGCAAGCAGGTCCTAGTAGTCTTAAGAATTTTTCTGTGTGGAACTGATAACTAATTGAACATTTCAGACTTGCCGTTCAAGCTGGAGCTGAGAGAGTATCCGTTCATCAAGATCAGCGAACACTCCGGCGGCACGAGATATCATTGCGAGACTTGCAAATCCACTCTGCACACTATCGATATGTTAAAGCGGCACATTCTCATGAAACACATCAGAAGCCAATGCCCCATGTGCGACAAAATTGTAACTGCATCCGAGAAACGACAACATCTCTCAAGAGAGCACAATCTAGTAGAAGTCGGCACTGGAAACAACAAAATGTTAAAGGAATGGACCCCATTAGTGTGCGATATTTGCAATAGGAAATATTTCGACAAAAAAGCTATGCGGTATCATTTGAAGTTCAATCATTCTTACTCGAAATGTCCAGACTGTCCTGCCCAGTTCTCAAAGAATGATCTGCCGCTACATAGAAACGACGCACACGGCACGCCGATTCCCACTTGTGGAATATGCGGTTATAGGAACACACGAAAAGATCGCGTGTTACTCCATCAAAGAAAGGTGCATATGAACGAGAAAACGGTTCCTTGCAAGCTGTGTGACATGAAATTTTTCAACAAGGGATACTTGAACAGGCATATGATAACGCACAGACCTGAGAAGATACACGAATGCTCGTATTGCCACAAGAAGTTTCCGAGGAAGAACACGTTGCGTTTGCACGAAAAAATACATAAAGGAGATAAGAACAAGGTGTGCGCGATCTGTGGAGAGCGGTTCGTGCAGAAGGCCAGCCTCAACTACCATATGGGGAAGCATCATCCAGGAGCGCGTTAATATTTATGATTCATGTTAATGACAGTTTCTTAAAGTAAATATATGATACATTTAATATTTGGTTTTAAATGCAACGATTGCTACTAGATTTTCTTCAGTAGGTATTAGGTAACTCATCTATAAAAAAACTCATTCAGGCAGGCTAAAGTAAACTTGAAAAAAAGTTAATGACAAAACAAAAAACCCGATTGTGTAAAATATAAAAAAAAATACAAGAACAAGACAAGATTATACATTTTTGCCTATCTACATTTTGAATGCGTCCCAACTGTAGAAATCGTGGGCGTTAAGTACGTTTTTAGCGCCTACTAACTAGTCTTGTTTTTATATTTTTTAATTAACTTTTTATTTTACACTTTTTAGTTAATGCTGTACTTAAGTACATATTTGGAAAGGTATTTAAGCCAATATACATACCTTATACATACATATTATATATTCACGAGCTGACCCGGTGAACTTCAGTCCGCCGTTCGTCGCGGTGGACAAACGGTCGCCGTCAGGCCGTCGCGTCATTTTGATCTCGGCAGGAAATAATCTCGTTCTTGGTGACGTCCCGGTGACGGTGGCGCGGGTAGCGGTGGACAAACAGCCTAACAGTCATGCGCGACGTCAGCTGTCGATTGCGGAAGATGGAGGAAGCGAATTTGCAATCGTATTTAAAATCATCATGTTTTTTTTGCTTGCACTTTTTTGATATTTTAATTGGTATTGTGGCGCCACTGTATATTCGTGGCGGACACAAATCCAAAAAAATCAAAGATCATAGAAATCGGTTCACCAGTTCTTGAGTTATAAAGTGGTGTAACCATAGACGTAAATAATATAGACCCGGTCTAACGTACATGTAATATGTCCCCACTTCCTCGGTGTCCAATCCAAAGTTCTGTCACCGAGCGTGCGTAACGTGCGTTACAATAAGCGTTTTTTAAAAAGCTTTTTTCGAAACTGTTTCTCAGTATCTAAAAACTCGTCTCTTTGTTGCAAAAATGTGACCCAGCTTTAGTGTCACGATACAAGTTTAACTTTGGATTGGACACCAAGGAAGTGGGGACACATGACATGTTTCTACGTTAGGCCGGGTCCATACGAAGTATTATTTATGTCTATGGGTGTAACTAACACGACTTTGTTTTATATATATTTATAATATAATATATACATACCTTTTGTGTAATTACATTGTCTGTGCTGTTCCTTGAATGTTGGTGTTTAATAAAGTAGGTATATTGTATTAGCTTCTGCCCGCGACTTCGTCCGCGTGGAATTCGGTTATAGCGTTCCCGCGGGAATTGAGCGTTAAACTGTAACAAATTATATACGAAAACCTTCCTCTTGAAACACTCTATCAATTAAAAAAACCGCATCAACCGTTGCGTAGTTTTAAAGATTTACGCATACATAGGGATATAGGGACAGAGAAAGCGACTTTGTTTTATACTATGTAGTGATACGTCGAAGATAATCTGATACGGCTAGTCGTTGTAGAACTGAGCGAAGGAGAGAACAAGTAAATCTATAGTTAGTTATCAGTCATCAGTCATTTAGTATCTATTTACCTGCCAAATGGTTTTGCTTTTTGCTAGACCGACTTGGCGACTTGCATCAACGCCCCAAACCTCGGGTTACCCTCACGAATTAAGTTGATACAACTAAACCTGAGTTAAGACGCTAAAACCTGAGGTCATCATGAGGCCGATCATCTTGGTGCAAGCAGGTCCTAGTAGTTTTAAGAAATCTTCTGTGTGGAACTGATAACTAATTGAACATTTCAGGCTTGCGGTTCAAGCTGGAGCTGAGCGAGTATCCGTTCATCAAGATCAGCGAACACTCCGGCGGCACGAGATATCATTGCCAGCCATGCAAATCCACTCTGCGCACTATCTATATATTAAAGCAGCACATTCTCTTGAAACACATCACAAGCCAATGCCCCATGTGCGACAAAATTGTAACTGCATCCGAGAAACGACAACATCTCTCACGAGAGCACAAACTAGAAGAAGTCGGCACTGGAAACGACAAAATATTAAAGGAATGGCGCCCATTAGTGTGCGATATTTGCAATAGTAAATATTCCACCAAAAAAGCTATGCGGTATCATTTGAAGTTCAATCACACTTACTCGAAATGTCCAGACTGTCCTGCCCAGTTCTCAGAGAAAGATCTGCCGCTACATAGAAACGACGCACACGGCACGCCGATCCCCACTTGTGGAATATGCGGTTTCAGGAACGCAATAGAAGCTCGCGTGTTACTCCATCAAAGACAGGTCCACATGAAAGAGAAAACAATCCCTTGCAAGCTGTGCGATTTGAAATTTTTCAACAAGAGAAACTTGAACAGGCATATGATAACACACAGTCCTGAGAAGATACACGAATGCTCGTATTGCCACAAGAAGTTTCCGAGGAAGAACACGTTGCGTATGCACGAAAAAATACATAAAGGAGAGAAGAACAAGGTGTGCGCGATCTGTGGAGAGCGGTTCGTGCAGAAGGCCAGCCTCAACTACCATATGGGGAAGCATCATCCAGAAGCGTGTTAATATTTATGGTTCATGTTAATGGCAGTCTCTTAAAATAAATCTAGGTATGTTAAATTTATAAATTTTATTTTACTATTTGATCGGCGTGATCAATACGAGTAGGTAAGTAATGTAAATATGTATTACATATTCATGACCAATTGGAAAGTTCTAAGTTAACTTGATTAAGAATTATTAATCTTATCATACACCACGACTCGATTCAAATTTTCAGTGGATTCGATGCCTTTGGACTCTTCCGCGGCATCAAATGGAATGTTTTCTTGTGAACAGTCAGAGATCTTTGGTTGTCGAAGGTTTTCGCGCACGACTGGCAATTCAGCACGATCGGCTTGACCCCGTGAACCTTCACCTCGTGGTCATTCTTCTTTGTGTAGTCCGTGAATTTCTCACCACAGTACCCGCATTTGTTTCTTTTGTTCATTAAGACATGGACGTTGCGCTCGTGCTCCTGCATTCTCAGTTTAGCGGCGAACACCTTAGGACAGTATCGACAGCTAAAATCACCGGTGATATGTCTGTAACTGTGCGCTTGCAATATGCGCTTCGTAACGAAACCGGCGCCGCATATTTCGCAAATACAATTCCTATAATGCTCGTTCATGTGCGCCAGTAGAACTTTGAAGTTGCTGAACTCCGCGGCACATTCGACGCAAACGTGCAAATTACTGTCAAACCGGAATGGGACTAGGTGATTCTTCAGATCCGTGATGATCGGTCGGTCGTGTGCCGTTCTTAAATGCTCCATAAGTTGGCCGAGGTCTTGGATGCTTGTGGAGCAGATAGTGCAGCGTAAAGCGGTAATGTCAAGTTTGACGATGAAGCCTACGATTGATTCGCCTTTCATGTAGTTGGACCTGGTCGTGTCATCGTGAGTGGTCATGTTGTGTTGCTTCAGTTCAGCGGGGTCGCGGTATTGGTCGCTGCAGAAGCAGCAAGCGTAGCCGACGCTGCCGCGGCACCGGATGGGCGTAGCGTTCGAACACAGAAGAATCTCTTTCAAGTTGGACTGATGTCGGTGGGCCTCGTTTAGTTTCTTGAGCGAAACGTTCACGGTCGATGGCTTGATTTCTATGACTTTGCGGCGCACTTTCCTTGGTGTTTCCGTTTTTGGTTTGAGAATTATCGTTTTCAGTTTTGGCTTCCGCTGTTCCTTCGCGTCGCGCGGGCGGAGCGTGATGATGGCGTTCCGAGGTTTCCATCCCACACCTAAGGAAAGAAATGCTCGTTATAATTTACCATGACGATATTACTTGCGGTTGTAAAAGTTCTTACATAAAATAAAAAGTAAATAGATACGTACCCACACTTAAAATTAGGTCTACCATGGTTTTATCGATAAAATTGTTTATGATTATCAATGCTTTTGATCAACAAGCGAACAAACTGAGACGTTGCAACATGTGTGGGTCGATTGTTTAAGTAGTAAGATTATTTTACTTCAAATTAAGTACTTAATCCATTAGAACAAGATTGAAATTGGAAATGTTCGAGAAATATCTACATCTATACCTACATACTACACTACAGGGTCGAAAGTCTGTACATGGGAGATATTCGAAAAAAAAGTTGACTGGGGATACTTAGAATCGATAACAGAACATTCCAACAGTTTTTAGATTTTAGTCTGTTTATTTGACCGCGCATCACGTGAAACTACTGGATAGATTTTGATGAAATTTGGCATGAAGATAGTTAAGAGTCCCGGGAAAGGACATAGGCTACTTTTTATCCCGGACAACGAATAGTTCCCGCGGCTACTGCGATAACCGAATTCCACGCGGACGAAGTCGCGGGCAGAAGCTAGTTAACTAAATAAATAACTTATCAAGAAAGTTAGGCCTTAGGGTCTCGACCCTCAGCACTGAGGAGACGGGACGCGTGAAATTAATCATTGCCGGACCAAATTACGAAATTGTTCAACAGACAGCGCACCTTATTTCTTTGCTGTCGAATTTGTGAGGCACCATATAGTTTCTACGCTTCACGTAAAGTTTCTCAGAATGTTCGTCGTATGGAGTGTGGAATGTGTCTTGGTAAAGAGCGCAATCTTATATGGCGGAACAGTTGAAAACGTGTCCAGCGGATTTGATAAGCAACAAAACAAAACACACTCTCCTCACAACCGTTTTCGCCTCAGCAGCGCCATCTGAAGGCGCTACTGCAGACTATCCGCCTAGGTGGCTTAACTGGAGTGGCGACCGCAGCGCCCCCAATCTACCCAATTTGGTGTCCACCTTTGGAAATATAAAAATTGCGCTCCTTTACTTCAACCCTCCATAGTTCGTCGCTTAGATGGTCTATTAGAAACTACAAGGCATCCATATCTGTATCACAAAGCTAACACTGTCGTTCCTTTCTTTCGTTGAAGGTAGTATCAAAGGAGTCCCATCTTCGGCAATGCCAAATCGCCCTGCTAATGTCATTGCGGTTTCAGCTTCATCTGTAAAGGCATGATACAATCATATACTTCGCCAGGTATGGCAGTCCGGTATTCTGTAGTAGTGTGGGTGTCACCCTTACGTTATTCGCACTGCTGTGTGTTGCAAGTCGTGTATTAAAATAATCTCCGACCCCCATGTATCCTGTGAGTGTTTCATTAAATTATAACGTTTATTTGTTTTTAACTTGTCCCATTTTGTGTGCTTAAACAAGTAAATGACAATTGTAATGCGCAAATAATTTATTTTGCATTATAACGGCAGCAAATAAGTCCTTCATTTTTGTTTTATTGCAATAAAGTGGCAAGTGGCAACTCGACTTTGACGTAAGGGTGACACGTCACCCGGATCGGCAGACCTTGTTGTCTTAGACCATGTGTGAAGGCAGGTTTTCATTTATTTTTAAATTCTTCCTCTTCTATGCTGAATAATTTCGATTCCTTTTTAAATTTCAGTTTGTCGCCATAGGAACATTAAGGTAAATTGCTCAATAAAATGGTTAAGTAAGAACCTATCTGCAAGAAACCACTCGTCAAAATCTGGAGGTTCATCGTACCGCATGCTGTACTTTCATGCTTTTAATATATCTATACATTTATTGAAATGTCGATATTAGGTACGTGATGTTGATTAAAACAGACAGGTGTACTGATACGGTTAAATTTAATAAACACACGTTAAAAAACATTCGCAATATGAACAAACAGAGCAGATGAAATATGCGCCATAAGTTCATCAAACATCTTCTCCGTGTTTATTACGCATATGGCCTCTATAGGTGCATCGTTGTATAAAAGCCACGCCGCAAAGTTCGCACTTATGGCGACGATCATTCATGTGTATTCTAATATGCTCTCTTAGAGTAGACTTTCTGCCAAAAGACTTGTTGCAGACGACGCATTCGAAGGGACGCTCCGCCGAATGTACCGCCATATGGTCCTTCAAAGAGTTCTTCTTAAAGAATCTCATCCCACACACCGAGCACGAATGATTCTTCTCCAGCAGATGATACCCCCTCTTGTGGCTCATCAATGTCTTCGCCCCCGCAAATACCTTATCACACAACTCACACTTATACTCCGGTTTCTTCACCCCGTGCACTTTCTCCATGTGATCCAGCTTCCATCTCAACTCTGTAAACTTTTCCCCACAATACCCGCATTTGTTCCTTTTGATTTTCATATGCACGCTTCTCCTGTGACCCCTGAGCTTCACGTTATTACTGAACACCTTGAAGCATTCCTCGCAGCGGTATTCGCCTTCCTTATGCAACTGTCTGTGCGCGACTAAACTCCTGTAGGACAAGTAACCTTCGTAGCAGATGTCACAGACGAAGTTTTTGTAATGTTTCCTCATATGATCGAGTAGCGTGTGAAAGTTGAAGAACTCTTGGTCACAATCAGCACATCGTAGCTTTTCCGTTTCGAACTTGAAAGGTACTACGAGGCTTTTGATCTGCATATGAAACAGTTCGTCGTGGTCTTCACTTAGATGATATGTCAGCGAACCCAGATCGCAGAATTCGAGGCCGCAAATTTTACAATGAAGGCCAGTGATGTCCATTTTCACGAAATAATTGGGCGCGCTGGGAGCTCTTTTTGGGTTTGCGTCATATGGGTGATCTAAGGTGTGTTGTTTTAGATCGGACGCTTCTTTGTACTGAGTGTCACAAAAGTAACAGGCGAAACCGAGACTGACGTGTGCGCGAATAGGCGTCGCGTTAGAGCAACGCAAAATGGTCTGAAGGTTTTCCAAGTGCAATTTCAAATCGTCCGTAGATATTTTTTTGTAATTGTACCCCTTTAAAATCTTTTGCTTTTCTATTTTGCCTAGTTTCAGGGTCGACGGCAATTTTTCTTTACGGCATCTTGCTCGATATTCTGCAAATAAAAGCAAAAAATAACTAAAACACTTGGGGATATTTTTGAATGAAATGGACAAAAGGGTCATGGAGGTATCCTTGAAATAAAAGAAAAAAAACAGTGAATAATCGTTAAATTAGAGAATATATTTTACTTATAACAACGTCATGGCTGATTTAGCTCCGAGTGATTGGATCTAACGTGGCTCCTTAAGCTACTCTTTTGGACGAACGCCATTCCGCAATGCTTGCACTTGTGGCGGCGGTCATCTGTGTGGATCCGCATGTGGTCCGCCAGAGTCTTCTTCCGTCCAAATGTCTTGAAGCATACTGTGCACGCAAACTCCCTGCTGCCCGTGTGTATCACAAAGTGATTCCGCAACTGAGCCTTGACGTAAAACGACATGTCGCATTGAGTACATTTGTGCGGTCTCTGTATTAAGTGGTCTCTTTTGACGTGGACGCTGAGTGCTGCCATCGTTTCGAAACTCCGCTCGCAAGCCTTGCATTTCGGTGAGACCTTTTGAACACCATGTGCTTCTTTCAAATGCCGAACTTTCTGTGTGAAATCCCTGAATCTTTCGTTGCAGTAAGGGCAGAGATTCATTTTTGGCCGCCTATGCACCTGCTTCTCGTGCGCTCGTTGTTTCAACAGGGTATCATACACTTTAGGGCAGAAGCTGCATATAAACGAGCCGGTCTCGTGGGTTTTCATGTGGTTCCGGCGCATATTTCGAGTGACAAAACCACTGTCGCACGTCTCGCAAATGAAATTCCGGAAATGCATGTTCATATGTCCCTGCAAGACTTTGAAAGTGTTGAAATCGTTAGGGCAAAAGATGCACTTCAACGTTTCATCGTTAAATTTGAACGGTAAGATGTGACTCTGGATATCGGTGTACAGCCTTTTACCGTGTTTGTCAACTAAATGCGTCATCATTAAGTCTAGGGACTCTATATTAGTGTTGCATAGCGTGCAGCGTAGGGCAGTGATGTCCAGCTTGACAAAGTACTCCGACATCGTCTTTCCCTTCATGAAGGCGCGCTTGGTCTTGGAATCGTGTTGGTCTAAAGTGTGCGTTTTGAGATCGGCCGGATTCGGGTATTGGTCAAAACAGAAGCAGCACTGATAGCCGATGCCGCCGTGGCACCGAATAGGAGTAGCGTTCGTACACTCCAGAATCACTCTTGTATTGTTGCGATGCATTTCCAAGTCAGTGGGGAATTTTTCTGTTTCGTCGTTGTTTTTTTCGTCATCATTATCTTCAGTTGAGTTCAGTTGTTTCCGGGGTTCTTTCTTTGCAGTCTTATTTTCTTTGTTCTTCGCCCATTCGATTTTGACACCTATAAAATAAAGAAAAGCACAAATTATTGGATTTCTCCGATCACGATATGACGCTGTTAAGTGAAGATGGCCAGTATTTACTTGGAGTTTGACAATCAGAATTACCGTTTTGCAAAGTAAGCGTATCGAAGTCAATGATGCATTCAGTGTTTTATTTTGTTTTCTTCTTTACCTATTTAATTTTTCTTTCTTCTAATTTCTGACCTACCTCTACTCCAGGGGCCAGTCTGACAATCAGCGGTGGGCATAACAACTGGCATATGCTGAGACAGGTAACTGGTACCCATTGCCAAATTGTTCAAATCACCATTAGTTTTAAGTTCTAGATTACGTTTGTTTCTTTTAAGTTTTTTTCAGCAATAAAGATGTTTTGAAGTTGAAGTTTTGAAGTAGGTAAGTATTATATCCCTCACATAATGTCAAGTCCGTTTGTTGATTACTCTAGTATGTATGTATACCTACAGACAGGCACTATATTTTTATTTGTACCCGTTTAGTCAAAATTCTCCGCCATAACTTATTGTGAATAAGGTTGGATCGGTAATGTTGGTGTCCCCACATTATTATAAATGCGAAAGTAACTCTATCTGTCTGTTGCCTTTTCACGCTTAAACCGCTAAGCCGATTTAGTTGCAATTTGGTATGGATATAGGTACTTTAGACTGAGTCCCGGGAAAGGCGATGGGATAGTTTTTCGGAAATCATATGATCCTTAAGGGGGTGAAATGGCGATGGAAGTTTACCTAATATGAATTTGAATGCAGACGAAGTTGCGAGCAACAACCAGTAAGAACCTATTATATAATAAGCGAGATTAAATTAAGCGA
Organism: Aethes cnicana; assembly: GCA_963971205.1. Taxonomy (NCBI): domain Eukaryota; kingdom Metazoa; phylum Arthropoda; class Insecta; order Lepidoptera; family Tortricidae; genus Aethes; species Aethes cnicana. Next base: position 6,163,761 of record OZ020298.1, on the reverse strand, counting down.
AAGAAAATTATTTATCGTCAATCCTTTATTGATGCATGTCGTTTCGTGAACATACAGTAAGTACAATCTCTTTCAAGGTGCTTTCAAGGCAGTGAATGCGCTTATTTGCTCTATATCTATTCCATGTTCCATGTGCAAATGTGATTTTGAAGTGCATTTCTGCGAGAATGGCAATGGCCAGTTGGCAGTACCTATTAGCATATATGCTTGACATCATAGGAGTGTGTTGGTACGCAAATGCTGAGTCAGCGTAAGTCTTCAGCGAAAACGTTTTGCTCGTGGCAAATGTCGCATTTAACGTTTCATATGCTTCCCCATATGTTTCCGCAGACTAGAACTGGCGGAATACTGCATCTCGCAAATAGTGCACTTAAAGTTCTTTTCCAGTAAATGGAAACATTTCTTATGTCGGCTGAGACTCCGCAAGTTTTTGAATGTCTTCTCGCAGGCGTTGCATTTGACCAACGGCAACACAGCACCGTGCTCGCGGACCGTGTGGTTGTTCTTCGCGATCAAACAATTGAACTTTTTGTCGCAGTAGGGGCATTTGTTTCTACCAGCTTTGAAGTGAACGCCTTGCGTGTGATTCCTTAACTTTGAAGGCGAGTTGAAAACCTTAGAGCACTGTTGACACGGATGATCGCCGCGCTGGTGGACCAGTTGGTGATTCCGCCATGAGAGCCTGTTTACAAAGCCAGCGTCGCACACCTCACAGATGTAGTTCCTGAAATGTATGTTCATGTGCTCGACGGCCATTTTAAACCCGTTGAATTCCATGCCGCATAGGACACATTTCAGGGATTCCCTGCCGAATTTAAAAGGAATCATGAAGTTTTTGACGTCGGTATGTATTGGTTGCGCGTGGTCTACTCTTAGGTGATCTATTAGAGGCTTTAGGTCTTCGAACGTTTTGAGGCAAATCTTGCATGTTAACGATGTGATGTCCAACTTGATGGAGTAACTGTCAAGCTGTGGTAGTCTCGAGTTAGAAGCTACGTTGAAATCGTGGTGATATTCCAGAGTATGAGTTTTAAGGTGGGCGGGGTCGATGAAACGCACCGAGCAAAAGTAGCAGGTGTAACCTAAACCGCTGAAGCCGCGTATCGGTGTCGCGTTTGAGCAAAGCATCACTGTTTCGAAATTTTGTTGATGTTTAGCCATTTCAGCGGCGTATAAGGCCCGGGGCGACATTACCGAGTCCCCATTCTTTGGCCTTTTTCTTTTCACACATATTTTAGCGCCATCATCGGCAGTGGGCGTATTGGATGCCTCTTTACAATGCAAACGAGGCGAAGATACTGGTACTTCACCACTTGTGACGAGGTTCTCGATTTCTCTTTCTGAAAAGAAATTATACCTACATCAACCGCAAGGATGAGATAAATCGACAATGCCTTTAACAAGAATGAAAAGAAATGTGTAATTATAATAATAATTATTTTTATTATTATGAGCCTGTAGTGTCCCACTGTTGGGCAAAGGCCTCCCTCTCATTTTTCCACGCTTTTCTGTCTCTTGCGACATCCGGCCAATCATTGCGGAAGGCGTCTAGTTCGTCCCGCCATCTCCGTCGGGGTCTACCGCGGCGCCGAACTCTATTTTGGGGGGACCAATTAGTTGATATAGTGGCCCATGATTCATGGGCCATGAATCGTCCGGCATGCGGCAGACGTGACCAGGCCAGTCCCACTTTAGCTTAGCGGCTGTCAGGGCTACTACTAGGTGTAATTATAAACAAAGTTAATTTTAATGACGGTGAGATGGTAATGGTAACGAATCTAGTTTTCAAGTAGGATACAGAATTACAGATACAGTAGGGTAGGACCTATTAGGTATTAGTAAGAGTTCCTCGTACATTTATCAGAATTCGCTCTCTTGTTGAATTTATTTAGATTAATTGCAGCTCAGAAGTGTTAAAAGGAATCGAAGTGTTAGTTACAAAAACCGGGCAAGGGCGTGTCGGGCCGAGTTCATTTTTTAATTCGGTATCGACTATTACTTGTACAGCCTCGTTAGTTGTGATAATTTTTCTTTATATAAAATAAACAAATAAATGAAATAAGTATACTTACCTATAGGTAGATACTACCGTGATTTTTTTAGCCATCCCAAAACAACCATTGGCACAAAATATTTTTCAATTTTCATTTTACCACTTTGTCGGCGTAACTTAGGGGAGAAGTGGTATGAAAGAGCCAGTTTTCTAAACGAAGCAAAAGGACATACTTTTAATGAAAGAAATTAGGATTTTTTTTACTCTAATTATTGTTTGTTTATTAAAGTAGATAATTTCATACGAAAAATCCGTAAAAACATCTTAAAAACCAATAAAATAATCATTTTTGTAAAGTGTGTCATTTGGCTCTTTCATAACTTTTCGGTATTGAAAGAGCCACTTAAAGTTATGAAAGAGCCAGTTTGTATTAATTATGAAAATAATGCAAAATTATAATTATGCAAGGCTATTATAATTAACCAAAAGACACATCTAACAAATACTTATTGAAAACTTATGATTTTTTCGTTACTTTTTTATTCTATCAGTTATTTTAAGTCATTCTAACAAATGCGTTAACTTTAACATATTTTCAGTCATAACTACCTATTTAAGGTACATAATATTAATATTTTTACTTGAGAGGCATTTTTTTCCTAACCAATATTGAATTTTTCATAAAATAGCATATAATAATCTTCTTTCAAAAACCACATTTTAAAATTTTCAAGAACTTGAAAAAATATTGCACACATTTTAATTTGAAGTTTACTTCAAAATATTTCGATTTCTTTCAAATTAAGTTTTTTCGGCCTTCACAATAATTAAATTAGAAACAATTCTTACAAAAGTAAAGTAATTGAATTTCCATTTAATGCCACAGGATTCATAATCCCAACCAGAAGTGCTTCTTCCATTTTCGATTATGCTGGTTTTTATTTTTATTTTATGGACCAAGCTTTTCCATAATGCAATATCTGAAGCAAACAATGTAATAATACCTAAGTAGACGTATAAACACCGCTTAATATTTAATTTATCTATTTCAAAAACAGGTTTTTAAAAGAGCCGGTTATGAAAGAGCCAGCTCTTTTAAGGCCCTTTATCCCGGCTCTTTCATGACTTATTGTTAAAAAAAATATTGCCTTCAAAATAACAACTATATAAAAACTTCTGCGCCTTACTTTTTACGCAGCTGCAAGGTCCAATGTATACACAAACTCAATCTACAATTCCTGTACATCTATTGGTTCACAGTAAAATACCAAAAAACAAATTAACTGATGCAAAATACTTACTTTTGAGTGCCAAAAACTTTGACTCGATATACCGGCGACCATTGGTCCCGACGAATTGTCAAATGTTTGTGGGTGGCAGGAAATCAGTATTACTACTTTAAAATAATTTTGCTAACCAATTCGTTCATAAACTACCGAAATAATGCAAGTGGCTCTTTCAAAACCTGGCTCCTTCATGCCACTTCTCCCATATATGCATTAGTACGAGTACATTGTTGCCGAGGTCTGGAAACTAAGGGATTGCCCTCCGTGGTTGGTATAGCCCTCGCTATACGAACTCTATAGGGCTGTAGTTTTGTAAAACGTTCTAGAACTGCTAATCATTTTAAAATAAAAAAGTAAGCGGTTCTGGAATGTCTAGGGACTAGTCTGAAGCTCGTTGTAGTAACGTGCACATGTACTTATGCCCCACTATAAAAATATATATCAAGTATCAATTTAATCCATTTTTTAATTAACCTCAAGGAGTACCTAGAAGCGCTACCATCTGACGATCCCCAGTTTCTCGTCACAGTACTTAGGTGTTTGCAGAGAGATGCAGAGTATCACCACGAGACATGCAAAGGTAGTCTCGAGCTGTGCACTACCCTCACCAACACTGGTCTTTACTCGGACTCGTTCGCAGTCCAGGCGGCGCGACTCTGGAACACCTTGCCCCTCGCTATTCAACAGGCTCCCAATAGGCTCAGTCTCAAAGCGAAGCTTCGTGAGCATTATCTCTCTCATTGCTGATCTCTTTTTATTTTGTCGGATTGTTTTCCACCTTTCTGGATTGTATGGTATTTATATATGTATGGTTACGTAGTATATTCTTAGATTAGTTTTTATGTGTAAGTAATATTATTTTTTTCATTATTTAATATTAACTCTTTCTCAGTTTACTTGAAATTATGTACGTACTTCTTTGCTCCTAAGTAAATGTTCTCAGCTTCACCCCAAGGTTGACTGGTAGAAAAAGCTTGTAGCATTAAGTCCGCCTTTTGTACACTGATTTTTTTTGTTTGTGCAATAAAGAGTTTAAATAAATAAATAAAGGTACTGAGGCAGGCAATCCCTCTTTCCACCAAGGACTCCTTTTCTCAAACAATGCGAGGAAATAAAAAAGCTAATCCATACTAATATTATAAATGTGAAAGTATGTTTGTTTGTCCTTCCTTCACGTCGCAACGAGTGGACCGATTTAGATGAAATTTGGTATGGAGATAGTTTAGAGACCCGGGCAATAACATAGGATACTTTTTATCCCGATATTTTCACGGGAAAAGGTTTTCCACGGCTCAAACCAATTTCTCAATCTAATATATAAAATGTTCGTGTCACAGTGTTTGTCACCAAACTCCTGCGAAACGGCTCTACCGATTATTATGAAATTTGGGGTTTATGTTCAGTAGGTCTGAGAATAGGACGTAAGCTATTTTTCATACCAAAAAAAAACCAAGGCGGTACGAAGTCCGCGGGGTCCCCTAGTATTTCTATAACTGTCTATATGTATAGTATCATCGAATAAGCAAATTCGAAATCTACGTGGGACTAAGTTCGCGGGCATCGGCTAGTTTAGAATATAGCACGAAATGCGTTTTTAAAAAGCCAAGAAGGTCAATAATTACAACGTTACAAGAGATTTGTTCCTTTCATCATATCAGCCAATAGACGTCCACTGCTGAACATATGCTTCCCTCAAGACTTGCAACTCCGATCGGGTGCCGCTAGCATCACCAGGTCCTCGCTCCACCTTGTTGGAGGCGGACGCCACTCGAGAGCTTTCTGGCTCCGTCGGCCTTCAGTTCTACGAGCAATGTGCCCCGCCCACTGCCGCTTAAGGCTCGCAAATCTTCAATGTCGGTGACCCTAGTTCTACTGCGGATTATCATCATTACATTTATTTTTTTAGTTCCTTCACTACTGTACCTACTTTTAAAAGGTGCCCTGAATAAAATTGAAATGTTTGTGAAATAACATAAATACTACTACTACTACCACTACAGCCTATTTGCGTCCCACTGCTAGACATAGGCCTCCCCTCATCATGGGAGGGTTTGGGATATCGTCCCCACGAAAGCCCAGTGCGGATTGGGAACTTCACACACATCTTTGAATTACTTCACAGATGGAACTATCCATTTCCGAGCTATGCCGCGGACAGACGAACAGACATGACGAAACTATAAGGGTTCCTTGTGGGCTACAGAACCCTGAAAATAAATAAATAACTTAATAGCAATTAGATAAAAACGAATATAACCATATGAAAACGTTTATTGGAGGCATTTATTTTAAGTTCTTACCTAGCGACAAAAAAAAATCATAGAATAGATATTCAATGTATTCAATGTACTTGATAATTATGTTACTACGGATAGTACGAGTGAATCCCGTGCTTTGATCGCAAATGTGATTTCAGAGAACATTTTTGCTTAAACTCCAGCTGACAGAATTCACATTCGTATGTCTTATCATTGTTGTGAATACGCATGTGTTGCGTCAGCGTGCTCTTACGAGCAAACGCGTTGTAGCAAATGTCGCACTTAAAATCTCGAGTGCCTGTGTGCCTGATCATATGCTTTTTCAAAGACGCGCTGGTGGAAAATTTCCCATCGCAAACTGCACATTTATGTTTCCTTTCCAACAAGTGATAGGATTTCTTGTGATTACGAAGATTTTGGAAGGTGGAGAAGGTTTTGTCGCAACCGTGGCACTTGACGACCGGCCGCGCGACGCCGTGCTCTTGCTCCATATGCCTGGCCTTGGCGGATATACCGTTGAACTTCTCATCACAATAGGGGCATTTGTTCCTTTTCAATTTAAAGTGAACGCCGTTCGTGTGATTCTTCAGCTTCAGAGCAGAGTTGAAGGCCATAGGGCACAGTTTGCAAGGGTGATCGCCGCGTTCGTGCGTGAACCTGCGGTGGTTTCGCCAGGCGGCTCGGTTCACGAAACCGCTGTCGCAGATCTCGCACACATAGTTCCTGAAATGTATGTTCATATGTTCCAAAGCCATTCTGAAGTTATTGGAGCTCATGTTGCAGATGACACATTTGAACGGTTCTTCGCCGAATCTGAAAGGGAGCATGTAACTTTTGACGTCCGTATTGATGGGCTGGTTGTGGTCGAGCCGCAAGTGATCTAGTAGCGGCTGCAAGTTATCGAAAGTTTCGGAGCATATTTTACACGTTAAATTTGTGATGTCGACCTTCTCTATGTAGTTGTTAAGACACGGCGCCCGTGTGTCGGGGGCGTGCTTGAGATCGGGGTGATCCTCTATGGTGTGAGTCTTGAGGTGGGCGGGGTCGACGAATTGTATTGGACAGAAGTAGCAGGTGTACCCAATGCCGCCAAAACCTCGAATCGGTGTGGCGTTGGAGCAACGCATGACAATATTCAAATTCTGCTGATGTTTCGCCACTTCTCTACCAGATTTAGTCCTCGTAGATATTTCTGTGTTCCTCTTAGACCGCTTTCCTCTGGGGCCACTTTTTTTGACTTTGTTAGCTTCGCTTGCGGCGTATCGTAAACAGAGCTTGGGTTCTTCCTCGCGTTCCTTTTCCCAGTCGTAAGGTTCAACTGTAATGCCTGAAAAGAAAAGTATATTCCTATAATTCAGGATAAATAATAATCTTGCAATAATGTTGCGTGTTACCTTGTGTCAAGATTTAAAGAGGATTTTCCAATGTACGATGCACTTGTGAAAGGTAAAGTAGCACTGGTCACCTTTAAGGCATGGCATGGCATATGATAGATTCCTACCGGAGAAGATTGCATGATATATCCTATCCAATACTATTAAACGAGCAATATTTGTATGTATGTGTGTGTTTGTGTGTGTGTGTGCATGTAGATGTACCTACATAAATATATTTGTAATCACGTTCTCGAAAACGGCTCTAACGATTTCGATGAAATTTGGTGTACAGGGGTTTTCGGGGGTGACAAATAGATTCTTTACCTCGGAAAATTCATTTTTAGCCATTTTCACCCAAGCAAAACACGGTCGCCCAGGTACCTACTTGTTATTTAATGAGAGTATAGAGAATTATGGTCGAGGAAAAATCTGTTCAACCGTTCTATAGTTAACGGCTCTCTTATAATTAGTTATTAATATTGCGTTTAAAATACTTTCAAAGTACAGGCATCGCCAGTCGCCACGAGAGGTGACGTGAACTTGATATTGTTATTATTGTTGTACGGGCCCATGGAGACCCGGTCATTCGCATTCATGGGGCCCAAGCCAACATGAAGAGGCGTTTGGTACCTTTTACTAAAAATGTGAGATGGCTGCAACTGTGGAGATCTGTCCTCCCAATACAACATGAGGCTGTACTGGCGGACAGCCCTCCCCAGTTGCCAAACTATTGCCGAGGAAGGAAGAGACTTGGAGTTGGCTATGTGGATGGGAGGTGTGGACTGGAAAATCGGGCTATGGAGGTAGATGACGGACATCTGCCTGATCAATATCTCACAAATTGAAAATAAGGCAGACGGTGACTCGCCGCTTACGCACTAACCAAGAGGCTAGCCTTCGTGGGCCCCTATACAGGCCACCACACGGGTGGCGAGGGAGCAACACTGATGTAAACAAGCAGCTAAGGGTGTGGAGAGGTGTGCACCGGAGCGGGTTTACTCGTATTATTGAGGGTGTTGTAGGGCCATTTATGTGTCACCTCGACCATTACTGATCTATTGTGACGGCCCTTTGTGTTATTACAGTCCACCGGGAATACCCGTCGAGTCCAAAAAGTTCCAGACTCTTTGGGCGGATACTGTGAGTCCCTAGGTGGATGCTTCGTTTGTGGATAAGGGGTCCACACTCGCAGAGGACATGCAACGGCGTCTCCTGCGCTTCGTGGCAGAATCTGCACATCGTGTCCTCCCTCATTCCCCATTGTGCTAAGTGTTTATTTAGTTTGCAGTGTCCAGTCAGGCTCCTGGTTACTGCAAATGTTTTAAATCTTTTGAGTTGTAGGCACTCTTTTTAAGAATTTTTGTTCTCGTATCCCCTGATTAGTTAGGGTTAGGGCTTTCGAATGTTTTTGTCCTGATAACCTGATAAAACACACGGCTACAGAAGGAACGGGTATCGTAAAAAAGAACAGTAAATTCAAAATCCCGGTATTACATGACATGTTGTGTGCGTGACTTCAACTCTGGTGGCGGCACTTAATTATTGTCTAGGACTTATTTGATTAGGGCCGGTTCCTATATCCACGTAACGCCTCGTTTTGCCTACGGACGGTTAAAATTTGACAGATTCTCTATGGAACAAATGTCAAAAATCAACCGTCCGTAGGCAAAACGAGGCGTTTCGTGGATATAGGAACCGGGCCTTACAAAGAAAACTACAAATGTTCAGTACTTGCGTAATTATAATTTCAGTTATCGTGTAGTGTAACACTTATTTAATTTATTTACATATTACAAATATCAAGCTCGGACATGGCCATTATGGTAGGAAGGTTTTAGGCATTTTGCAACAGGTGTTGCACAGAGTAAAGTCAGTGCACTTACGATACAATATGTAGGTATTAATTATTACATTTACCGTATCTATTTACCGAACCGATCGCTATTCTCAGATTTCCATTATTTTACTTACCTCTGGAATGTTTTAATTAAAAATTAATATAGTATTTCCAAATTACACCACGTTTAACAAAATATTCCATATTTTCTAACGAAACTGTAAACATTTCAAATTAACACATCTCCGTGCTTGGATCGCAGATGTCCTTTCAGACTGCACTTCTGAATGAACGCCTGTCCGCAGTGGCCACACGAGAACCGCCTGTCGTCCGTGTGGATCCTCATGTGCTCAGTGAGCGTGTGCTTCCTGGCGAACGGCTTCGAACACACCTGGCATTTAAACTTCTTCACTCCCGTGTGCTTCGGCAGATGTTTCTGCAGGCTGCTTTTCTTGAAGAACGTCATATCGCATTCGGGGCATTTGTGGCTCCGTTCCATGAGGTGATCTTTCTTCGTGTGCTGCGACAGAGATCTCTGATTGTCGAAGGAGCGTTCACACGCGTGACAGTTCAACACCGGCCGAGTCATCCCATGCTCTCTAACCATATGATCCACCATCCTCCAGTAATCGAAGAATCTCTCGTCGCAGAATTTGCATTTGTTGCGTTTACCGAAGCCCATGTGAGTCCCCTTCGCGTGGGCACGCAGTTTGGATGCATTGATGAATGTCTTCCCACATTCTCCACACTCGTATTCGCCGTTCCCGTGAGTCCTTAAATGATTCATTAGAAACTTCTCGGCGACGAATCCGGCGTTGCAGACGTGGCATACGTAATTCCTGAAGTGGCAATTCATGTGCTGTTGTAGCATTTTGAAGCTCGAGTACTCTGTCGTGCAGATAGCACAGCGCAATTCGGGAGTGTCGAATTTAAATGGCAATATTTGGCTTTTGATGTCCATGTGTAGAGGCTTATCGTGTGCCGTTGTCAAGTGGAGCATGAAAGGGTCAAGTGCTGAGAAATCTGTATCGCATAGAGCGCAGTTTAAAAATGTGATGTCTAGTTTAGCAACTTGGTTTAATATGGTGCGACATTTGCTTTTGATCAATTGGTCGTCGTTGTGTTTTTCTAGGAAGTGTTTCTTCAAGGTTCGCGGTTCAGAGTACTTGTCGTTGCACAAAGCGCACAAGTAACCTAGCGTGTCGTATGCTCTGATCGGACTAGCGTTTGAATTTAGTAATATTTGAGCGAGATTGTACTCGTTCTTCTTTGAATGTTTCATTGATGTTAACTTCGAAGCGACCTCCTGCCGTGATACTGGCTTAGCACTAGACTTCAGGTTGCTTTCCGTTTTTTTAGCACCGGCCGTTATAATTCTAGTTCTTCGCGGTAAGCCTATAAAGAGAAAATTTAATTACTTGGTTGCCACTTGTTACCCTTGCGGAGATTTTGTGGTTAGTTAGTACATTCACCCAAACTAAGTTAGAACTTATTTGCAGGCTTAAGCAATGAAAATAAGAACATCTTTTATACTTTTTATTCTAATATTAATTATTGTCAAAAGATAGTTCAATACGAGGTTCATTTTTATCCAAATGTCAAGGAGGGTTATGTTTTTCGTGCGTATCTATCTATCTATATCATTATTGTCAAAATAGAGAGCACGGGGCCCTTTACTTTTTCACTAAGAGAAAATGCTTGGTTAATAGAAACCGTTATAGATAGACATATGATGTCGAAGACTTTTCTGCGCAGCTTTTTGAGGTCTACAATTCTTTCATAGGTACATTGTTTTAATGTACCTTGTTCGGTTTAGCCAGCATAAGTTAAGCAAAAAATTATCGATCAAGAAGAGCCACCATCACTCGACCCTTTGTATGAAATAAATTTGACGTTCGGTGTTTCTATAATAATAATTCCAGGCATATTTTTTACCCGAATAGCAAGAAGGGTGATAAGTATTTTTCGTAATATTTTCAGCTTAGATTCCGACATTCGGGTTTTATAGCTTTTTTTTTAAATATTTCTCAATCGTGTCGTCATGTTAGTCGATGCTAGAAAGACCCTATCACGGAGTCTCGCATGGTCCGGTTCGGGACGTATTCATTATAGTTCAATAGTGAGCCTATACTGTCTATCAGTAAATATCAGTCCAACAGCTACTATTCAGCATTTAAGTACTAAACACTTCTCTAGGAATACTTTAATCTTTAGTTTCTATGACTTGGAGGAGGTTCGTTATGGTTTTCATTAACGCATTCACTGCCACTTCTTTTTAGCCAGGTGCCACATCTGTCATTAAGGGAACATTGCAACGCACATGTGCGTTTAAGGCACTGCGGGAAAGTCAGCAAAACGCATATATGCGTCGGTGGCAGTGAATGCGTTAAAGCTTGGGTTGCATCACGAAAGTTAACGTCCGTTTAATATGGCGCCAGCTGTCATTCCATACAGAAGCGTCACTTTCTCCAGTGCAAATCTCGACGGCCGTATTTAACGAACGTAATCTTGTCTTTTTGATGCAACGCAGTCAGATGAGTATCAAATTCTGTGTTGTCATATCAACACAATTCCGTGTATTCATTAATTTGCAAAACATAATCTTATTTTTTTGACTACAGTATGTTTCAAGTACATCCATACTAATATTATAAATGAGAAAGTGTGTTTATTTGTTTGTTTCTCCTTCCTTCACGTCGCAACAACGGGACCGATTTGGATGAAATTTGGTATGAAGATAGTTTATCCCGATATTTCAACGGGAGCGGGTTTTCCACGGGTTATAGGTACCAGTTTTTAATATATGTCAGCAGTAGATATACATTGCTGGTTTCGAGAAAACTCTTAATATTTTGTACGTCTATTACCTACTGACTAGTACTGACTTGAAAACACTGACTAAATCGATTCCGGAAAAACGCTCAGTTCCCGCGGGAACGCTTTAACCGAATTCCACGCGGACGAAGTCGCGGGCAGAAGTTATTAACTTATATATGAGAAATAAATAGCTTGATTCTTATAATTATTTGGTCAGACAAGGCTTACTGTTCCCAATGGCAAAAAAACCGGCCAAGTGCGAGTCGGACTCGCGCACCGAGGGTTCCGTACAAACCTGTAAGGTTTACAAAGTTCGTTCTTTACGACAATCGAGTCATAACTATGGTATTTTTATTGCAAAATGAAATTCATAACATTACAATGGGGAAAGATGGAGTAGCATAAATTTAAGACAAAGATCTTAAAAAATATATATTTTGTAATGTAACTAAAAATTTAAGGTTTTCGGAATTTTTCCTTTATGTGTGCTATAAAACGTTGCTTCATGCCAAATTTCAAGATTCTAGGTCGACTGGAAGTACCCTTTAGGTTTTGATTCCCTTGCGAGTACTTGCGAGTTTCAAAATATGCAGCTTAAATTGCTGTTTCTTTTGATTGCGTTGACATAGAAGTTTGATTTTGTTACAGCTTAAAGGTATTATAGACCTGAGTATTTGGTATGAATTTCAATTTAATACCTCTACGCGTTTATGAGGAAATGGGTAGTAAGGTTAAAATTATAAAAAAAAAAATATATTATGTGATGTAACTAAAAATTTATGGTTTTCGTAATTTTTCCTTTATCTATGCTATAAGACGTTGCTTCGTACCAAATTTCAAGATTCTGAGTTCACGGGAAGCACCCTGTAGGTTTTGATTCCCTTGCAAGTGTCGAAAATTTGCGGCATAAACGGCTGTATCTTTTGATTGCGTTGGCTTAGAAGTTTGATTTTTTCACAGCTTCAAGGGACAGTAGACCTGAGTAATTGATATAAATTTCAGCTTCATACCTCCACGCGTTCCTGAGAAAAAGGGTCTTGACAGACGGACGGACAGACGGACAACAAAGTGATCCTATAAGGGTTCCGTTTTTTCCTTTTGAGGTACGGAACCCTAAAAAACGCCAAATCGATCGTCAGTTTCATAGACAATAATAGTACTTAGTGTCGGGAGTAGGTATCTATCTATAGGTATGGACTTCTTATATTCGGGAACCCTGGTAGCACCGGAAGGGACTTTTGATCAGGACACTTGAATCTACAAAATTTCAATAAAATTAACTGAAACCACATTTTACGGTTAGCAAATTGTGCCATGTTTTCTAACGAAATTGTTAACATTTCAAATTAACACTTCTCCGTGCTTGGATCGCAGATGCACTATCAAATTGTACTTCCGAATGAACGCCTGACCGCAATGGCCGCACGAGAACCCCCTGTCGTCCATGTGGATCCTCGTGTGCTCAGTGAGCGTGGTCTTCCTGGCGAACGGCTTCGAACACACCTCGCATTTAAACCTCTTCACTCCCGTGTGCTTCGTCAGATGTTTCTGCAAGCAGCTTTTCTTGAAGAACGTCATATCGCAATCGGGGCATTTGTGGCTCCGTTCCATGAGGTGATCTTTCTTCGTGTGATACGTCAGAGCTCTCCGATCGTCGAAGGAGCGTTCACACGCGTGACACTTCAACACCGGCCGAGCCATTCCGTGCTCTCTAACCATGTGATCCACCATCTTCCAGTAATCGGAGAATCTCTCGTCGCAGAATTTGCATTTGTTGCGTTTACCGAAGCCCATATGAGCCCGCTTCGCGTGAGCACGCAGTTTGGATGCATTGATGAATGTCTTCTCACATTCTCCACATTCGTGTTGGCCGTTCCCGTGAGTCCTTAAATGGTTCACTAGAAATTTATGGGAGGCGAAACCAGCGTTGCAGACTTCGCATACGTAATTCCTGAAGTGGCAATTCATGTGGTGTTGCAGCAGTTTGAAGCTCGAGTACTCTGTCATGCATATAGCACAGTGCAACTCGGGAGTGTCGAATTTAAATGGCAATATTTGGCTTTTGATGTCCATGTGCAGTTGCTTATCGTGTGCCGTTGTCAAGTGGAGCATGAAAGGGTCAAGTGCAGAAAAATCTGTATCGCATAGAGCGCAGTTTAAAAACGTGATGTCTAGTTTCGGAACGCGTTTTACTATGGTGCGACATATGTCTTTGATCAATTTATCGTCGTTGTGTTTTTCTAGGAAGTGCTTCTTCAAGGTTCGCGGTTCAGAGTACTTGTCGTTGCACAAAGCGCACAAATACCCTTTCGTGTCGTACGCTCTGATCGGACTAGCGTTTGAATTTAGTAATATTTGAGCGAGATTGTACTCGTTCTTCCTTAAATGTTCCTTTAACTTCGAAGCGACCGCCTGCCGCGATACTGGCTTAGCACTAGACTTCAGGTTGCTTTCCGTTTTTTTAGCACCGGTCGTTATAATCCTAGTTCTTCGCGGTACACCTATAAAGAGAAAATTTAATTACTTCGTTGCCACTTGTTACACTTGCTTGCGGGGATGTTGTGGTTAGTGCATTCATCCAAACTAAGTTAGGACTTATTTGCAGACTTAAGCAATGAAAATTATTTATTTTACACTATTTCTACTATTTCTTGTAATGTGAATTATTTCAAGAGATAGTTCAATACGAGCTTCCTTTTTTTCAATCGCAGTCGACGCTAGAAAGACGGTTTGGGCTATAGTCACCGCTGGTCTCTCGCTGTAGAATTTCACATTTTTACTTGACCCTATCATTTTTTTCTTCCTACTAGATGTATGGTAACACGCGATCCCATTGGGGGATATCGCGTGTGGATTTGCCACTAGAGGCGCGTGAGGTCCAATAATATTCAGTTTTCACTGGTTTTGGCGGGCTTCGTTATATAATCATAATTTCTTTAATTTACCTGATGAAAAGTGATCTCCTTCGTGAAATTATCGAAAATGAATTATTTGACGATGAATGTGAACGCTTGAAAAAAAAAACATTTTTTTTTAAACGAAACGGAACTCCACTACATTGCGGCATAGCTACTCGATACGATGATAGTTATTTATAATTAATAAACTTAATGAGATTCAAGATTGAAAACTTTGTTTCGGCGCCGATCTTATAAAGTCGCCTTTGACAGCTATACCACTGGACCTTAGTCAACAGTGGCGCCAACTGGTGAGCAAAGAAACGATAGTCCCCATTATAGCATGACACAACTTAGAAGGCGCGCCGCAAAGCACTTAAGCCGTTAACGCACAGTCTATTATTGCGTAATCCGCACACCTTCCATTTTGTGTCCTGCTTACAATAAAAAGCAATTTGAGGTTTCGATAAAGAGAATAGCAAAAATAAAACCATTTTTAACGGTGTGCGTGTTTTATTCATGCATTATTGAATAACTTAAGAAGGTTTACTCCCAAAGCTGGCAACGTCGCAAATAGCTGTCAAATATTTCATTGTTTTCATTAATTTATGAAAATTACTGAATGAAAATATAACTTGTCGCTCTATGGTTGAATAAAACCTTAAGTATGGATTGCAACAATTATCCTGGGAACATGAAATGTTTAGGATTACGGAAGTACTATCTTTTGAAAACTTTCCATCGCATTTTCCATGCGTTTAATGTAATCTTATCATTTGAATGCTTAACCAACAAATATAAAACGAGACGCGTCATTCAACCATAGAATGATAACTTCTTCTTTAATTCAGTAATATTGAGAAATTATTGAAAACAGCGGAACATTTGACAGCTATATGCGACGTTGCCACTTTCAGGATAAACCCTCTTAACAACCAGCAATATATCTCATTGAAATTAAATTACTAACATCTTCTAAAATCTTTATGAAGTCTCCTATGGACTGGTTCGGGAATTCGGTATGTAAGGTAATATTCATTTTAGTCATAGTAGTGGGCCTATACTATCTATCGGTATAAGTCCGACAGCTACTATTCAGCATTTAAATACTACAGTACTCTAGGAATGCTTTCATCTTTAGTTTCGATGACTTTAGCTAGATAATTGCTGTGACCGATTTTGTTTAAGGTAGTCTTCACGGTGTGGAAAAAAAACAAGTTTTCTAGATCAATGATTATTATTTATCCACTTATCTCGATTATGAAATTTATGAGGTTATTAAGTACAAATATAAGTAGTTATTGCAGGGAGATTTTTGATAGATAATAATATGAAATTAATACTTTTCATTCAGTCTTACTTTTAAGCGATTTTGCTCTATTATGACAAGAAATTAAAATATTTAAATCAGATCTGTTTGTAAATATGATACTACTTAAATACTTAATATAATAATAGTCGATTACACCGCGATTATTTATAATTATTTAACCTCGTCTACTTATAAAAATATTAGAGGTAAATATATTTTATTATTTTTAGGACTTTCACATCACTCGATACCAGCACACTGTAAACCTATTTCGTTAAAGTCTGATTTTGGGCCAATGTGGTACTATTCGATATGCCATGATTTTTCTTCATATGTTTGCGCTTACTGTTCTGAGTGGCGTAGGCCTTGCCACAAACGTCACACTTGAATTTCCTCTCGTTCGTGTGGGTCGCCATGTAATGCCCCAGCATGTGCCTCTTTATGAAGAAACCCATGTTACAAACGGAACATTCGTACGGGCGTTCTTTCAGATGCACACTCCGCATATGCAACATCAAATTCGATTTCAAATTGAACTTTTTCTCGCACATATCGCACTTTATCCCTTCGACATTGTGCACCTGCATCATATGCCTTGTTTTCTGGTAGTAGTTCTTGAATCGCGCCTTGCAAATTTGACAGACACTGTCCCCAGCGATCCCTTTATGTTCCGTGTTGACATGAGCTTTCTTCTTCGACTCGGCGGCGAATACCAAACCGCAATGTCTGCAAGGGAAACTAGACTTCTTCTTGCCGTGTGTAGTCTCATGCCTGTTCAGCCTGAAGCTATTGACAAATCCTGCCCCACACGTGGTACAAATGAAATTCCTGTAATGCACATTCATGTGTTGCATTAGCAGCTTCATGTTGTGGTAAGCTTCGCTACAGAGGCAGCACTTGATTTGCTGTTCGTTGGCCAGTTTGAACGGTTGGAAATAGTCAGTGATGCCTAGATAATACTTCTTGTCGTGGACTTGGACTAGGTGTTCGGTTAGATCTTTGAGGTTGTCTATTCGCAAATCGCATAGCGTGCATTTTAGGTCGACCACGTCTAGGAAAGCGACGAAGCTGCTCATGCCTGAGCCGGCTTTGTACGTAGGTTTTTCCTTCACGTGGTCGTGTTGAGTGTGCTGGCGTAAAACTTCGGGGTCTGGGTAGGTTTTGAAGCAATACGCGCAAATGTACCCGGCGTCGTTCCTATCCTTAAACGGGGTGGCGTTAGAGTACTTGAGCAATGTCGTCAGGTTGTGCCACTGTTTCTGCATCTCGGGCATGTGTTTTTCGCGTAAGACCACTTGAGGTGCATGTTCGCTTTCCTCCTTTGGAGCCTTTTTCCTTTTTTTACTCGCTCCGGTTTCGCCTATAAAAGAAAAACAGGTTTTCACACGACGTTCACTCTCCTTAACAAACTAGGCACCTAGGCACTAGAATCTTGAATTTGAAATAACCCGAAAGAAGTTAAATCTAGGCTTTGAAAGATAAAATTCTCACCTAGAGGCTAAAACAGAGGAGTTATAAAAGCAAACGAGATTTAGTAAATTAATATAATATATTCACCTAAACACACGGTTTATGCTTGTATACGTTAAAACTTAAACATATATAACTTTTTCATATTTAAAGCACATTGTGGCCAGCAAGGACCACTCTGATCGTTAGTTCCACATTCTTTAAACGTATTTTAATATAATATAATAGATCTATAATTAATAGTTATTTTAGAAAAGCGATCTATACAAAAAGTTATAAAAATTACAATCGATCTTGTAATCTCACGTAAACATAATAACCACATTTGTATTCTATTGATAGATTGATAAGATCTCTCTCGAAAAGGCCGTAGAGGATAGGGGAAGAAAAAATGCCCTTCATGATTTAGAGCAGATTTTTTTGTGTAGTTACACATCTAGTAGGACAATTGTGCCAAGTTCTGTTGAAAAAATCCCAGTGGTTCAGCCGGGAAAAAACGAAATCCGAATTCATGAAAGAAATACAATACAATATACTCTATAAAAATAGGACAGGAATTAAAAATATTTTTTTAATTCCTGAGGGAGTGTCCACTCCAAATGTCATTTCTAAAAAAGCCTTATTTAACGTTCTGTAAGTCATGTTAGTTTGACGGTTAAAATCGAAAAGTATCAGAATTAAGAGCTTAAACATATAATATGCAAATAGCAATAAATATGTTTTTGAATTTTCGACTTGAGAGTTTTTTATAGAAATGTTAAAGATGGAGGACTCAATTTTCTTTCAGGACATATATTACTATTTAATTAACCAAAATGATAATGGAAAATGGCAAATGGCACGATAAAGTTTAATAGTGTTAGAGAAAAGTTATATTTTATGAATTCGGATTTTTGTTCCAGCTGAACCACTGGGATTTTTTCAACAGAACTTAGCATTATTGTACTACTTACTATATGTAAGTAACTATGCAAAAAAAACAGCTCTAAATCATAAAAGGGATTTTTTCTTCCCTTATCCTGCTACGGGCCTTTCCGTAAATTAAATTTCAATACCTGGGCAAACGAGCTTTGCTCGAGTGAAAATAGCTGAAAATGAGTTCCGAATTTCGTCCAAATCGTTAGAACCGTTTCTGAGATCGTTTGTATAAATAAATATACGAGATTAGCGCTTTAAAGTATAAAATAAAATCACGATAAGATTATTAAGACTATACTTAACACTTCATCCGCCGTATCACACGAAATAAAATTGCTTTATGTTAATATTGCTAATATAATCCATAGGCGAATCAAGCTTCTGAGATGCACAAAATATCTATAGTTAAATAATTACATGCCAATAATGGACCAGATTTAAAGTCACCGTGGACCCAAATTGAATTAGACGGACTACCCTAAAAAAAACTCATGTCATCCTGGTGGACGCTATTGCTACGTAAACTTTTGCTTTCTCTTTTCTTCCTCAGCTTTAGATTTGTTTTCAGCTGCTATCTGTTTCAAGGTTAGCTCTCTATTGTCTATCAGATGCTTCACGTCATCGAATTCTTTGAATATGTCTAAGTGGTCCTGGTGCAAGCGCATATGGCTTTTCAGGCTGCATTTCTGTACGAATGTTTTCTTGCAAACTTCGCATTGGAACCGCTTGTCGTCTTCGTGTATTTTCAAATGTTCCTTTAACGTCCTCGCTCTGGCGAAACTCTTTGAACAAACGTCACACGTGTACACCTCGCCGCCGGAATGCCTCGACATGTGATCGACCAGGCCCCGCTTGGAGAAGAACTTGGCGTTACATTTGTCGCATAAGAAACTCTTCTGCTGCAGGTGGTGATGCTTGATGTGCCTGTTCAGTTCGAATTTCTTTTTGTAGGTCTTGTTGCAGGCATTGCAGGGATACACCACTGGGGCCTCGTTGTGGACTTGGACCAAGTGCTCGCTTCGATCGTAGTAACTCACGAATATCTCAGGACAATGCGGACATTTGTTCCTCAACCACCCTCCCTCGTGCACCCCCTTTTCGTGGTTCCGCTTTTTCGTGAACGAGGTGTAAATTTTATCACAGAACGCGCAAGGGAAGGTGCCTTGCTCGTGGGTTTTCATATGCTTCCTTAGCGCCGCTATAGTGATATATCCGACGCCGCACTTGTTGCAGCAGTAGTTCCTATAATGGCTGCTCATATGGTGGTAAAGATTCTTAAAGGATATATGGATGACAGAGCATACGACGCAAGTGAAATTGTGGCCGTCTCCCAAGCGGAACGGAAGGATTATGTCCTTGATGTTTTTGTAGATGGTTTTGTTGTGTACGAAGACGAGATGGTCCTTCAGGTCGTTGAGGTCTTTCATCGGGGCGTGACAAACGGTGCACTCTAGATTGGTGATGTCCACTTTGATCGGGTTGTAGCTCAGTTTGTAGTCGATCATGGTGTTGAGCTTGTCTTTTTCGGCCTGCTGGGCGGTGTGGGCGCGGAGGTCGTCGAGGCGAGGGAAGCTGTCGCAGCAGTAGAGGCAGGAGAAGCCGCGCGCGGTCTTGTCGCGGAAGGGACTCGCGTTGGAGTACTGGAGGATGGCGGTTAGGTTGACCCTGTGCTCAATGCGCTCTGGGGTTGCGCTATCGTCGGATTTCTTTTTCTTTTTCTTGCGCTTGGGCGCGTCGCTGACCGTTCCTATAACAAGAAACGAGCACTTGTATTATCTTGGCAGTCTTCTTATATATATGGGCGCTTGTCTTCCCACGGGCGGCGTTTGGGTTTGTCCTGAGGCCTGTTATCAGTGGTCATTTGAACTCAGGTACGGTACACAAAATAAAATAAGTTACTGTAGGTGCATAAATATCTTATTTATGTATTATCTTATCACTCATGTATAGCGAACCGTAGCATATACTATGATTAACGTAATTACATAGGCATATCTTTCACTTTCCTTTCCATGTTTGTAATAGGTATAGTATAAAGCATCAACACGATTTCTCAGCTCCTTCCAATTTTTTTCATCATTCGTCTTCTACACGTGTCAATGTCGTACAATGAAATAACATCTTTTTCATGTAATTTTATAAAATTTTCGAAGTCTCGTGTATGCAATGAAATTGCACAATGCTACAAAATTGGAAAGGTATCAAAATGGCTCATCAAGAAATATGTGACTGACTACAGAACAAATTACAAATCAGTATTCCGAAGTAAATGGATTGTAGATAGATGTGGCCGGGCCGCCCTAAATAATGAACAGGTAGAAAACCTGAGTAATATGTTATGACAACAGTACGGCAGATCAAATCCTCGTCAATCTCCTTTATATCATCGCGACTAATGGGTTTTTGATGCCAAAGAATAAGTAGTATTTTTTACTGTAGCAGTTGCTTTTTAGCAAAGTGTGTGGTGTTTAAAGATTCGGTTATCGCTGGGCACCAAGCTGCATGACGCTCCACACTTCGCCAAGTATAGGAACAGATGGAGACGCATTGTAAGAGAAGCTGATTTACGACCGAGCGGAACGCAACCCTCAGTAATGAGGAACACGACTCGACACAAAGAGGGGACGAGGACGTGGTGTGTGACGAGGTGATACTCACCTCCTTCCATTTGAAACTTCCTGGCAACTTTAACCGTCTCTAAAATCAGAATTACTCATCTTTCGAATTTCGAACATATATTCAAAATTTGAAATTCTGTGAACGCGCGCGCAGTTTCACTCATTGCTATCTATCTATCACTCACTACTAAGAGGACGCCTTCTCGTCTTCTCTTATAATATATTTAACAGATACTACTTATATAAAAGTGCCTGTTACAATGTTGACATCCTGCGCACTAGAAACATACATATTTATATCCCCAGGCACATAATTGTGCCTTTACTTTTATTTAATAAACCACTCCGTCCGCTCCTGTAATACCGAGTTTTACTTGAACTCTCCACCACTAAAGTATGACCCAGGGTCACAGGTAGTTGTCACATTTCACTGGGCACTTAGGTACCTAATCATTATTCAATTTATTCAATCGTCCTTTTGTTCATTTCATAGAGGTTATTTTTAATTTATTATGTGCCTCTAGATAAATCGTCACCTCAATTTTGTATTTTGTCAAGTTTCGTTTTTCCAGTTTTTGACTTCGCTCCAGGTGTGTGCAAGGATGTACCTATGTGAAGACCGCAATCCGCACTGGGCCCGCGTGGGGACTATAGCCCAAACACTGTCGTGATGTGAGGAGGCCTGTGCCCAGCAGTGGGACGTAAATAGGCTGTTGTGGTTTAAGTGGTCACTGTGTTCTATGGATATAAGGAATCATAAGATTTGGAATGCGATGGCCAACGCGAGGAATTGAATTGAATTATTTATTGGTAAAATATCACAGTTTTACAGGTCAAGGTGTATACAATTATTATTAATATTTAGGTAACAAATATTATTACATTTAACAACTTTAAAACTAGATTTTTATAATTCTAACATTGATATGCCTGTTCCACGGAATTAGCGAGACATGTTTTCTATGAACTCATCTAGCGAGTAGCAGGCCATCTCAGCCAGCAGATCTTTCAATTTCTTTATGAACCCTTGGTTGCTTCTTGCATCCTTTACTGACCTCGGGAGGATGTTGTACAGTTTTGGACCCATAACTTTTATAGATTTCTTACTTTTATTAAATGTACTTAAAGGGATAGGACGTACATTGATGCTGGTAATTTCACCGGTTCTCCTACTCTAGCTACTTTGTTACAGCTTCATTACCATAAAATATAACTGGAACGCATTACTTACCCGCATTATACGCTGTGTGCAAAGACAGTGGTGGGGGAGACGAAAACGATCGCAGCGTGTGACATAGCCAAATATGAAAACTCTGGCGGACACCAGTGTGAACTGTCACTGTTGCGTATTTATTTGCACTGCATTAAGTACATCTGGAGCGAGTAATGTCATCCGATGCTTCTTTTGTCTTATCTCTCGTTATGAGGTTAAAGCCTTTTCGCCACAAATTTTCGTCACAATGGTAATTCACTTATTAGACGGTCCATAGTCCGTCGACCAAAGAGATATAGTTGCATATTGAATCGCCGACTTCGCATCCGCCAGTTGGCGCTGTCGTCGTGCACACTGCCAATACGAATACGTGATACCGCTTTGGTTTAGATATTTCTCACATTCGCCACTAATCAAATTTCCAGTCAATTCTGGTAATATACGGTAACTATATCGTCG
Organism: Aethes cnicana; assembly: GCA_963971205.1. Classification (NCBI taxonomy): domain Eukaryota; kingdom Metazoa; phylum Arthropoda; class Insecta; order Lepidoptera; family Tortricidae; genus Aethes; species Aethes cnicana. The sequence continues at coordinate 6,141,307 of OZ020298.1, read as the reverse complement.
ATGTAAACTTCAATAGTTAGACTTCAAGAGCACCTAATGATGACGCACGCCTATTTATTAAAACGTTTTACCGTGATATGATCAAATGCTATGGATTTTCTATAAAGTGTAGAACACTCTTGGGCTAAATAGATGGTTTATCATGCTTAGATGTTTTTCTTTCCTAGTGATACACATATTCCTATTGTTTTAAAGGGAGACAAACATGCCAAAAGTTATAAAGCTAAGTTTACAAAGTTACGATATGATACATTACATCTCAATTCAATATGAGATATTTGTATGAGTGAATCACACAAAAAAAACCTTTATTATAATGAACTAGCTTTTCAACGCAACTTCGTACGCGCAGAAATATTAAAATGAAAGATCCTGTTTTTCCGTTCCCGTGGCAATTTCGGGAAACCCTCTCTTAGTGCTCCCCTGCGTTCACTAAGGAACCTGCATGCCAAATGTCAGCTCTCTACGACCAGTAGTTTCGGCTCTGCATTGATCGATCAGTCAGTCAGTCAGTCAGTTTCTTGTTTTATATATATATATATAGATAGACTAGCTTTTCCCCGCAACTTCGTATGCGCAGAAATATTAAATGTAAAATCCCGTTTTTTCCCGTTCCCGTGGGAATTTCGCAAAATCCTTTCTTAGCGTATGCCTACGTCATAACATCTACCTGCATGCCAAATTTCAGCCCAATCCGTCCAGTGGTTTGGGCTGTGCGTTGATAGATCACTATGTCAGTCAGTGAGTCACCTTTGAGTTTTATATATATATAGATAGAAGATAGATAGATACATAATAATGCTGTGCAAAACTTTGGAACTAGCCAATACCCAACGACTTATTTACTAAAATGCGAATAATCTCAAACTACACATATCTGGATATAATCTTTACTAATATTATAAATGTAAAGGTAACTGTGTCTGTTACGCTTTCACGGGTAAACCATGGATCCGATTTTGATGACATGTGGTGCTTTCCGAATAGATGTAGTATAATAGTACATTAAGACATGACGTTTTGACAAGAATGATATGTTGTTCATTACGTACGAGAGGAGGTATTATAAACGTGAGCCGCAGGCGAGTGCGATAAGAAAGCCGGGTGTGTAATGACCAACCTATGCACACTCGTCTCATACCATATTTTTCAACACACTTGCGAGTAAATAAAAACCGGCCAAGAAGCGAGTTAAACTCGCGTGGAGAGGGTTCCGACCCTTTATTATTTTCAATGACGTCATTTTCAAACCGTTTCACAGGTTAAGCTCATTTATATGATAGATTTCAAATACCATGGACTTCTTAATAATTTTCCTGTAATCTATAGGTCAATAACTATCCTCCGTATTTTTTCCAAAATTTTTGGTCCATTGGTTTCGGAGATAAGGTAAGGAAAATTTTCGCCTATTTTCTTAAATAACTCGAAAAGTATTGAACAAAAAAGATATAAAAAAATATACATTTGAGATCCTCTTATGAAGTAGGTACTTTTATTTGATATGTCACACGATATAGTTTGAAAAACTTCATTAATATTTTTTCAAATTTAGCCCCCCAAAATAGGGTCTATGTTTAAAATTTCTTTATTTTCGTTACACGTCCGTCTTTGGGCCACAAACTTACATATACGTACCAAATTTCAACTTAATCGGTCCAGTAGTTTCGGAAAAAATCGACTGTGACAGACGGACGGACGGATCCTATAAGGGTTCCGTTTTTACCTCTTGAGGTTCGAAACCCTAAAAATGAAACATCATGTGCTTTTAACATTTAATAATTAAAACAATTGGTGAAAGAACAATTCTCAAAGTGAAAGGTACTGAACAGTTTTGGCCGGCATTTTTACAGATCGTGTTGTGTTATGTCATTGGAATCCATATCCATATTCATATTATAAATGCGAAAGTACCTCTGTCTAGTTTATCTGTCTGTTACCTCTTCGCGCTTAAACAGTTGGACCGATTTGGATGAAATTTGGTAAGGAGATAGTTGAAGTCCCGGGAAAAGACATAAACTACTTTTTATCCCGGAAAATCGCATAGTTCCCGCGGGAACGCGATAACCGAATTCCACGTGGGCAAAGTCGCGGACGGAAGCTAGTTGTTAATAATATCGTTTTCTTGGTCCATATTAATATTATAAATGAGAAAGTAACTCTGTCTGTTACCTCTAAACGCTGGACCGATTTGGTATGGAGATGGTTGGAGTCCCGGGAAAAGACAAGCTACTTTTTATCCCGGAAATTCGCATAGTTTCCGCGGGAACGTCGCGGACGCGGTATTTCGAATGACTCGTAGGTTGCATTTGGAACGTTTAAACAGGCCACAATAAAAATGGTAAAAAACGAGCTGCCTTAAAATATTGTGCAATCGATTCTACACTTGATATGGAACAAATTTTTAGATTTTCAGATTGATCAAAATTTGATCAGTCAGTGAGTCAGACAGTTTCTTGTTTTACACATATAGAAGAAGATATGTCGGCCCCTACGTCAGCCAGCAGTGCAGCGGAGGTTCTAAAACTGTGCCCCGTGTAATGTTCAGCGTCGGGCAAATCCAAATACTTGGCAATTTGTTTTGGCATTGCGCCAAATTTGTTTTTACCAATGGGCTGAGCTGTGCATTTGCCTTTTTGGAAATTCTGGAAAAAGCGATCGCTCTTTGCGTTGTTTGAACGGAGATCTTGATATTTTTTTACTATATCATAAAAGGGACCGTGGAGTGTAAATGATCGTGGGAGCCTTTTCTTATTGTTCGTGATTTTGACTGTAATCGTTTCACCGTGGGTTTCTATATCCTTTGTCGTAATATAATTAAGTTCTTGACGTGTAGCACCTCTCATGACGAATATTAATGCAACCTGCAAAGAGATCACATGTAGATAGTAATTCTTGAGAGCTACATTTTAGCCATATTAGTATTGATTCTCTTAGAATAATGTTCAACTAACCTTTGTGGCCAGGTAAACGTCATCTGGAGCTTCTTTTAAAAACTTTTCAACGTCGTTTCGTGACAGTATTTTAGATCTTCGAACAACATATCCATCGGAGCGTTTCTTTAGGAACGCCATTAGGTTAGGGTAGGTTTTTATGTCGATATCATTTTTGCTCTTGATAGTACTTTTTAACATGGAAAATAGACACCAAAGCGAATTGGGTGAGTATTTATTCGCCAACTCATTGAAGTAATCTAACATTATGTCTTCGGAAAATGACTGTGCTTTTTTCTCTTTCATCCACTGTAGGAAAGTTTCGTAAACCTCTAAATATCTCTCTCTAGATTTCGGCGGCAACAAACTATCTGTAGCGTTTCGGGCCTCAACAAACACTTCTGGCGGAGTCCAGTTTGCGGGTCCCTCCTCACCTGAAGTCGACATTTTTAATAATCAAACACAACACGGCGAGAATGCGAACAAACGTTCATAGAAAATGGAGCGCGGTTTTTTTTTCGAGCTTTATGCGCGCGCAGTTGACACATAAAGCACGGGTGCAATTCCACAGCAGCGCACGGCCACGCTGCGCATGTCCATACAATGAACCCTTTAGTTTAGCGTATGCGTGCGTAACGTGCGCCGCTGCGGGTTTCCGGTCTAAACTTGTATAATAAGCAGGAAATTGTCGTTTTTATACCAAAAGTTTTAGTGAATGCCGAGCATTTTTATTTGTCATCATTGAATTAATTAAAGAAGAATACAAAGATAGGTTCATATTTATTTCTCAGTTCTGGCCGCAAGAAGAGATCTATTTTTGAAAATAAGAACAAAACTCGATTGCATACAAACATCTCACAATCAAGACGAATCTGACGACACTTCATCAGCTCAAACCCTTCAAACCGTTTAGACTGAAGAGCGTGCCAAAGTAATATACATACATACTCGAAAAACATAACCCTCCTTCTGACGCAGTATACGTTAATACATGGATCAATGCACGCACACGCGTTTCATACGTACGACGTTCTTCAACACACTTGCGAAGAAAAAAAACAAACTGAATGTGCTTTTTAATATTTAATTAGTGAAAGTACAATTCTCAAAGTGATACCATTGACCTATAATAAGTAATAGCATATGGACGAACAGTGCCTAACAGAATAATCAAAATATATGGCGCAAACTGACATTAGAAAATACGTTCCAATATGCTAATAACGCCTCTTATAACGAAGGCCAAACGGGTGCCCGAGCTGCTTTTCGGTGCTATTTTTCTCCGGCTGATTGTGAATCCTTACTTATAATAGAATAGATCAATGAGTGATATTGAACAGTGTTTGTTGTTTTTGTTATTTTATTTGATATTTTATTTTGATATTATTGATAATATTGATTTTCAGGCAAAAGTCGGCGACGACACTCAGAAACGGCTCTAACGATTTGGATGAAAATTGCAATGTAGGGTTTTCGGGGGACGACAAATCGATCCGAAGCTCTGAGCTTCATCAACATCATGTCAGCCTATAAGACATCCCAAGGTTCGTCATAGCGACCGGTCCTGTGCCGCTCGCTTCCACCGACTTCCCGCGACCTTCACGAGGCCTACCGACAGCTCGTCTTCCGATACGCGGATGCCATTCGAGAAGGTTTCAGGCCATCAGTTCTGGGAGCAATTTTTGGCTATTTTCACCCATAGCACTATTATCATTAGGTTTCATTAATGTTAGAAGCCATAAATAACGAGTGTCACTACTTAGAAGTCGATGGTTGCGGTTCGTCAACCGCCATGACGTTTCAGTGTAAACTGTATCTTACTAATATAATTTAAGCTGAAAGTTTGTGTGTTTGGATGTTTAGATGTTTGAATGTAACAACTCAATCACGCTAAAACGGCTAAACAAATTTGCATGAAATTTGGCAAACAGATAGTTTGTAACCTGGAATAAGCTATAGGCTACCTATTATCCCGGAAATCCCGGGAAATCCCGGAAAAAATCTGGAAACTCATTAGAAGGACCCCGGAAGAGGACTTTGGATAGAAATCCCGGGAATCCCGTAATCCCGGAAAAGGTTATAAAAATGTCCTGGAAAAAGTGCTTTGGAAATATAGTGCTAAATTCCCCGCAGACGAAGTCGCGGGTAAAAGCTCGTATGAAATAAATAAAATGAAAATGAACTTCGTTCCCGTTGGAATTTTGGGAATTCCTCTCTTAGTGCTCCCCTACCTACCTACTCCCACACGAACCTACATGCCAAATTTCAACTTTCTACGACCAGTAGTTTGGGTTTGATCGATTGATCAAAATTTGATCAGTCAGTGAGTCAGTCAGCTTGTTTTATACATATAGAAGAAGAGATGCCAGCTCCTGAGTCGGTCAGCTAAGTAGCGGAAGTTCTAAAACTGTGCCTAATGTAAAATTTAGCATCGGGCAAATCTAAATACCTAGCAATTTCTCTCGGCATTGCACCGAATTTGTTTATACCAATACATGTGCATTTCCCTCCTTGGTAATTCAGAAAAAAGCGGTAATTTTTTGCATTCTTCGAACGCAGAGCTTGGTATTTTTTTACAATCTGACAAAAGGGGCCGCGGATTGTGAAAGATCGTGGAATCTCGTTTTTAGTATTCGTGTTTTTGACAACAATCGTTTCGCCGTGAGTTTCTACGTCCTTTGTTGTAATATTATTAAGGTCTTGACGTCTACATGCACCTTTTATGTCGAATATTAACGCAACCTGCAAAGGGATTACATATGTATGATAAATTTTAGCCATATTAGTATAGATTTTCTTAGAATATGTTCAACTAACCTTTGTGGCCAGGTAAACGTTATCTGGAACTTCTTTCGGATATGTTGTTTTTCTTGTAACTTAGTTCGTAAGGTTTTTTATTGTTACTAACCACATATGGGCTTTTAGCCTGCAATAAACGATTTTTTAGTTATTTATTTATTTATATCCATCTGAGCGTTTCTTTAGGAACGCCGTTAGGTTAGAGTAGGTTTTTATGTCGACATCATTTTTGGTCTTGACGGTACATTTTAACATGGAGTAACGACACCACAGCGAACTGGGTGTGTATCTATTTGACAATTCGTTGAAATAAGCTAAAAATACGTCTCCGGGAAAAGACTGGGCTTTTTTGTCTTTCCTCCACTGTAGGAATGTTTCGTAAGCCGCTAAATATTTCGCAAAATTTTGGCGGTAGCCAATTATCTCTCGCGGTTTCGGGTCTCGGTAAATATTTCTGGCGGAGTCCAATTTGCGTGTTCTTCATCACCAGTTGTCGTCATTTTTAGGGTTCCGAAGTCCACAAGGAACCCTTATAGTTTCGCCATGTCCGTCCGTCCGTCCGTCCGTCCGTCTGTCCGCACTATTGCTCGGAGATGCTTAGGTCTAGAGAGCTGTAATTTGGCATGAATATGCATATTAGTTACGCTGACAAAGTGGTACAATAAAATTTTGAAATATATTTTTTTATAGGGTACCTCCCCTACTCGTAAAGTGGGGATGTAATTTTTTTTTCTTGCGTACCCCATGGTGCGGCATATCGTTGAATAAGTCTTGAAAAAATATTGTGGGTTTGTTAAAACCATTTTTTGATTAAGTGATGCGTTTGTGAAATATTAAGCTTTAAAGTGCTATTTTTTGTTAGAGTCACGTGTCCCCCCCCCCCTGCCAGCTAAATGGTGGTATTTGGATGGCTGAAAAAAATCACGGTTGTGGCATATATAACGTAGTTGAAAGGAAAACTATCAGAGCTAAGTAGGCTGTACAAACTTACGAGTAATAGTCGACCAACTTATAATGATGATTTTTCTCGAGCGGCAGGGGCGTCGGGCGGGCACGTCATACCACAGACTAGCTAGATGCTAATAAGTCTTAGAAAGGTACTGTGGGCATCCTCAACTTCGGAACCCTATAATTTGCGCGTGGCCCGACACGCACTTGGCCGGTTTTTGATAGTCAAACACGACACGGCGAAAATGACAATAAATGTTACAGCGAACATTAAGATTAAAACTATTTTTTTGTATATATTATTAACCTATTATTTATTACTAACCATCAACATAACTTGTAGTGAATTCTTAGTATTGTTTTGTCACTAGTTGACCCGACGAACTTCGCATCACATGGTATTACACACCAGGGATGATTCACATACATTTTTTCTTTTCAATTTTTTTAGTAGTTCAAAAATAGGTTCATTACATATATTTTATTTTATTTTATCCGCAAAACGTCTTCGCCAAATATTTAAAAATAAAACTGTATTAGATACCCTGTGTAATTGAAATACCTCTTCGACATACGTAACTTGAAGTTAGGCGGGCACAATGGGGGCTATCGCGTGTGAATTTGCCACTAGAGGCGCTAGTGTCGCGTGAGGTCCAATAACATTCACTCTTCACTGGTTTTGGCGGGCTTTGTGACATAAATGATAATTTCTATAATATACCTGTTGAAAAGTGATCTCCTTCGTGAAATTATCGCAAATATGGATTATTTGACGATCAATGTAAACGCTTTGAAAAAAAAAGAAAAAAATCCGAACGAAACGGAACTGCACAACATTGCGGCATAGCTACTCGATATGATGATAGTTATTTATAATTAATAAACTTAATGAGATTCAAGATTTAAAACCTTGTTTCGGCGCCGATCTTATAAAGTCGCCTTTGACAGCTATACCTCTGGACCTTAGTCAACGGTGGCGCCAACTGGTGAGCAAAGAAACGATAGTCCCCATTGAAACTTAACTAAAGATACATAAAAATAGTGTGGTAATGCGAAATAAAAAACACGCGTTTGATTACCTTAAAAGTGATTTCATAAGATCCACGTTACGAACAAGTGTGTTGAAAATAATAGTACACATATACAATATTAAATTGACAACCTCCTTTTTTGAAGTCTGTTAAAGGCACGCCTATTTCTTTAATGAAGACAGGAAGGAAGGTCCAATTCATATTCCTAAATTCCACCAAGCAACCAAACCTGTATATATCGTAACTTTGTAAAATTTGCTTAAACAACTACAAATTAGAGTTCAGTAAAAAATATATTTAAATAGATGAAAAATATCAGAAAAGCTGTTTCGAGTTATGCAAAAACGTGAATTACAAAATGTACCTAATAAGTGATTAATTTTAATTTATATTTGTAAAATCTTGTTTAAAATATATGTTCGGACTTCGGAAGAAGTTGTTTGTAAGAAGTAAGATTTCATTATTAAATTGTATGAACTTCAACACGCCACGCGAATTGCAAATGGAGTGCCATTTTGAACTTTATCCCGACATACGACATATTATCTGTTACAATGCAAGTTTAAGTTTTGATTGTTTTAAGGTGTGCTTTTCATAAATTTCAAATTAATATTTCTTAAAATCAGAATAAACACACGTACCTAAATCGTATTACAAAAACGCTGTCAGCTTTTCTAATAATTTTCAAAGTGAAACTGCAATCGTGTGTCCATGTCTTTAGCATCATTGGCTGAATCAAAATCCCTTAACTATACAAATGAAAGAATTCTCTCAGGAATACAAAAATGGCTGTTACAGACAGCCGTAAAAAAGCCGTGGTGGCCTAGTGGTTCGCCCTACCGCCTCTCGTGCAGAGGGTCGGGGGTTCGATTCCGGCTAGGACCTCTAAGTTTACTTATGTGCGAAATACAATTTGAATTTACCACTGAGCTTTTCGGTGAAGGAAAACATCGTGAGGAAACCTGCACGCATCTGCGAAGTAATTCAATGTGTGTGAAGTCCCCAATCCGCACTGGGCCCGCGTGGGGACTATAGCCCAAACCATCTCATGATGAGAGGAGGCCTGTGCCCAGCAGTGGGACGCTAATAGGCTGAAGTAGTAATAGTAGTAGCACAGGGCGGACACGGCCTATAAAAGTACTATTTCGAACACCATTCTGTGCAAGGACGTCAGTGTGCGTGCAAGGACGTCTGTACACTTGTAAATGCGTGTATACTACTACGCGGGCCAATGATTCACTCACCATCTCCGAATGAAACAAATGACGGTAAGGGCGAGTTGCGCGCGTGCTAGATTCAGGCGGGTGTTTCCGTGGCCATTCTGTACGTAGTACTATAAAATATTCTGTGGTAGAAGTCTATCTTAACCTAAACTTGCAGCGGATAACGATGTTTTTAATGATAACTACATCAAATAGGGATGACGACAGGGTGAAGAAATCGAAATTCTAATTAGTCCGTCAGTCAGGTAATAAAAATGTTAGACACGTATTTTTTGTTTTATCAAATTAACAAAGAATGACTAAGTTAAAACGTATTAAAGTTGGAGTGGGGGCTAACTACGTCACCGTTAGGTATAAATCGTACCTAACCGTGACGTCACGCGACATTTCAACTCAATATATCTCCGTATAAGTTTGATTACGTGAAAAAAGAAAAAATACGTGTCCAATACTTTTCAATAATCTTCCTGATAGACTAAGGAAAAAAAAGTTGTCGTCATCGCTATTGTACATAATGACGATGCAAAAGTGATTGTAAAATCCTACCTGAATAATTGATTTCTCTTTTTATTTTTAATCTTTTATAAGCATGGACACACAACTGCATCCACTAGTAAGGGAAACTAGCCACTTACGTAGTTCGGTAGACTCTGGTTCGATCTTCGTCTTCTTGGCCCGGGATGTGGTGGCTTTGACTGTTCGCTTCTTGGCTTTGGGTTTCTCATCAGCCTCTTCTTTGATTGGAATGTCGTATTCTGCAAAAGGGGTTTTTTTTATCTTCTTAATAAGGGTGGTATCATACTTGAATGAAGTGAAAATTTATGGTTAATTCTGGTAAATTCTTTTTCTGACGTGTAAAAGTGCCCGTGTGTGGCCAATTTGCCGAATAAATGATTGAATTATGAACTTTATGGTAAAATAAAACAAGTCGAATCTTTTCAAGATGGCAGAGGACGCTATATATATTTTTTTTAAATGTTCCAATTTGCACGGATAATATACAATAGGCTACTGTGATCCCTTCACTAGCGCCTGTCCTGTGGGAATCAGACCAGGTGAAATAACAAAAAATAATTATATGTGGCAAAGAAACAAAATTAACGAAAACTTCTATAAAAAATTAAGCAAAGTATCTCTTTGGAAAATGTGACAACAAAATATATGTACACAAACAAAAAAATCTTAGTTAAAGATGAGAAAGGTTGTCAGCCATGTTAACATTAGCAAACTAATCCAATATCTTTATTTAAACAATGTGATTGAAGAAATTGGGTGACTTCATCAAGTTTACTAGAAACACCGACATTCAATTGAATACTACAACTTTTTTTATTTATTTCAATTACAATTTCTATAATTTTGCTTACGCAATTCAATTTCTATATCAAATGAATTATAAGCAAGTATTTGACCACAAGCTCACCAGCTTAACCATTGTTTAGAACAACACTGTTTATTAACAAATTTTATTAATATAATAATAAGCAAAGCTTGTACTATGGGTGCTGGACAACGAAAAAAATACTTATATACATACATATATAAATACTAAACATCCATGACTCGGGTACAAACATTTGTGCTCATCACACAAAGTTTGCCCCTAGTAGTAGAACAGTGGGCAGTGTCACTACCAACAAGACTGTCCAACTCCTTACATTACGGCCATATTACGGCGTACATCGGAAATAGCCAGGGAGTTTCAAATTTTCATACTTCGCCTGTACACCGCCATCTAGATGTAGCTCATGGAGTTCAAATTTGTATCCAGCCTACCTAGGCAGCGCCATCTATTATCGCATTTAACACTTATTTCGGGCGTACGCTAATTTGTTTGAAGGTTGTCATTCTAAGTGTACATTACTTCTTCTATGCTACCAACTGAGCCAGCACTTCTTCTCAAGCAATGGGTCTAGGAAGCGCTGGTAAATTCTTTTTCTGACGTGTAAAAGTGCCCCTATGTGGCCAATTTGCTGAATAAATGATTAAATTTGAATTTGCCAAACCTGTCGTTAAATGTTTATAAAATATCTTACCGTTCCCAGAGAAGTCAGGATCGGATAGGTGGTCTGATCCTACTGAGTCATGGATTGACTCTAATTTGATGGGATCTGGAAAGAAAGGAAATATGCCTTTATTACTGACTATTACTTTACGATAAAACTTAATTATATAACTATATTGTGTTTAATTAGGTAACTTTCGGAGTAAACCCTCTTAAGGGGATTTCAAAAAAGAGTTCTAGTTATAATATTAGCTGTAAATTATTTAGAAAAACACCTAGTCCCAAGTAGTTTTGTGTCTATCTGTCAGTCTGTTTGTAAGAGCTAATTTCTGGAACTCCTTGCCAGATTTGCATGTAGTTTTTTTACAGGTGAATAGATTACTGCGAAAGTATGTGATGTGAAGTCCCCAATCCGCACTGGGCTCGCGTGAGACTATAGCCTAAACCCTCTTGCGATGACAAGCCTGTGCCCAGCAGTGGGACGTGAATCGGCTCCTTATCTTTACTAATAATAAGTATGTAGAAGAAGTCGCTTCTGAGACTTTAAAATTAAAAGAAACTATCAAGTCAAGGGGGCTAAATAAACGACACTGAACACAAAATAACGATTTTTAGAAAAATTTACTGCATTTAACTTGAAAACTACCTACTGGACGGATTGCAACAAAATTTGGTACGGGAGTAGTTTATAACACTGGTCAACATATAGGCTACTTTTTACCCTGGGAAAATGCATAGTTCCCATGGGAATGCTATTAACGAATTCCACGCGGAGGAAGGCGCGGGCAGAAGCTAGTTTTACTTACTTTTGATGTCCTTATTCTGTAGTCGTTTCTTGAACTGCTGCTCGGTGTGGAGAACTTGCTTCTTGAAGTTGGCCGCATTCCGGAGCTGTGTGATGCAGACTTCGCAGATCCCGTTATCCATGTCCTCCGGTGTCTGGATCTGGAATCATACGAGCCGTGCTTGAGGTGATATTTCAGAGGCCGGTAGTAAAATTTATATTGAAGATAGACTACACCCCGAACCAGTAAATGCAGATGATTTTAAAACCACTGAATCAATCTACTTCAAACATCACCAAGAACACTCAATTAACTCAAGAATGTAAGAAAAAAGAATGTTGCAGGACACACGTCAAACTAACACCCCTGCTTTATTGGTTTGGGGGTCAGAAAGACTTGGCATGTATAGATTAGGGCATGCAATATCGGACGGTTTTTCGATTCCGGAATTGAGTTCGAGATTGTCCTTCAATTCCGGAATTCCGGAGCTAGTTCCGGAACTGGTGAAATCTTTTTCTCATTACGTTTTTTTGTAATTTAATCAATATACGGCAAAATAAAGCTAGATCTGGTGATCAACATTTTATTATTAACAATCAACAGACTTAAGTAATTAATAGATACTTGATTTTCCTACTTCAAAAATAAGAATCACTAAGTTCTATCACTCAAAACAGATAAAAAAATTGCAAAAGTATTATTATTTTGTATGCAATATACATTTGTTCGAGTGGTCAACAATTTTAGTGCCATCAAAAATTCTACTTTTTGGCAAGACCAGCTAAAGTGGTTCCTCCAGGTAGAAGTCATATTAACACAACAGAAGACAGGAGATCTGACAAATTACAATATTCGTCATGGCAAAACTGAGACAGAATGTTATTTATAAGTACAGCAAATTGCGGACATACCAGAAAAAGATAAATACGAGACAATCCAAGGTAAAAATACTACAGAAATTGATATCCGTTATGGAACCAGGGTCTACTTCAATGTTAGTCAATCGACCCTTAAGGTTCTTTTACTATCGAAGGATTTGTAGGTCGTAAGGAAGGACATGATAATTTCAAGCTTTTTCTAAACCTGAAATTCTGAAAAATAGAAGAGTCCACAAAACGCAAACCTCCCTCGTGCTACGAACCCGTGCTCAGCTCACGGATCTCACAGAGCCACGCTGACGTAATAACGTTGTAGAGGTTACTTCGAAACGATGTTTTCGTTTTGATCAATTAAATGATCACTTGAGAGATTGCTTAAAAATCACTTTTTAAGCATTATTCGATGATGTACCTATGATGTTTAAAGATAATAAGTTCATGCTTGAGAAATAAATTCAGTTGAATCGTTTTCAAAATTGAAAGAAATGGTCGATTCACAGTCCAGAAGTACTGAAGTGGTTTTCAAGATGCATACAATTAAATGATCATTGGTTCATCCAGTTGTTTAATTGAGATCCCACTGAATCTATTGATAACAGAATCATCCCAGATCCAACATCATGACTTATAGAACAATATTAATATGGATCTTCCATCTGACGCAAGAGGGGCAATTGGTTGTTTCTTCCATACATCGAAATATCCATCGTCGATAAGAAAATCGTCCCAGATCCAACACCACAACTTCTAGTGCAATATTAAAATGGGCCTTCCATCTGACGCAAGAGAGCCAATAGGCTGTTCCTTACATACAACGAAATATCCATCGCCGGACCAACAAAGTCCAAGATTATCAAAACAGGAATGCAAAACCAGGTTCTCGGAGAATATTTCGGGTCAAACGAACAAACAAAGTGAGATAATGAAGGATATTTATGGGGAACACATGACAGACCTAGAATGCAAGTGCGCAAATCAAAGGCTACACTAAGGGAAAGTTATGTTTCCTTACCACCCGTCCAAGAAATGTTCGATATGTGTGGAAGGAAGGCAGTCCTGTCCTAACTAATTTTCCTGTGCTTATTTTGTATCATAATCAATATATTTATTTAGGTACCTTATTTAATTCGTGTAAATTTTGGAAAATTATCACTTTAAATTAAGATCTAGTACAATTAAAACTCTATTTATTCAATTCCGGAATTTCCGATATTGAGGGTTTCAATTCCGGAATTGTAATATCGGAAAAAAGCTCCGAGATTCCGGTATTTCGAAATTCCGGAATTCCGGAATGCAAGCCCTAGTATAGATTCAATTCAATTCAATCATTTATTCAGCAAATTGGCCACATAGGGGCACTTTTACACGGCAGAAAAAGAATTTACCAGCGCTTCCTAGACACATTGCTTGAGAAGAAGCGCTGGAACAAACTCAAGCAGAAGGCCTTTTTTCAAAATTTCCACATAGTTACAAAATTTACATTACATGTATAAAATATAAGATCCCATTCTTATTATGATTACTTTATAAAACCATGTTATCATAAAATTGCTCATTAGCCTAACTGGCTAGATTGTAATTATAATTGTGTATGATGTCATAATTGTTCACCATAATAATAAAAATAAAAAAAAGTATATGTCCCGGCATGGATCTTGAGCGGTGAGCAAAAGTAGAGGGGATTTTGCGCATGTTTACGACTGAACCACTGCATCCCGTGCCCCTCGCCCTATGAAACGTTATTTTCGACTTCTGCACTTCGAAGGCCATAGCTTAAGCTTCAATGCATGTTTTACGTTGGTTATTTGACATCAGTACAGCATACAATATTAAGAAATTAGAATTTCTTTTAAAATAGGTGTACAGTTTCCATCAGATATGTGGAGTGACAAGGTGATCATAAAGATCTGATATCAATCTGATTGTGAAGACATTAGAGTGCATGTTCACATATTTATGATAACCTTGCCTGCTATGATATATCTGATAGCGATTACAATAGAATCATGTGCAACGCGTCCATTACGTGACATGGTTGGCGTAAAATAATAATCAATACGAGACACGCAATGTACTCAGATCAAGTATTATTATAACAAATAACCAAATTTATTGTAGAATGTTAAGGCAAAATGACATCCTCTTTCTAAATAGTTAAAATTATGTCTTCCACAGCCATGATTTATTGGCAAGCAAGCTTCGCAAAAAGAACCATGAAGCGTTAGTGTTAAAAATTAGGTCGGCCAAATAAGTTTTATTCTGCAGTAAGACATAACCACGACAATAAATGCATAAAGTTCAGTAAAATGCTTATTCGTCGAGCCTGGTTAACGAAATATGTTAAAGCACTCACTTTGATGTCAAAACAATCGTTTAACATGTCTGCATAAACTTCTTCGTCTCCCATCCAATGATACTTCGTTTTTATGTCTTTAAACGTGCCCTCCGATGCACAGCACCTGCACATGCCACTGTGCAACGTATTCGGATTATCCATCATGATTTAATACCAAGTAACAATATACTTCAAATTAGTAAATATCTCGAAATATATTTAACGCAATTAACGTGGAAAGACGACGCTTCGCAACCGGACCGCCATTTTGAATTTTGCCAAACTGTCGCGACTAACTAACTAATGTTGCCAATTAAAATATTGTTTTCGTTCGGAAATTTTCAAGAATGGCGTTTTTTGATTTTCAGGTCTGCCTTCCGATTTACCGGTTTTTATCGGTAAGAAACTTTATGTGGGAGGTCCCTACGAATTGTGAACAAAAATTAAAAAGTTATCTTACTGTCAAATTTTAATAAGCTGAGTGAGCCAGTTTTTTATATTATTTTGCTCTTGATTGGAAATTTTACCATTTATTGTCTTGAAATTTAATGTAACGTGCTGTTTAACAACAAATAAGATGGATGTCGCAAATGCGTGCCAGTGCTGTTTGCTGCGCCCGCCAGATAAGGATTTAAAAACTCCTTACTTTCGTCTTGACCAAACAGAGATATATTCCGATATGCTGAAAGAATGCTTCGAAATTCATGTATGTGTTCTTATTTTCTGCCTCTATAGTAGATAGATTGACAGAGAGTGACTAATCCGAAAGATGTTTGTCCATTCTTAGATATTTACAATGGTGTTGCACTACTTTGTACTGGTATATTTTCTTCACAATTTGATTACACTAATAGATTAGATTAGATTAGATTAGCAGGCCAAAAATTCATTCAGTCATAAAAAAAACTTGGTTTTTGCTCTTCTTCCGCAACAATCTCTTCATGAGTTTGTGTGTGTTCAATTTGCAAACCCCAGCAACGCAGCATGAATATAGACTTTACAAGGGGTAACAACAAAACTGTGATTTTCTTTTCCAGGTTGAACCAGGCAGCAATGGCATGTGCGGCATCTGCGAGGTGTGTGTCAGCCGTCTGAGGGATGCTTGTGACTTCAAACTTCAAGTTCAGAGCTGCCAGGCGGAGCTGCAGACCCGACTGGCTCAGGCACTCGCTGTTAAAGGTAACCTTTATAATATACAATACTATACAATTCCATCTTAGGCCTCTGGGTAGGCAACACATTCGAGATCTTATGGTTTCTTAATGGGAGATCATAGGATTTCGGAGTCCATGGGCCGCAGTGACCACTTACCATCAGGTGGGATGTGCACTTGTTTGCCTATACCATTGACATGAAAAAAAAACAATACCTACTCTTTATTGACCACCACACAATAGAGAAGGAAAGAATAGTACAAAATAAAGAAAACATATTGTTAAGTAAATAACAATACTGCTTTTTAGCTTTGTGCATCATTTCTCACTACAAACTTCTAACGAAAATTGATTTGGACAAAATTGGCTGCATAGTTTTTGAGATTAATAAAAAAAAACCTTTTTTTTCTGGTTTACATGCTAAAATACATAGTTATTATTAATACTCTTTAGTTTCAGAACCCTCGTACAGGCCTTTTTGAGATGTGATAATTTTTGGAAAGTGCTCTGTTGCAACATTTCATATTAGCTAGTCCAACTTGACCTGACCTGAATCAAACGAATATTTATTTATTGAATTTTAGACGGGAAGAATTAAAAATGTCCATGGGCAGATTTTAGTAAAACATATTTATTATTTATTACATCCATCTCGTTTCAGAGGAAGCACCAAAAGTGAAGTTGGAGATATCGGACGATGAAGAAAATGGGGCATATATATTACGTGAGTTTTTTTTACAAATTAATAATTTTACTATCGGAAAAGAAGATCAAGCTGCCTTTAAATGTATAATTTAGTGCGCAGCAACAGTATACCCGTGCTTACAATAGCACAGTGTTATAGGCATGTGTTTAATTCAACCTCAACATAGGCGGAGAAGGTAATTCTTCATAGCCAATAATAAGAAAAATACTCTCAAAAGTTAGTGCATTAAAAGCTAAAAAAGCGTAAAGGTCCAATGGTCACTCAGGTTGACAGATCGACTTAGACTGCGACACCGTGGCGCCATCTATACGGCCAAATCACGATAAAATAGAAAAAAAATGCTTATAAATACTAAATATCACAATAAAAAGTAGCCTATGTGTTATTCCAGGTTACAAACTATCTGTTTGCCAAATTATTATTATTATTATTAATATTCGAATAATAGGCGAGCAGCAATCTGGTGCTGGTATGCCTATATCACAATGTTCAGTATAGTCCTTTTTTTTAAATATAGTTTTAAATAAATGCAAATTAGTCGGGCCATTTTAGCGTGATTGATTAACAAACATACAATCAAACTTTCAGCATTATTATATTACTACTACTACTACAGCCTATTTGCGTCCCACTGCTGGGCACAGGCCTCCTCTCATCACGAGAAGGTTTGGGCTATAGTCCCCACGCGGGCCCAGTGCGGATTGGGGACTTCACACACATCTTTGAATTTCGCAGATGCGTGCAGGTTTCCTCACGATGTTTTCCATCACCGAAAAGCTCAGTGGTAAATTCAAATTCAATTTCGCACATAAGTAAACTTAGAGGTGCGAGACGGAATCGAACCCCCGACCCTCTGCATGAGAGGCGGTAGGTCGAACCACTAGGCCACCACGGCTTCATTATTATATTAGTGGGATTCAATTCAAACAACTCAATTACAGAACTGAAAGAAGAGCTGTCCGACTACGAAGAGGTCCAAGATGCGAAGTTGCACGAACTGCTCCGGTTTGAGGAGGTCACCGTCAAGCGACGCAAGCGCCGGCAGCAGGACGCGGGCAAGCCAGGTGACTACACTTGGCACACTTACTACTTTTGCCAACTGGCAAACTGACGACCAGAAGATGAAAAGATGGCAAATCCAAGACCACAAATAAACGTCAGAAATGAGGCTAATTCAGATTCAGGTTCAGACACTTACCACCACTACTACTACAGCCTATATGCGTCCCACCAGGCTATAGTCCCCACGCGGGCCCAGTGCGGATTGCGGACTGCACACACATCTTTGCACACTTACTACTTCATCGAAACTTCAGACTGCAGTATTTCACATCATGGTCACCTCTCGCATGGTTTAAAAAAACACGTTACACTAGCGCCTGCTAGATTTTACAAACGCTCTAATAAAAGAGAGTCCTCATCATGAATGCAGTAGATAGAATACATCTATGAACTACTTACTTACCCACTGTTCCGACTGTCGCGATTTCGAATCCCGCTCGGGGCAAACTTTGTGTGATGAGCAGAAATGTTTGTACTCGAAGTCATGGATGTTTAGTATTTATATATGTATGTATTTCTCTATATAAGTATTTATATCGTTATCTAGCACCCATAGTACACGCTTTGCTTAGTTTGGGACTAGGTCAATTTGTGTGAAATGTTCCAAGATATTTTTTATTTTTTTTATTTTACTTAACCTAGGCACCAACATGAAACCAATAGATTTAAAATCAACAGTGTTTACCTACTGCATGTTGTGGTTTAATTTAATGATATGATGTCTCTTATTCCAGAAATGAAATCGAGTAAGCGCTCCCGCCCGCTAGCGTTATCGCTCCACGCTCTCGCCAAAATCAAGACACCGAACGGCACTGACCCCACTCGGTACTTGAGCGATATCAGAAAACACAAGCAGAACATAGAAAACTTGTTGAAACACTGCAACGGCACACCTTTCTCCAACAAGACCCTCGCCGGCTACATCTGTGCTTATTGCAAGGAAACCTACGCTGACCCCAAAGAATTGAGGACTCACACAGAAATTGAACACAGAAACGAAGAGTTCTACAGCACAATACGGAGAGACAAGAACAATATGTCGGTGAAACTCGATATAACTGATTTGAAATGCACCATTTGCAATGAAGGTTTCGATGTAGTTGCTAACTTAAAGAATCATTTGATGAAACAACATGAGATCACGTTCCATAATGATGTCAAAGATTATATAATGGAGTTCAAGCTCACCAGCGATGAGATGCTCCCTTGTGCCCTTTGCAATTCCACGTATGAGACATTTAAAATGTTGCTACAACATATGAACGGACATTACAGGAACTACATCTGTGAAGTCTGCGATGTGGGATTTATAAATAAGCACAGATTGAAAAACCATGAGCGGACGCACGATTTGGGAACATACAAGTGTGCTTTCTGCGAGAAAGTATTCAGTACAAGGGTGAGGAAGACATGTCACGAAAAATACACGCATAATAGCAGCGCGAGGTATACTACCGTCTGTCCACACTGTGATCAGTCCTTTACAAGCTACTATCAAAGAAATAGACACATGGTTACGGTTCACAACATAGTGGCTGCGTCATATAAGTGCAATATTTGTGATAAGACATTTATTTTAAAATCAAAGCTAACGTCACATATTAAAAAAGTGCATCTAATGGAGCGGAACCATATTTGCACAGAGTGCGGGCAAGGGTTTTTCATGAAGCAATCGTTAGATGAACACATGATCAAGCATAATGGTGAACGAGTGCATAAGTGTAGTGTGTGTTCCAAAGCGTATGCCAGGAAGAAGACGTTACGGGAACATATGCGGATACATAATAATGACAGACGATTTAAGTGCGGAGTGTGCGGGCTAGCGTTTGTTCAGAAGTGTAGTTTAAAAAGTCACATGCTCTCAAATCATGCGATTACTTTATCAGAATTTGAGAGTAGAGAGCTGAGTAGTGAAAAAGTTACATAGAGTGGAACATTAAGTTGTATGATTACAATGGTAACACCAAATGTAGGTGCTGAATCAGCTAAGCCAGTAAAGCCGGCATGTGAGTGGGCTGGACACATCTGCCGCATGTATGGACTCTATGTCATCACTGATCAGAATTTGTAGTACATTATGGTAGGATAGATTCCTAAACCGGCATATGACATTTGATAGTTGATCTTTATAGTTATGGGGCTAAGGAGCATCATAGTTCGCATTAGCAATTTTTCAAGACAAATCCAGCTGTCATATGTCGGTTGAGGAATCTCTTCTACTATAGATGTAATAATTTAATTGAAGTAGGTACTATGAAGTTACTAAGCAGTATATTTATGTTGTTTCTCATGTAAGATGTAGTTAAGTATTATGTTTATGATGATAAAATATAAATATTTAAAATAAAATTGTTTTAGTGTCATTTTCCGTCCGGTAGTTTTCGAGTTGAATCCGGACATACATACAGACAATTTTTCTAAAAAATCGTTATTTTGTGTTCAGTATCGTTTATATAGTCCCCTGGACTTGATAGCTTCTTTTAATTTTCAAGTTTCAGACGCGACTACTTCTGCAGACTTGAAAATATTGTTACAAATACTTAATGTCTTAAAAATGGTTTAACTCTTATTACTACGTCGTTATGATTCAATATCATTAAACTTCATTAAAGTTGGTTACGTGAGTTGCAACAGATAACTACTACTATATCACGGGCAGACGACGGTGTCGCGGAAACCTACGTTCCATGTTAAAACCAATGGCCGTGCAAGGCGTCAGTGTGTTCCGTTACAGCCATTTCTATGGGTACTATGTACTATACAGAGTCAAGCAAAACGTGACTATATTTTACCCACAGTATCAGCTATCGATTCTAAGCATGTTTTGTAGGTTTTTTTTCGAATTCGCTGTGGTACAATCTACAAGTAATACTGAACATTTTGATCATTGCGCCTGGTCGCTGTCACTGACAAGTGGTTCCTGCAGATAGTAGTGCCAATTAGTGAATACGGTGGCCATCATTAATAGTCCATATTATACCAAAATAAATCGCAGAAGAATTGACTAGAATTCATTGGTATTCATGGAGTTTTGCTAATAAATGCAGTTGTCATGTGGTTTGCGCCATCTATCGTCCATCAACTAAACTTAAGTAATCATTGTAGCGCCATCTAGTGTCGAGTAGAAATAGGGCAGGCGTCGCAAGTCGCTGTCATAAGATTATGGGCAGTACGACACTTGGCTTCAATTTAATCAAAAATTCTGATATCTATAAAGAATGGGATAAGCATGAATCCGTGATAATTTACCTAAAAGATTGTTTTCACTTATTTTTAAATGCTTGCACAAGTTGAGTATGAGTAAAATGGACAGCCATTATGCGTAAACTTAAATTGTAATTTAAACACCATACCGTTTTCAATATATACACTGTGAAAACGATTATACTGCCATCTACCGTTGAGTAACCAAACTACGCAACACTACGTTAGCTTATGAATTGTAAAGTAGATGGCATTAAATTCGAAGAAAAACGAATGTAGTGTCATCTAGTATACAATATACAAACTAATGTGACGTAAGATAATTTAGCTACTCGACAGTAGATGGCAGTATAATCATCTTCACAGTGTACGGATTAAAAACAGTACGTTTTCTTAATTGCAATTCTCAGTTTATGCATATTGGCTGTCCATTTTACTCATACCCAACTGTTGCAAGCATTTAAAAATAAGTAAAAAATAAATTTTCAGCTAAATTGTCAAGAATTCTTGTTTGTGTTATTCTCTATAGATATTCGATTTTTCGATTAAATTGAAGTCAAGTGTTGTACTGCCCATGATCTGTTGACTGCGATGCCTCTCCTATTTCTACTCGACGCTAGATGGCGCTACAATAATAATTTAGTTTAGCTGATGGCCGATAGATGGCGCAAGCCACACGACAAGTGCATTTATTGGCAAAATTTCATGAATAACAATGAATTCTTGAATGAAATACTTAATTATATCTCCTTACTTCTTCTCTGACTGATAACTCTAATAAAGTTTCTAACTAAACTCCGTACTCAGGAACGCGATAAGTGCCATCTAATATTTCTTTTTTTTAATCCTGTATAGCATGGTATAATCTGGCTATTCATCGCTAGGTGGCAGTATAAACGTCTTCACCATGTAGCCACTGAGAAATGTACGGTTGCGCAATAGGTATCCAAATATTCACTAAAACAGCGAATCATTTGACAGATATATATGCGATGTTGCCGACTTTCGGATTAAACCCTCTTAAGTTGGGTACAACTACAAATCTATATGTAGCTAGAGAAGTACAAACTTGAAATTATTGGTATGAATAAATATAATGAGATTGTACACGAGTCAAGTGTTATCAATTTCATTTCAATTTGTTGTATCGAGTTTCAATATACAGTCATCTATTCCTAAAAAATATATTGATAAGGATATAAAAAAATAACTATTGTTCATGTGATAGAGTCGAGCCTAAAATAAACCTTAGTTTGCCTGTTTGGATGTAAAAGCCGTAACTAGTGCATCAATAACTCACGCTGTCACCTAATAGATGTCGCTGTTACGTGCGCAAACTACGGAACGTTGTGATTACTATCAAGGTTCAAGAAGCATGTCGAGTGATTGCATCTTTACCCCAAGGTTCAAGAAACCACTCAGACCTATTAAGAATTTTTGACGATATCGTTTGACTCTCGAGTCTGCGGCGATATCGTAATTATTGTAGTCGATTGATTATGTCTCAACAGGTGTTTACCACATGAAGCGCTAAGTTTTTCAAACTATATTAAATCGGAGTTTGAATGTGTTTTTTTTTTCGGCTAGTTTTCCAAACTTGAGTACAACAGGACGTAAGTATCACGTGGGTCGTGGTACCTACTCGGTGCATACGGTGCAGTTCTTACAATGTAGATTGTCGTTGAAATTAATATCATACGCGCGCTTAAAACAATTGAGGAGTTCCCTCATTTTGTCATGGATCCCACCCATCTGAATCTGAACTGAAACGAATCCGGTATCACCTTTCGATAAAAAAAAATCATCATCGAAATCGATTCAAAATTGACGGAGTACTCGCGGAACAAAACTACTTAAAAAAAAACGTCCAGACGGGTTGAGAACTTCCTTTTTTGATAGCGGTTATATGGTTACAATATTTTCCAAGCTATCACAGATAAGAGAAAAGTATAGTACGCTAATTGTTCGTTTGATGGCAGTCACAAATCACGCAATTTAGTACCGCTGCTACTTCTCAACAGATGTCGCTAATAAATAATTATTTTAGAGTTTGAATAAAAAAGAACAAAAAAATAATATAATCATTAAAAATTTACGATGATAAATAATTTTATTTAAATAGTTTATTTATTCAATTAAAACATTTAGATAACGTAGTCTCATGAATGCGAAATTAAGCAAAGCGTCCTTTCCCAAAAAAGAAAAAAGTAATAAGACGGACCCGGACCCGACCGACAGCAACTTAACAAAATGGCGGGTGCATTGCTTTAGTCGTTGACGCTTTGTGTTCAGTGTTAGTTTTCGTGTTTTAAAGGATTGTTTTTCCGACTTTTTCCCTTGGACTATGATATAGCAGTGTTTTCATGATGGATTTCGATGAAATAGTGGTCAAGGAGAGCCCCGGCTTATGCCGGTGCTGTCTTTCCGAGGGGTGTTACAAAGACTTGGGCTCGGAGTATAATTGGATGAGTGAAACCGAAATTTATGCCGATATGCTGTTGGAATGCTTCGACATCAGCGTAAGTACTTTGTAAAATGATTAAAATACCAAATATTTTAAAAATCAATAGATAGTATCATGTATTTTCGCATAAGTAAATGTTCTAATTAGCGGCGTTGACGGGGCGCACCTACGTTTTGTCAGTAACAGTTCTTTATCTAAGAAGTGCTTGTTTTAAATAACAGAAAAGCCTACTTAAAAGCCTCCATTGTAAGTATATTAAATAATACCTGAATAATATCTAAGTAATAATTAAAAAATGGGGACATTGTCTTTGATTCTTTCTTTTTGGTCGGATCAATATTTTGATTATTTTTTTTAGTATCTAATTAACTTATACATAAAGTAATATCTTGAATTTTGGCCTTTTATTAATGGAATCTCTCAATAGATGGAGTCAGTTAATGTTATCAACTTTATCATCTTTTCTAACTAACTGAATAGATGACTACCGCAGGACCACAAGCGGGACAAAAGTCTTCAAAGATCACTTTCCTTTTTCAAGGTCCCGCTGACACTCAACTATAGACGTCAATTTAAACCTAAATAAACTTAATATGATAATTCAATGCAGGCATCACAATCACAGGCTACACCTAGTTATGCATGTAAATTTTTTTTTTTAATGGCATTGACTGGCAAACCAACACACAGGCCATGGTAAGTGGTCACACAAGAATCAAACATTGCCAGTTAAATAATTATATTAGTAAGTAGCAGTTGCCTGCAACTTTCTCCTGTGTAGACTTACAATTTGCATTCCTGATGATACTATACATTTAGATGGTTATAGTTATAGAAGTATTGAACCCGTAGAAACTAGAAACACTACTACTACGACAGCCTATTTGCATCCCACTGCTGGGCACAGACCTCCTCTCACCATGAGTGGGTTTGGGCAATAGTCCCCACATGGGCCCAGTGCGGATTGGGGACTTCACACACATCTTTGAATTACTTCTCAGATGCGTGCAGGTTTTCTCTCGATGTTTTCCTTCACCAAAAAGCTCAGTGGTAAATTCAAATTGAATTTCGCACGTAAGTAAATTTACGAGGTGTGAGCCAGAATCGAACCCCTGACCCTCTGCATGAGAGGCAGTAGGTCTAACCACTAGGCCACCACGGCTTCACTGCGTAGAAACACATTCCTGTTGAAATATTGGAATAAAAAGTATCATATATTATTCTCAGGGTCTCAAACTATTTCCATACCAAGTTTCATCCAAATCACTCCAGTTGTGTCGACATGAATGATAAGTGTTTGTCCATTGGACAACCCATAAAATCCACTTTCCTTGAGCTGTTCACGGCTAGGAAGGAATCAAAATGTTCGGTGTTTGTTATTTTCCCATGAGGCTGGCATCTATAGACAAAATTGTACCTACTAAAGCCTCTATAAATATTCCAAGAATAAAAATAATATGTTGTTTTATAAATTTGGTCCCGCCCAGATATCACAGCACCCGACAGGCCCGAACGGCTCCAACAGGCTGATCTGCGAGGTCTGCATCACTCGTCTGCGGGATGCTTGCAACTTCAAGAAGCAGGTTCTCGAGTCGGAGAAGAAGTTCGTCGACATGATCGGCAGAGGAGAGTTTAGACCAAAAGGTTGGTACTAAGGTTTTAGCAATATTAACGATCTTGTCAGTCTTGTCACTATATGAAGAAGAAGAACAAGAAACATTTGTTCACAACATAGAAAGCATATAATATTTGCGTACCCGATGATACTATACATATAGACAGTTATAGAAGTATAAAAAAATTGGAAAACTTGTTCCCGTGGAAATATCGGGAATACGTATGCTATGTTATTGCCCGGGTCTCAAACTATCTCCATACCAAATTTCATCCAAATCGGTCCACTCGTTGCGACGTGAAGGAAGGACAAAGAAACAAACAAACACACTATCACATTTATAATATTAATATGGAAGTATGGTTGAATTGCCGTGTGTTATTTTGGCTAAGGCTGGAAAACTGCTGGACCGATTTGTCAGATTATTTTTCCTTTTAGAAAGAAAAAAATCTGAGAAATCTAAATGTACAGCTAAAAAATTACTCTTTATGGAAATGGCCTTCGGGTGATACGAAGTAGGAGTAGGCCGGATTGGTCCAGTTGGTAGTGACCCTGCTTTCTGTTTCGATGGTCGCGGGTTCGAGTCCCGCTCGGGGCAAACAATGTGTGATGAGCATGTTTGTACTCGAGTCATGGATGTTTAGTATTTATATATGTATGTATTTCTCTATATAAGTATTTATATCGTTGCCTAGCACCCATAATACAAGCTTTGCTTATTTTGGGGCTAGGTCAATATGTGTGAAACGTCTCAACATATTTATTTATTTATTTAACTAGCAATAATAATAAAAAAACCTCTCACAACAGCTCTGATGTTAACACTCACTTTCTCCGCAGTTCTGCTGTACCAGAGCCAAATGAAGACCGAGGTGAACGTAGACATTGAGGAGGAGGCGGCCGAGGGGCAGGCGGAGTATCTGGAGGACGACGCGGACTATGTTGACGGTACGTGCCGCTACTTGATCACTGCACACCGAGACTCACTGTCCGGGCACAGTGTACCTAGAGGAGGAGGCGGCCGAGGGGCAGGCGGAGTATCTGGAGGACGACGCGGACTATGTTGACGGTACGTGCCGCTACTTGATCACTGCACACCGAGACTCACTGTTCAGGCACAGTGTATCTGAGTAGGAGGCGGCCGGGGGGCAGTCGGAGTATCTGGAGGACGACGCGGACTTGACGGTACGGGCCGCTACTTGATCACTGCACACCGAGACTCACTGTCCGGGCACAGTGTATCTAGAGGAGGAGGCGGCCGAGGGGCAGGCGGAGTATCTGGAGGACGACGCGGACTATGTTGACGGTACGTGCCGCTACTTGATCACTGCACACCGAGACTCACTATCCGGGCACAGTGTACCTAGAGGAGGAGGCGGCCGGGGGGCAGGCGGAGTATCTGGAGGACGACGCGGACTATGTTGACGGTACGGGCCGCTACTTGATCACTGCACACCGAGACTCACTGTTCAGGCACAGTGTATCTGAGTAGGAGGCGGCCGGGGGGCAGTCGGAGTATCTGGAGGACGACGCGGACTTGACGGTACGGGCCGCTACTTGATCACTGCACACCGAGACTCACTGTCCGGGCACAGTGTATCTAGAGGAGGAGGCGGCCGAGGGGCAGGCGGAGTATCTGGAGGACGACGCGGACTATGTTGACGGTACGTGCCGCTACTTGATCACTGCACACCGAGACTCACTATCCGGGCACAGTGTACCTAGAGGAGGAGGCGGCCGGGGGGCAGGCGGAGTATCTGGAGGACGACGCGGACTATGTTGACGGTACGTGCCGCTACTTGATCACTGCACACCGAGACTCACTATCCGGGCACAGTGTACCTAGAGGAGGAGGCGGCCGGGGGGCAGGCGGAGTATCTGGAGGACGACGCGGACTATGTTGACGGTACGTGCCGCTACTTGATCACTGCACACCGAGACTCACTGTCCGGGCACAGTGTACCTAGAGGAGGAGGCGGCCGGGGGGCAGGCGGAGTATCTGGAGGACGACGCGGACTTG
Source organism: Aethes cnicana (assembly GCA_963971205.1). NCBI lineage: Eukaryota > Metazoa > Arthropoda > Insecta > Lepidoptera > Tortricidae > Aethes > Aethes cnicana. The sequence continues at coordinate 6,114,148 of OZ020298.1, read as the reverse complement.
ACGGTACGGGCCGCTACTTGATCACTGCACACCGAGACTCACTGTCCGGGCACAGTGTACCTAGAGGAGGAGGCGGCCGAGGGGCAGGCGGAGTATCTGGAGGACGACGCGGACTATGTTGACGGTACGTGCCGCTACTTGATCACTGCACACCGAGACTCACTATCCGGGCACAGTGTACCTAGAGGAGGAGGCGGCCGGGGGGCAGGCGGAGTATCTGGAGGACGACGCGGACTATGTTGACGGTACGGGCCGCTACTTGATCACTGCACACCGAGACTCACTGTCCGGGCACAGTGTATCTAGAGGAGGAGGCGGCCGAGGGGCAGGCGGAGTATCTGGAGGACGACGCGGACTATGTTGACGGTACGGGCCGCTACTTGATCACTGCACACCGAGACTCACTGTCCGGGCACAGTGTACCTAGAGGAGGAGGCGGCCGGGGGGCAGGCGGAGTATCTGGAGGACGACGCGGACTATGTTGACGGTACGGGCCGCTACTTGATCACTGCACACTGAGACTCACTGTCCGGGCACAGTGTATCTAGAGGAGGAGGCGGCCGAGGGGCAGGCGGAGTATCTGGAGGACGACGCGGACTATGTTGACAGTACGGGCCGCTACTTGATCACTGCACACCGAGACTCACTGTCCGGGCACAGTGTATCTAGAGGAGGAGGATGTATCTAAAAAGTAGCCTATGTCCTTCCCCGGGACTCCTAACTATCTCCATACCAAATTTCATCTAAATCGGACCATGGGTTTGAAGCGTGAAGACAGAGTTGCTTTCGAATTCATAATACTCGTATTAGTATGGATGGTTAGTATGAAAATGAAAATATTTATTCAGCAAAAGGGCCACATTTGGGCACTTTTACACGTCACTTTTAAATGATAGATATGGATGTTAAGATCTAGATTCCCAGGCATACTGCAAAAGACAGTAAAGGGACGCGAGGGTATCGGTATACCGTGGGCGACAACCTGTCACTACATGCCAATGTTGATGATCTCATTACCCTTGAAACTTTGTCAAAGGTGGCGGGATGTGACCTTGAAGGTCCTAACACTGTCTATCCCGCAAGGGAACATAAGCGTGATGATTATGTAATTATTATAATTATTTTTATTACGAATGGGCTTGCGTTTGACCCTGATCACACCTGATGGAAAGTAATGATAGGGTCTAAGGTGAAACACGCTTACCCAGATGATGTCTATTCACTCTAGACTTGAATACACCGAGATAGAGAATAGGAACTGGGAAACAGAAACGCAGGGAAGGGAGGGAATTCCAAAGTTTAGCAGTGCGAACAAGAAAAGATTTAGTGCATTGCTTTGTTCGACTCATGGGAAACTCAACCACATGAGGATGGAAACCCTCCCGTCGTCTAGTAGTCCGATGATAAAAAGTAGATGGTGGTATAAGATCGTGAAGTTCCTGAGCGCACTCTCCATAATACACCTTATGTATGTATGGAAGCCGTGGTGGCCTAGTGGTTTGACCTACCGCCTCTCATGCAGAGGGTCGGGGGTCCGATTCCGGCTCGCACTTCTAAGTTTACTTATGTGCGAAATTAAATTTGAATTTACCATTGAGCTTTTCGGTGAATGAAAACATCGTGAGGAAACCTGCACGCATCTGCGAAGTAATTCAAAGATGTATGTGAAGTCCCCAATCCGCACTGGGCCCGCGTGGGGGCTATAGCTCAAACCCTCTTGTGATGAGAGGAGGCCTGTGCCCAGCAGTGGGACGCAAATAGGCTGTACTAGTAGTAGTAGTGTCGGCTGAATTCCTGGTAAATCTTTACATACTAACCTTTTTTTTTCAGAGGAACTCCTCAAGTCCGAAGACTACGGTGAACCGTCCGTGTCCGAGGACATTACTGTGTCCGCCCTGGCCGTGAAGGGCAAGCGCGGCCGGCCAAAGAAGGCCGCCTCCAAGCCGGAGAAGAAGGCCAAGGTGGCCAAACTGGCCAAACTCGAGGAGAAACCCGGGAGATCGAAGCCCGCCGCCAAAGGTAGGTCCTGTTCGCTCTCACCGGGGTCCATGGAACTGTGTTGTGATTATCCGAAACGCTGATGACGTGTAAAAGGGCCTGGATGTGGCTGATTAGTTCGTGGAACTTTCAACTCTTAAAATAATGGCTTCTGTCTTTGAGCAAGTCAGATTCGCCAATGTCAAGTAATTCGCTAACAGCCCGAGCAGTGTACGGTAATGATAAATGTACGGTATCTATATATCTATCTTCTTCTATCTTCTAATATATAAAATTCTCGTGTCACAGTGTTTGTAACTAAACTCCTACGAAACGGCTCGAACGATTCTTATGAAATTTGGAGTGTGTATGTTCAGTAGGTCTGAGAATAGGACGTAAGCTATTTTATATACCCAAAAATAGACAGACACACGAGTGATCCGTTTTTACCTCTTGAGGTTCGGAACCCTAAAAATAATCGCCGTGTGTTAGTAAAGCTGGAGAACTGTTGGACGTGATTCTGGGAAGGTTTAGAAAGAAAAAAAAATTGGGAAAGACGTCCTCTTCTGTTGAACATAGGCCTCTCCCAAGGCTCTACGCTCAGTCCGGTCTTGTGCCACTCGCATCGTGTTCCCGCGACCTTCAGACGGACTTTAACTGGTTATTATTTTTTTGCCGTCGCTAAGTAGCTCCGCTCTACTCCTAGATATTATAAACTAGCTTCTGCCCGCGACTTCGCCCGCGTGGATAGATAGATAGATAGATAGATAGATATTTATTTCATCAATATAAAATTACATTATAATTTGAGTACATTTCAAAATATATGAATTCACATTGAGATCGTCAAAACAGATACAAATACAACCATAATGAAAACTCGTTTTTATTATGGAATTTTTCACACATTAATAAAACATTCGTAATTAAAATAGGTCTATGTCAATGTGCAAATTAATAAATTAAAGTCACAATTAAATATTCTTTTACAGAGTATAATGGTTTCATTAACAAAAGGTTTTTAAGCTGACGTCTAAATGTAATGACTGACGGCTCGTCTTTAAGTTCTTCAGAATTCGTTTCGTTTATCCGGGATAAAAAGTAGTTCATGTCCTTTCCGGGGACCCCAACTATCTCCATGCCAAATTTCATCCCAATCGGTCCAGCGGTTGAAGCGTGGAGAGGTAACAGACAGACAGGCAGACTTACTTTTGCATTTATAATATTAATATGGATGTAAAAGTGTGTTGGTCCTTCCTTCACGTTGAAACTACTTAACCGATTTGGATGAATAGAATAGTCTCTAAGTTTACTTACGTGCGAAATTCAATTTGAATTTACCATGAGCTTTTCGGTGAAGGAAAACATCGTGAGGAAACCTGCACGCATCTGCGAAGTGATTCAAAGATGTGTGTGAAGTCCCCAATCCGCACTGGGCCCGCGTGGGGACTATAGCCCAAACCCTCTCGTGATGAGAGGAGGCCTGTGCCCAGCAGTGGGACGCAAATAGGCTGTAGTAGTAGTATGTGTATAGTATCATCAGGTAACCAAATATAAAGTCTACGCGAGACGAAGTCGCGGGCAACGGCTATCGGTTGGTTGCTATAACATGAGTTTGGCTTTTGGTTTTGCTGGCGAAAAATCTTATTGCGATTGCAGTATTTCACAACACAAATTCATGGACTTTGTTTTGGATATTTTCTTGTTTCGATTACATCAATTTAAAAAATATATATAGAATAATATATTCAATTGAAGACTAAATGTTTAATGCATTATCTACAGAATTGTATACATATAAATTACCAATATCAAAACGGGAAAATATTCAAGTGGTTTCTTGATTGCTTTGATTTATTTATGAGTGAGTGGCTTGACACTTCTTTAGGACTACACATTATATCTCCACTACTACAAATATTTCGTATCTCTAGTAAGTTTGAGAATAAACATTGTCGACGAAATTTTCTACTAAAATCTCTATTAATAAAATATTTTATTGTATTGTTGACAGTCATCAAGTTGTCTCAGTGCTAAAAAAGTTATCACCGCGTATTTAGCTGTTTGCAAAGTTTTTTTTTATGCGTATCTTCAATTTCAGCCACCTTTGAATTGTTGTGTCAAGTCACTATTTAGAGTGCAGAATGTTATTCTGAAAACGCCGTCTACTATTCCTTTGGAAATTACTCGCCTTGTTTCAGTGTTTTCATAATAATTTCCTGTAATTGTCAATGTTTGTGGGCTCCTTATCTTGGTCTAATGTATTGTCCAGGACTAAACTCCGTTAAAATTACACCCTGAGCATGTAAAAACGTAAACACAATTTTGCTCACCTACGATACGATGCAACACTTATATGATGTATTTATTTTATAATATTCGCTTTAATTATCCTATGATTAATAAATTCCTCACGAAACTCTCCGAAACGAAGTCGATTTACCATTAAAAGAGGCGCAGGCGTCAATGTTCACGGTTGATTTCACTTTTTAGGTAAGAAACGGCCTGAGGCATTCGGAGAACCGGCCCATAACACAAACATGTCTGCTACTAAACGGAATCGCCTCATGAAGGGGAACGCCGTCATTATACTAGAGTCCTCCACGGCCGTGCCCTTCAAGTGGCAGAGACAGAACTACCTATGTTTCTTTTGTCACAAAACTTTCAAAAGCCCAGACTCTTTAAAAGATCACACGAGGGCCGAACACAAGAAATCTAACATCAAAGCTGCCGTTTCGTACCTAAGGAGAGATGAGAAAGTGAAAATTGACGTGTCTGTGCTCGAATGCCGCCTCTGTGCCCAAAAATTAGATGACCTAGACTCGCTTCTCCAACATCTATCCGCGAACCACGATAAAAAGTTCACCGAGCAGTGCGGCTGCTACGGCCTAATACCTTACCGGCTCGAAAGCGAATCTAACCCCTTCCAATGCGCGATTTGCAAGGACCACTTCCAGTATTTCATTAAACTAAACGAACACATGAATTCGCACTTCGGTAACTGTATCTGCGAGCTTTGCGGCAAGAGTTTTCTGAGTCAAAATCGCCTGCGATGTCATTTACTGAGCCACGGGGCCGGATTCCGGTGCAGTATTTGCCCGGAGACTTTCGACTCGTTGACGATGAAACACAACCACGAGTGCAAAGTCCACAACAAGGAGAAACTATGCAAATGTTTCTATTGCGATCAAACTTTCCCGAACTACATCCAACGTAAGAGACACCATCACGCCGTCCACAATCTAGACATACCCGGATTCAATTGCCCCTTATGCCACAAGTCGTTCGAAATCGAAAGCAAAATGCAAGTGCACATCAAAGAGGTGCACGTCAGAGAGAAGAATTTCCCTTGCACAATGTGCGATCAAAAGTTCTTCTCCAAAACGCACGTCCAAAAACACATGGTGAAGCATTTTGGAGAGAGAGTGCATCAGTGCGAAGTTTGCAAGAAATCTTACGCGAGAAAGCAGACTTTGAAGGATCACATGCGTATCCATAGCAACGATAAGAGATTCGCCTGTTCGCTGTGTAGCCAGGCGTTCGTACAGAACAACAGTTTAAGGTTGCACATGAGAGTACATCATCCAGAAGCTGTTAGTGTTAGTTAGTGACAGCACTAAGTGATGGCCCATATAGTCCTGTGGATATAATAATGAACACCGTTATAACGAAACATTTATACCGTTAATTAAAGTATTTTGACAGATGAAGTTTTTTAATTCTCGACTAGTTTTCGTTGTTTTTAATAAACTTTAAATGTACCCTGTTCTGATTTAATAAAATTTAATGTAATTTGAGATTAATTTTAATTAGAAACGTGTATTTAGTTAACATTACAAAGGGTACATTTACAGTAGAGAACATTTCTTTTCAGATGTAAAACCACGGAAATACAAGGGCTGCGAATCGTCCTCGATGCGCAGACGGAGAAACCTCCAAATATTGTTCAACAACACCACTATTATACCGTTCAAATGGCGCGGGAAATATCTCTGCTTCTATTGTAGCAAAGACATAGTTGAGTATTCAGCGCTACGCAAACATACCAAGTCACACGGAAATTGTTCCACGCGAGACCATTCCTTAAAAGTACTAAAAGGCGGTCAAAACATGGAAATCAAAATAGACGTCTCCGACGTAACCTGCGAAGTTTGCAATGAACCGTTCCCTTCATTGGACGACATCATCACCCACTTATTCATAAAACACAAACTCGAGTTCGATCGAAGCGTTGACATGGCGTTCGAAGAGTACAGGCTTGTCGATCTCAGTTGCCTCGTCTGCGATGAGAAATTCGCTTATTTCGGTTACCTAGTGTCTCACGTCAACAGCACACATCCAAAAAACTGTCTCATTTGCGACAAGTGCGAGCAAAAGTTTAATAAAAAACGAGATCTCTTCTCACACATGAAAAATTATCATAGAGAGGGTGGTTATCAATGTGAGCTTTGCCCACAGAGCTTCACCTCGCTGAACATCCTTCGGAAACATAGAAATAACCGGCATCTGACTCGCTGTAGCATCTGCCAGTTAAAACTGCCTTCGGCCTCGTTGAAGCAGAAGCATATGGAGGTTGAACATCCCGACGATGGTTCTCTACAGTGCGATAATTGCTTCAAAGAGTTCCACACGAGGCAGGGGCTCAGAATGCACGTTCGGAAGTGCAAGGGTGAAGACGAGCTGTTCCAAATAGAGATAAGAAAAAAAGACTACGATCCGATGGACTTAGATCAGAACTATGAGAATCCCGTTAAAGGACCGAGCGTCAAGCAAATAAGAGAAAACATAGTCATAGTTATTAACATGTCCACTGCCATACCTTTCAATTTCTATAAGAATAAATTTAACTGCTTCTATTGTTCGAAAGACTTTTCCGATTCCGATCTAATGCGCGAACACACTATAATCGAACATCCCATATGTGACGTTAAGCAAAAATGTATTAGAAAGTGTAGGGAGTCTGTGGCGTGTGTAAAAATCGATATCTCGTCCCTAGCGTGTAAACTGTGCTTCGAGTCTTTACCGGACTTCAATACACTGTTAGACCATTTAATTATAAAACATAACGCAAACTACGACAAATCAATCACCACCTGCTTACAGCCTTACCGACTCATCAAAGACCACATGTCCTGTCCTCACTGTCCGGGCGAAATATTCAGATTCTTCGGCACGTTATTAAAGCACATGAACAATAAACACACTAATAATAACATAATTTGCGTTTACTGCGGACAAACGTTCAGACGGGACCAAAATTTGCGCGTTCATATCTGGAGGCATCATAGAGATGGTAGGTTTAAATGTAACATTTGTGGCGCCGATTGTAATATTCCTTCTAGACTGTACATGCACATGGCTAAAGTCCATGGCGTCAAAGCGGCCAAGTGTCCAAAATGCTCCGAATGCTTTCCCACGCAATATTTAAGACAGAAGCATTTAATAGAGGCCCACGATTCAGGTCACAAGTGTTCATATTGCGGTAAGCTCTTCACTCGGAACTCCTTCATGAGAGACCACATTCGCAGGACTCACTTGAAGGAGAAAAACGTGGAGTGTTCCATTTGTAGTATGAAATTTTTCAACAACATCCTTCTCAGGCGGCATATGGTGAAACACAGCGGGGAGAAGAATTTTCACTGCGATGTTTGCGGTGAAAGATTTTTCTGGAGAAAAAGCCTCCGAACTCACATGTCTAGGCACATTAAGCACAACCCTGTACTTGTCTAGGTAGATTATAAGATAATCACCAAAGTTATTTATTTCACGTAAGTTAATTGTGAACAATTAGGAATAAATTTAATAAGCAAGGTACTATGTGATACTCCCAAACATTATAAGTATGTCAGTCAAACACTCGGAGTTGTGGAGACTAAGTCATTGTTTTTCGTAAAATAATCTCAAAAAAGTCAACCTCCTAATTATGACCTGATAATTATGTTTGGTCTATAAAAAATCCACTCTCTATGTAAGAGCAAACTTGAATAAATTTCAGTTCAACTTAGGTACATTGAGTATTCGCAGCGACAGAGCTTGTGATATAGTGTACTAATTTTAAAAGGGTTATGGCACCGGGTTTAAACTCCAATATTAAAAAAACATCTGTAGTCCATAATAAACGCATTTTCCAGTACGCATGAACAAAGTATTCAGTATTTGATAAGAAGCGCGCCCACGATTGACACGATGTAAATTTCTTTTCAGAAATAAAACACCGGTCAATCGGCGGAGTGAGCGCTACTGAACGTAGGAGAAAAAACTTGGTGGTACTATTCAACAATACGACGGTGAATCCGTTCAAAAGCGGTAGCCAATACGGTTGCTTTTACTGTGGCGATAAATACCCGGATTACAAGGAGTTCGTTAAGCATTCCAAATCTCACGGCCCGTGTAATGTCAAACATAAATCCTTGGTTAGCCAAAAGTTCGGCACTGTCGAAGTTAAATTAGACATTTCAAATGTCACCTGCGAACTTTGCGAGGAGGCCTTCAACAACCTCGACGATATCATCACACATTTAATAGGAATACACGGCTTGCATTACGACCGAAACGTCCCCATGTGTCTGTCCTCCTACAGACTAGTCGACCTCAAGTGTACGGAATGTGGCAAAACATTCGAGTACTTTCGTAATCTTGTCATGCACGTCCGAAAAAACCACCTCGACAAACCATTGCCCTGCGAACAGTGCGATAGAAGTTTCAATAAAAAGTCTGAACTCATGGCTCATTGCAGAATTTATCATAGACGAGCTGGCTTTCAATGCGTCAAATGTGATAGCTGCTTCAGAACTTCTAGCTTATTGAGACTGCATCTTATGAATATACACTATTCTTCAGAGCGCAAATGCGCAAGGATACTATCACGGTTGAGAGAAAGGAATTCACAGAATTACCTCGCACTAGGAGAAGACGCTTTAGCGGCGATCGGGGAGTTGGAACAATCGGAAACAGAAGTCCAGCGCAGACGGCTGCGCGAAAGGAATGCCATGGCTAAACACAACCGCGAAAACATTGCCTGCATCCTCAACATGACGACTGCTATACCTTTCAAATATTATCAAAACAGATTCACTTGTTTTCATTGCTCCAAAGGCTTCAACGAGCATGAAGATATGAGAACTCACACGTTAATAGAACACCCATTCTACGATCTAGAGAGGAAATGCCCTAAATCATTGAAAGGTGTTAATTTGTGCATCAAACTGGACATCTCATCACTGTCCTGTAGGATTTGTTTCGAGTCCTTTAACGACTTTGATGTATTAGTGGACCATTTAATCTTAAATCACAAAGCTAAATATGATAAGAAAGTCACAGGCATAATGCAACCTTTCAAACTTGAAAAATACAACATGGCATGCCCTCTTTGTCCTCAGTCGTTCTCTTATTTCAACATCTTGCTTAAACACATGAACCAAGAGCATTCTCCAAAAACACACCTATGTTCAAATTGCGGAGCTGTGTTTGCGAGCGAAGCCATTTTAACTATGCACATAGCTCGAAAACACGGGCCCAAGATATTCAAATGCACTGACTGTAATATAGAATTAAACTCTTCACTTAAATTGAAAAGTCACAGAGCCAAGACGCACGGCGTACGCGAAGTCCCTTGCCAGAAGTGCCCAGAAAAGTTTTCCTCGGAGTACGAACGCCAGAAACATTTGATCCAAGCTCACGATATAGGCCACAAGTGCTCCTTTTGCGGGAAAATGTTCGTCAAAAACTCCTTCATGAGGAATCATATACGCCGAACTCACATGGAGGAGAAAAACGTACAATGTGCTGTTTGTAACCATAAGTTCTTCGATAATATTTTGCTCAAAATACACATGGTCAAACATATCGGGGAGAGGGATTTCCATTGTGACGTCTGTGGGAAGAGCTTCTACTGGAAGAAAAACCTTAGAGTGCACATGGCTTCACATAACAAGCAGCCAAAATTAAATGAGAACTTATAGTATTTTTACCCGACTGCGCTAAAAGGAGGGTTATGTTTTTCGAGTGTATGTATGTATGTATATTTCTTTGGCACGCTCTGTAGCCTAAATGGCTTGATGGATTTTAGCATGCGAGGTGTCAGTGACACTGGGTATATCAAAATTGCAAAAAAAATTATGGCTGGACGCATTGTAACCGTTACCAAAAATTTTTTTTTTGTTAAAGCCTATCGAGTGAGGTATCAAAATAAAGGGTTTATTGAACGGATTGCAAAAATATATAGTGTGTTATCAAAAGTTTGTTTGCAGTCGGGTATATTATTTTTTCAAAAATAGAGTTATTTAGAGATCAGTATTTTAGAATGAAATTTTTGCCTTATGAACTTGTCAAAGTCGTCTCAAAGACTGTCCTTTTTATGCGCACATATTATTGTATCTTTTTTATTGCATCCTACATGCGATCCAATTAGGAAACTTCTTAACAGATACAAATCAAGTAAGAAACGCGATCAACAGAGCGACTCCCCACCGGAGTCAAAATTTGAAAATACTCTTCCAGAACACTAGCGTGATCCCATTCGTATGCCGGAGCGTGTACACTTGCTTCTATTGTGCGAAGAACTTTCTAGAATACTCCGATCTCATGAACCATACCGTAGGGCACGGGATCTAGAAAACTGTGGAACTTTCCTTTAGACGGCTGATGTCCTTCGATACAGTGTTAAAAATTTATGTATCCGAAATGCGGTGCTTGCTATGCTCACCTCACAGTATTTCAAAAACCTCGATGAACTATTCAACCACTTAGTTATCACACATCAATTGGACTACCGTTTAAAAACCTACATGCATATGGAGCAGTATAAATTGGAGAAACTTAAATGTGTGCACTGCGAAGAAAAGTTCCTATATCCGTCTTTCCTAGTAGCGCACAATCAAGAAGATCATCCGCTGCGTTGGTGGTCTTGCGATGAATGCTTTGTTATTTCTAATGGCATGGCAGGGAGTCACAACCACAACCACGTGGTCGGTCAAGGAAAATTCTCATGTAATTCAGGAAATGCAAAATGCCTTGCGGTTACTGTTTAACATGTCTATTATACCGATCAAATACACTGACGACAAGAAACAACGTATGATAAATTGCTTCCATTGGGATGAATCTTTCCTAGATTAGTCTGTTGTTTGAACATACCGAAAAGTGCCACAACACGTGTGAACCGCACAGTTCGTCGATACTAAGGCTGAAGGTAGACAGCAAGATCAAAGTAAATACTACCAGTATTAAATGTAAAGTCGGTCACGAATCTTTTGACAGTTTGAGTGATTTGTTCGACCATTTCTTGCTTAAACATAATGTGCAAGTTGATAAGAGTATTATCTCCCACTTACAACCGTTTACACTTACACCTGATCACGCAAAATGCTTACTATGTTCGGAAACTTTTAGGGAGCTCCCAGACTTACTGCGTCACACTGATTCAGCTCATGCAGTGGAAACGTATTTATGTTTTCAATGCGGTGAAGTGTTTACCTCTATTAAGTCGCACAGGTTACACGTGGACCAGCACAAAAATGACAAAAACTGCAAATGCTCGCTATGCAATAAGGACTTCTGGGACTTTAAAAAGTTTCGTATCCACCGCCTAAAGGTCCATAACTTGGGAAGCGTCAGGTGTGGAATATGTGAAACGGTTGTGCAGTCCAGGCTCCAAAGATTGATGCATTTACTGAATGACCATGGTTGTGGATTAGAATGTGGCTATTGCCAAGGATGTTTATACAACGGCCAGATTTAATGGCTCATATGCAGCAAAAACACGATGTCTTATTTATTAGAGTACGCAAAACCGTAATATGCGATATTTGCAAGCGGAAATTTTATTGGAAAAATAATTTGATTAACCACATACTCGTAGCTAACCATTCGTTTCTAGCTAAATAATTGCTTATTAAGAAGTCTGCATATTCTATAGGCGTAATATCTCTCGCTGTACATTAAATAGTAAAAATAAGTCAGTCAGTAGACTATAAAGGTGGATTGATTTAACGCGACATATAGAAGAGCAATTCTTTTTCAGATGATAAACCGCACAAAAAGGCCTGCGAATTAACGGCAGCGCGACGCCGACAAAATCTGCAAACGCTGTTTCGCAACTCGGGCGTAATACCGTTCGAATGGCGCGACATTTACTCTTGCACTTACTGTAAACGTACGGGATTCCAGTACGACGAACTCGTCAAACACACCAAATCGCACGAAAAGGGTTTGATCAAAGAATTCTTTGCTAACTTGCGACCAAAAGTCTTGCTCAAAGTAGACGTTTCCGATCTGTCATGCGAACTATGCGATGAAAGTTTCCAAAATTTAGACGCATTAGTCGACCATCTCGTTACAAAACACGAATTGAAATTTTACAGCAAAGTACCGTTGGATATAGAACAGTTTAAGTTGATAGACTTGAGCTGTCCTCTGTGTGCAGAGAATTTTTCCGAAATGGAAATTCTTAATGTCCATGTCAGTAATACGCATTCAACCAATAACTTACAATGTGAATTGTGCTCAGAAATGTTTAGCAAAAAAAAGGACTTGAAGTTGCATAAAAAAATGCTACATGCAGACGACTACGATTTCACTCGAGTAAAATGTTCCGTGAAACTGGAGTCAGAAATAAATAATTACCAATTGAAAATCTTCGATGCAGCAGAAAATAAAAAAATCGCCAAGCTCAGGCGCGATAATATAGCGTGTATTTTGAATACGTCCACCGCAACGCCTTTTAAATATTATATGAACCGTTTTCGATGTTTCTACTGCGCTAAAAATCATACGGAGTTTGAGCCCATCCGAAGTCACATAGTCAGTAAACATCCTTATTGCGATCCAGATTACCTGAAGTCCATCAAAGGCAAAGATGCGATCGTCAAAATAGACATCACCAGCCTCGCCTGTAAATTATGCAACATGGCAATGAATGATTTAGACGCACTCTCCCATCACTTAGTTTCAAATCACAAAATCAAATACGATAAATCCATGATAAGTATAGTTCAGCCGTTTAAAATATCGAAAGACAACATGGCGTGTCCTATTTGCCCCAACGTCGCATTTAGGTACTTTGTTAAGTTACTCGAACATATGAACGAAAGCCACTCTAATAACAATGTCGTTTGTGTATACTGCGGCCAAACGTTTAGGAATACGCCGTCATACAGAGGGCATTTGGCGAGATATCACCGGTCAAGTGCGTGCAAGTGTCCAGACTGTGATTTAGAGTTTCCGAACATAGCCAAGTTAACCGCACACAGAGCCAACGCACACGGCATGAAGTCTTTCAAATGTTCTACATGCAACGAGAAATTTGCAACAGTATATCTTAGGCAGAAGCATCTCATAGACGCCCACGGTTCAGGCCATAAATGCTCCTTCTGTGATAGGCTATTCGCCCGAAATTCGTACATGAAGGACCACGTCAGAAGACTCCATTTGAAGGAGAAGAACGTGGAATGCTCAGTGTGTAAAGAAAAGTTCTTCGATAAAACCCGCTTGAACATCCACATGGTGAAGCATATAGGGGAAAGAAACTATCACTGTGATATTTGCGGGAAGACATTTCTTTGGAAGAAAAACCTCAGAGGTCACATGTCTTCTCACAAGAGGAGTACTTAACTCAATGTTATGGAAACGTTTATACGATTGCAATATAGAGAATTAGTAGAGACATATCCGAAGGGTTGTTTTATATGACTAATTAGATATAGGATTCTTATAAAGGTTCTGAAAAATACTGTTACTTACTGCCCTAATCTCTATTTGATGTGACCGAACCTTATATCTACAGAAGAGTCAATTTCTTTTCAGATGAAATTGGGCTGAAAAACGTGAAAAGCGTCAATTATCGCAGGAGGAGAAATCTGCAAATATTACTCAACAATACCTCGATGATACCGTTCAAATGGCGCCAAAAATATATGTGTTTTTACTGTGGGGAGGACGTTGAAGACTATGATATGCTAAGAAAGCACACGAGAGCGCACGGCACATGCTCGCTCACCGACCGCGCGCTGAAACGGGTCTCGGGCACCGACGTTGAAATTAAAATAGACGTTTCCGATACTATATGTGAAATTTGCGATGAATCCCTAATCAATTTTGATGAATTAATCGATCATTTAATCCATAAACACAATCTACCTTACGATAACCACACAGATCTTATCATAATGAAATACCGATTGGTCGATCTGAGATGTTTATTGTGCGAAGAGAGTTTCAATCACTTTAGCAAACTTATCGTCCACGTAAACAGTAGTCATCCTATGAAATTTCTCTCATGCGATGTATGCCATCAAAAGTTCAACAAGCGCAGAGACTTGACTGCCCACTTTAGATCTTACCATAAGAAAGAAGGCTACAATTGTGCTCGATGTGCAATCAGCTTTCCAACTAACTGGGCACTAAGCAATCACAAGTTCAAGTCACACTCTTCTGCTTGTAATATATGTTTTAAAAGTTTTTCATCTTCCGACAAACGTTTGAAGCACATGAAGTCAGAGCACATTAATGTAGATTTCATTCAGTGTGGATTTTGCTTTAAAACAATGAACACTAAACAGGGATTTCTAAGACATGCAGCTAGTTGCACGTCTAGGGCTAATGATTCCAAAATTCAGCATATCGCCGATGACGTTGTTTCTATAGATGATGGTGATAGAAAACCTAACGTCAAACAGATTAGAAATAATATTGCATGTATACTTAACATGTCAACAGCCATACCCTTTAAACATTTCATGAATAAATTTAGATGTTTTTATTGCACTAAACATTTCACAGAATGCGATGATCTCAAAGAGCACACCATCATAGAACATCCTCATTGTGATTTAAAGTTCAAGTCTATGAAGTTACGCAACAGAGAGGACACGTGTATCAAAATAGACACGTCGTCATTATCTTGTAAAATTTGTTTAGAAAATATTGTTGATTTGGATAACTTAATAAACCATCTCATCACTGAGCACAAGACACGATATGACAAATCTGTTAAAATCAATGTCCAACCTTATAAACTAATAAAAGATAATTTCGCTTGTCCTTTTTGCGGTGAAGTGTTTAGGTATTTTAGCACCTTACTGAGACACGTAAGTGGCTCTCACACTGACAACAAAACCATATGCATGTACTGTGGAACATCGTTCAGAACGAAACCCAATTTAAGAGCGCACATAGCCCGTCTTCACAAAGTAAGGAAGGTTTATAAATGTGGAACGTGTAAATTAGAGTTCACTAGGAAAAACGACTTATGCACCCACATGGGCAGAGTTCACGGCAATAAAATGATAGACTGTCCGGAATGTCCGGAGAAGTTCATATCTCAGTATTCTATGCAGAGGCACCTGATCGCCGTACACGCGTCCGGGCACAAATGCTCTTATTGTGGAAAATTGTTCACCAGGAACTCATTCATGGACAACCACATTAGACGAACGCACTTAAAAGAGAAAAACGTCCAGTGCTCGCTGTGCAACGACAGATTTTTTGATTCGGCGGTCCTTAAGTCGCACATGGTCAAGCATATAGGCGAGCGGAACTTTCATTGCGACGTTTGCGGAAAGAAATTTCTCTGGAAGAAAAACCTCCGCGGCCACATGGCATCCCACGTTAAAAACGCAAACGCGCAACCACTAACCTGATACCTAACTTAATGGACTGAGAAGTTAATTAAGAAGTTCTAAAGAGATTACTGCATTTACAGCGAGAATCGTTTCTTTTCAGATGAATATTCGCACCGCCCGTACGACAGCTGTACCTCTCAGCGGAGGAGGAAAAATTTGCAAATATTGTTCAATAACACCTCAGTTATGCCTTTCAAATGGCGTGGCACGTACCTCTGTTTCTACTGCGGGAAAAACTATACAGAGTACCCAGAGTTCAGAAAACACACAAAGGGCCACGGGCTCTGCTCAACGAATGATTACTCTTTGAAAATAATCAAAGGAAATCACATAGAAATTAAAATCGACGTCTCTGAAATCGCGTGCGAAATTTGTTATGAACCATTTAACAGATTCGACGAAATCGTTGACCATTTGAATTTGAAACACGACCTGCGATATGATTCTAGCATAGAAATTCCCTACCAACTATACAGATTGGTTGATTTCCGGTGTTTGCTATGCGACGAACAGTTTACGTACTTTGGGTATTTAGTGAAACACGTGAACAACATACACCCACAGAATTGCTTTATTTGCGACGATTGCGGACTCACGTTCAATAAGAAAAGGGATCTCGCTCTTCACTCGCGAGATAACCATCGTCAGGGAGGGTACTCCTGCGACCAGTGCGCTGGTAACTTTAAAACTCGGGGTATGTTGCGGAAACACCAAAACACTTTCCATTTCAGAAAATGCAAAGACTGTGCCTTAACGTTTGCGTCTCACAGCCTCTTGCAAAAACATATCCAGTTAGACCATCCGGACGACGGTAGTTTGAAGTGTATCTATTGTTCTAAAGAGTTGCATTCAAAGCAGGGCTTAAAACAACATCTGAACAAATGCGAAGTGAAACTGCTCTCACAGATAGACGCACCTCGCGCTAACTCCTCGTTTCCAGAGGATTCCTACGTGGAACCCAAAAAGAAACAGAACATTTTGCAAATACGAGAAAATATCCAATGCGTGCTCAACATGTCCACCGCTATACCTTTCAAATTCTTCTCCAAATACTCGTGTTTCTATTGTTCTAAAAAGTTCATTGAATATGAAGATTTGAAAGAACATACGCTGAGAGAACACCTGGTTTGTGATGTTCAGTCTAAATGCATGAAGAAGTGCAAGGGTGAGAGGATAAGCGTCAAAGTAGACATCGCGAACCTAGCTTGCAAGGTGTGTTGCCAGCCTTTCGACGACTTGGACATTCTTGTAGATCACCTCATCGCCAATCATAAAGCTAACTACGACAAAACAATGAAACGATGCTTCGAACCTTTTCGGATAGTCAAGGACAACATACCTTGTCCTTTATGTACAGACCGCTCGTTTAGGTACTTTAGCACCCTCCTTAGGCACATAAACTCCGAACACAGTAACAATAATAGAATATGCGATTTTTGTGGACGTAGTTTTAAAAATGTAACAAATCTCAAAGTGCACATCACATACGCTCACACTGGCTCATGCGAGTGCGATGTATGCAGCCTGAAGTTCAAAAACCAATGGTGTTTAGCTCGACATAAAGCGAAAACTCACAACGCTAAAGACTACAAATGCCCCAAGTGTCCAGAACAATTCCAATCTCAATATCATAAACAGAAGCATCTGATTACGACGCACGATATCGGCCACAAATGTAGCTATTGCGGTAAAATGTTCACTAGGAACTCTTTTATGAAAGATCATATACGCAGGACGCATCTAAAGGAAAAGAACGTGCCTTGCTCCGTTTGTAATGAAAAATTCTTTGACAACTATCTCCTTCGCATGCATATGGTGAAGCACGAGGGAGAGAGGAAATTTAGTTGCGAAGTGTGCGGGAAAGCGTTTTTGCGACGCAGCAATCTTAGTTCCCACATGGACATGCATAAGAAATATGGCCATGTTCAGGTTTGAAGTCGATCTCATTAAGTAGGTTCATTTAGTGCCAATTATCATCATATTGACCTAGTTCGTTTATATTTTTACAAGATCTATTGATAATTGCATTTTTATAAGAAATTTACAAATTTAGTTTAGAAATGTAATGTCAGCTCGAGTCTCAACAATTGTATTTCGTACCGAATTGGAATTCTACTTCAGTCGGCCATTCAATTAAAGATATTGTTAAATATTAAAAATTATATCCGTACAACATTCTCAATTTCATATTGTATAACAGTTTATAAACTGGTATTTTAGATTTTACATCTAAGGGCTACTTAAGTACAGTTTTATATTACCTATGAATTTTTTCACTCAGGATTTAAGTTATTTAAGAAAAAAACAACGCCGTCTACCGCCTTTAGTTACAGATCAAATGCTCGAAATTGTAAGGATCGCTTGGCTTGGCAAAGTGATATTTCAGTGTTTCTATTTTTTTATTCTTATACTTGGGGAATAGTTAGTTTATTTTATTAATCTTATGAAACTTATTTTTAGGGTATTTGAAATACCTTAACAAATGTGAACAATGAAACGAGGAGTGGAACTATGTATCTAGTTATATTAAGGTTTATCATTAAGCATTATAATAGTATCCTTTCAGTTTGTGATTATTATTAGCTATTTAATCGTAAGGCTGACGTATATTGATTAGTACGAATAAATATACGTACTTTCATGTTTATCACCTTTTTTTATTCAACAGTAACCTTTTTTTTAATATAACTATCCCTCATTACCTTAAATACTAATTTAATATTCATTTTATGATGTAGGAGGTACCACGTTGCTCTTGATTTGTAGAGCAATCGCCTACTTCAATATCACATATACACGGCATACACAAAGTCACCTAAGCCACAGTATATAAAATATTTCTTTTTAATTCTTGCATACGGTGGGAACGCTCTTTGAATCGTCCGGTGAATATCGATTGGCATCATTTTATATACAGAATAAATAAACAGCTAATAAAAACAAAATTTGAAGTGTACCTACTCGATCGCACGAACACTATTATTTCCACAAGGCACTATCGAAAAAATTCAGCAAGAAGAATCAAGATTATCGATCATCGGGATCAGAATGTCCAAGTAAACGCCACTCTCGTTTCGTTTCAGGTGCGAAATACATTACGCGGACGCCCGCTGACAAACGGGAAATTAGAAACGAACTAGAGAGGAAACGAAGAAATATCGAGTCCGTGCTATTATACACTAGCATTACCCCGTTTATCTGGCACCGCGGCAAACACAAGTGCTTTCTCTGCAAGGTCTCAGATAAAGACCCGAACGAGATTCTATCGCACTATGGGAGTCACAGTTCCGTCAACCTCCCCGTAGCCGTCAAAAAATACACACAAAAACGGGGCAACGCAGAAGCCGCAATTAAAGTAGAAATCACCGACTTATACTGCAAGTTGTGCGTGGCAAACGCCACAGATCTAAATCAACTAATACAGCATCTCGTTGAAATACATGCGATTGATTACGACCTGAGCGTACCGAATTGTTTTTTGCCCTTCCGCCTGACCGGTAAACCCACTTGTGGTACTTGTCACATGGAGTTCAATCTATTCGAATTTTTGTTGCGCCACGCAAATAAGCACCACCTCGACCATTTTTTCGTGTGCGAGATTTGCGGCAAAAGCTTTTTCTCCGAACGTTACCACGTGTTACATATCAAAGCTTTCCACAAAGAAGGGGGCTATCCGTGCGAATACTGTGAAGAAAGATTCTCCTCCCTCCCCAAAATGTCCCTCCACGTGCAAAACAAGCATCTGGAGAAAAATTTCAAATGTGACTATTGCGATGAAACATTGAAGAGCCATTATTTAAAGAATGTCCACTTGGCAGAAGTTCATGGGCTTGAGGAGAAAAGGATAAAATGTCCTCAATGTACCAAAGTGTTTCCCCAAGACAATATAATGAACCGACATTTGAAACGTGTTCATCTGAAACAGAAGGAACATGCGTGTCCAATATGCGATGAACAATTTTTTGAGAACTACCAGATGAAGATTCATTTGATGGGGCACAGCGCAGACAAGAATTATAACTGCGAAATATGTGGAAAGGCTTTCGTGAGGAAATCATATCTAACCAAACATTTGATGTCTCATTCGAAGAGAGAAGATAATGATAAGAGTTCACATGCTATAGGTTGATAAAATTTATTTGAATCTTTTTTGTTTACAAGTGTTATTACAAGTTTGTTGAGTGATTTAAAATCGTTTTATTTATTTACACCTTGTAAAGCAAATCTTACAATGAACCTGGGAAATCAAACATTTATTCATATTTTAATGAAAATTACAATAACTTAACCATGTTAGGGCCACTAATTTTGTATTGAATTCGGTTTTTGACATAGATTTGAGATTTCTCAATATCAAATTACAGCATATTTTACATATCAAAATAAGAGAATTTCACAATGAGATCGTCAGAAAGAATACAAAATAAAAATAAAATGAAAATCAGGAATAAAATGTTTCACCGTTAGGATCGTCTTTTTATACCAAAATAAGAAATAATGTTAACAAGTAATAGGATTAATATGGTACAATTGGTATGTCAAATTATATATTACAAATTTATAAATCTAAGTCCATGTATTCTTTAACAGAATATAACGGATGTTCCAACAAAAGGTTCTTAAGTTGACGTCGAAAAACCGCGTCAGACTTTGACTCAGAACTTCGTTTGAAGACGTCAAGCAGGCTACAATAAAAGCTACTCGTTCTTTGCAGATGACGCTCCAGGAGATAGGCGGCACAAGACAACCGCACTTCGCCGTTACAACTTGAGTTTGATACGCAGGAACGTTCATATAATTCTTGAATACGGGAATGTGATGCCTTTCCTCTGGTCACGATATAAGTATCTGTGCTTCTATTGCAAAGCGGCGGCAGACGACCCAGACGCCTTAAGGGAGCATGTGGCTGAAACTCACCAGTTCTTAGACCTTGATGAGGTCCTCAGTGATCGCATAATGACCACTTGGGACAGCGAGGTGCCTGTCAAACTGGACATAAAAGACATCTCATGCAAATTGTGCATAACCCCTATCACTGACTTGGAGCAGCTCATCTCTCACTTGAATGAAGACCACGGTGCGGCGTATGATACCACAATAAAAGATTGCCTATTTTCATTTGTACTTGGAAAAGAGAAGGTCACCTGCGCCATATGCAATATGCAGTTCAACTACTTCGAATATCTCCTACGCCATGCTAACAAGCACCATGTCACTCATAATTACGTCTGCAGCGTTTGCGGTAAAACTTTCCATCGGAAACTAAGGTTACTCACCCACTTCAACGATCACCACAAGGAGGGAGGCTATCCGTGCGACATATGCGGACTCGTAAACTCAACTGCAGCTCAGCGGTATAGCCACAGAAAAACCTTTCACGAGATCGACCATTTGAAATGTCCGCATTGTGATGAAATAAGCAAAAGCTTGTACTACAAAAAAATACACTTAGCTACAGTGCACGGTGTGAAGGAATGCATAATCGAATGTCCTTATTGCAACAAAATGTTCCCTTTGAAAGGCATAATGGCGGCTCATGTCAGACGCGTCCATTACAAGGAAAGGAACGTCCAATGTTCAATCTGTGACCACAAGTTCTTCAACAAGGCGCATTTGGATGCCCACATGGTGAAACATAATAGCGATGTTTCGTACACGTGTGAAATTTGCGGAAAATCTTATCTCAGGCAATCCACGCTTAAAGAACATATGAAAAGACATAGAAATGGACGCGTGAAGATATGAATCTCGCTCTACATAGAGTCTTATTTTATGGTGATTTAACTATTTCCATGCCAACGACGCATATATCGGCACCACAGGTTCAACGCCGACGACTTTAAACAAGTTAATATTATATCCATTGTTTTCTAAAAATAACCACTACCTATGTATTTCTGTATATGTATACCAACACTTAGATATTATTTTCATTCCAAATCAAACTTATGTGATTTTTTTGGAGACTTAATTAATAAAGCATAAATAATAATAAAACCTTCTTAATTTAATCTTGAACCTTTTTATCACACCTATCGGTCGATAGTTAATTTAATTTTACAATTAGGTACAAAAATAACTTTCCATGTCTATCAAATATTATACTGTTGCTATTACAAACATCGAAATAGAAAAAAAAACAGCTTATTATCAAACCTCTTATTGAAGTAATCTACTCTTACCCTGACCGTACAGGAAGTGGATCGGAAAGAATAGGAAAAAACAGAAGCTAAACACAAGCATTTCTTTACAGGTGCAAAAATCTGTACAATGGAGGATACAAATAAGAAAATGGAAATCAAACGTAAGCAATTGATTAAGCGTCGTAATGTCGAATACGTCCTGCAGTACGGCAATGTGACCCCCTTCCTCTGGTATAAGGGGAAGTACAGATGCTTCTACTGCACCGAACCTATGAAGAACCCAGAGGTATTGCGCGAGCATACCGCCAAAGTCCATCAGTTCGCCAACCTTGAGCTGGCCGTGTTCGACAGAACTAAGGACAACAGGAACAAGGATGCTGCCATTAAAATCGATGTCACTGGCATCTCGTGCAAACTGTGCCCCAAGGCCGTCCCGGACTTGGAACAGCTCATTTCCCATCTCATCATAGCGCACGACGCAGAATACGATGTCAGCGTCCCCAACTGCCTATTGCCGTTCCAACTCGAAAAAGACAACCCGTCTTGCCCGACCTGCAAAATGAAATTCGTCTTCTTTGAGTATTTGCTCAGACACGCCAATAAGTTGCACTTGTCCCACGAATACATTTGCGACGTCTGCGGCACCAGCTTCCAAGGAGAGAACCATTTGAAGATGCATCACAGATACTACCACAGAGAGGGCGGATACACGTGTGACTACTGTGACGTCAGTCTCACTACGCTGTCAAAGAAGTTGATCCACGAAAAGAATGTGCATTTGGTCAACTTGCTAAAATGTCCACATTGTCCTGAGACCTTCAAGAGTCCTTATTTTAGAAAGCTTCACATGGCTAACGTGCATGGGGTAGAGGAGTTGAAGATTAAATGCCAGTTTTGTTCTAAAGTTTTCCCTCAGGAGAGTATCATGTCTCGGCATATGCGCAGGGTCCATCTGAGAGAGAGGAACGTAGAATGCGAGGTTTGCGGTGAAAAATTTTTCGGACCTTACGACGTGAAGCTGCACATGCTTAAACACAGCGGCGAGAAATCTTTCATCTGCTCCGTATGCGGCAAAAAATTCTCGAAGAAGAGCAACTTGAATTCTCACTCTGCTATACACACGGGAAAGAAAGCCTACAGTTGCACAATCTGTAATAAGGCGTTTGCTTACCAAACCAATTTAAATATGCACATGAAAAGTATGCATCAGCCGGACACGCAGCACGAGAAAGGAGTCAGTGCAGATCTTAATGAAATGGAGGAAGTCGTCCAAATGGAATTTATCAACGATGATTTAGAGGGAGTTGAGGTGGCCGGCCAATACATCGTTCAAGAGAATATTTCGACTTTGTAATCCTTGGGTTGTATTTATGATCAATGTAGTTATTGAAATGTAATAAATTATTTTAAAAATATCATAAATTTTTATTTGGTCACTAAGATAGATAGCTAAAAAATTTAAATTTTATCGGCGCAAAAGCGTAATAAACGCATATATGAAGCGTAAATACGATACTCTCTTTCCAGGAACCAAGAGAAGGGAGGAAATACACGAAACCTATTTGGAACGTCTCTGTACGATCCGGAAGAACATACTCTACGTGCTTCGCTACGGGAGCGTTGTGCCTTTCCAGTGGAACACTAAGGGCTTTAGCTGTTTCTATTGCTCGAAGCCGATGAAAGACTGTGAGGCCCTCAAATACCACACGGCCACTAAACACGATGCGGTCGATTTGGAAACATTTATCCCTCAAAGAATACTCTCCAAAAACGTCCCAGTCAAAATTGACGTCACAAATCTCGCTTGCAAGGAATGCTCACAGCCCCTAAGCAGCGTAGAGGAATTAATCGCGCACATAATCTCCATACACGGCGAATTGTACGACAATTCAGCAGGAGTCTGCGTTTTTCCATTCGTTTTGAGCAAAGATGTCATGCAATGCGTACTCTGTGAGAATCGATACGACAACTTCCCATCGATGGTAGCCCATATGTATAAAGGGCATATAGCGCATTCTTCTATATGCCAAGT
The DNA here is from genome assembly GCA_963971205.1 of Aethes cnicana. NCBI lineage: Eukaryota > Metazoa > Arthropoda > Insecta > Lepidoptera > Tortricidae > Aethes > Aethes cnicana. Next base: position 6,090,377 of record OZ020298.1, on the reverse strand, counting down.
GTGCGGTCTTAGTTTCATAGACCAAGTTCGCCTCTCTAGACATATCAGCAAAAGCCACATTGGCCACAAATGCAAATTATGTGGCAAGCTCTTCGACGCGTCGCACAAATTAGAAAGGCACAAAGAACGAATTCACGGGCATACCAAAGCGCACGAATGTAACCTCTGCAGCGCCACATTCGATAATGACTATCAAGTAAAAGTGCATTTAGGGAAGGTACATAATGTGGAGAAGTATCGTATCAAATGTGAACAATGTCCCAAAATCACAACCACAAAAGGAGCCATGCTGCTTCACGTTCAGTCTATGCACTCCGATGTTAGATATGAATGTGACATGTGCGATTATAAAACTGCTATTAAGTGGATGATAAAGCTACACAAGCGCAAGCATTTCGGTGAAAAGGATTACGCTTGCAGTATCTGTGAACGCTTGTTTGGCAGGTCCAGTAATCTAAGAGCTCACATGAAAGTTCACACCGGTAACTTTGGGCGCGTATGTCGATGGTGCAGAAAAGGTTTCACCGATCTTGAAACGCTTGAAATGCACGAAAAGGAAATGCATTACTACTCTAATTACGTTTGAGTGACAAACCAGTTTCCATTTTAACCACAATCTTTTTAAAGTTGTTTCGGGTTATTCTAAAATACTCCTATAAAGAGCTTTGTAGTGAAAATACATAAACGGCAGTTTTTATTGTTTTTATAATTTAAGCATAAATCGTATTTGTTGTCATATTAAATAGAATTTCCAATAATAGCCTATTCATTCCAATCCTATACCTTAACTTGACCGTGACTTGACCAATCAAGTTGATTACGAATCTTTGGAAAATAAAGAAATGGAATTACATCAAAATATTTTAAATTGCTTGCATTTCTGGCTGCCTCGTAAGTTTTAATGTTTTAAGCACACACGGCAATATAACGAAGCAAGATCAATTTTAATTTCAGGCGACACTAGAGGTGGCCAGAAAGCCAAACAACCCGCCATACGGGACTCAGAGTCGCAAAGCGAAGAAGAGCAGGTGTCCGTCGCGAACAAAACCCTGACACCGAAGGAAAAGCGCAAGATAATGAGGAACAACGTCGTGCAAGTGCTCGTCAAGTCCACCATCATGCCGTTTAGGTGGCTCAAGAGCTCCTACAGATGTTTCTACTGTTACGACATATTCCAAGAGGCCTCGGACCTCAAACACCACCAGCAAGTCCATACTGGCGACGAAATAAAACACCAAGCAATGAGTAATTTCTGGGAGCCGGTAGTTTACGTCGACATTTCCAATTTGAGTTGCAAACTTTGCCCTGAAAACGTAACAGATCTCTACGAATTGATAGACCATCTTGTTGGTAAGCATGGCGTCAATTACAATAAAGACGTCGGAATCTGCATGGTGGCCTTCAAACTGGATAATTTCACGGTCAATTGCCTCGCGTGTGGCGCAAGCTTCTACACATTCGGACCTTTACTCCACCACACCAACAAAGACCACAAAGGCACATCGGCAATACTCTGTGACATTTGTGGACAACATTTCAAAGACGGAAACTTGCTTCGTTTACACATAAAAACAGTACACGAAAACACCGGTCTTCTATGCACTGAGTGCGGCGAGAAGTTTGAAACTCGTTCCAAGTTAAAAACGCACCAAAAGAACCACCACGATATGGAGAAAAAATATAAATGTCTCGTGTGTACTTTGACGTTTCAAAGCCACTACAAGAGGTCTCGTCACATGGCAGCGGAACACAAAAACCGACAGGAGGTGAAATGTCTGCATTGTCCGAAAACTTTCGTATTCAGGAGTATGATGATGACACACTTGAGAGATACGCACCTGAAGGTCAGGAATCACATTTGCGGCGTGTGCGGCTGGAAGGCGTTCAACAGCAACCGGTTGAAGAACCACATGTACAAACATAGCGGGGAGAAGAATTTCAAGTGCGACGCGTGTGACAAAGCGTTTACAACTAAAAAGATTATGCGAGCACATTTTGCTCGGATGCATAAAAATGTGCCGCCTATGATGCCTGCTTATGAGAACCCTTATGCGGGACATTGAACATACATGCTTTACTATTTAGTATGAGGTGCAAAAATATGGTGTATTGTATATATCGTACAGTAGTACACAGTTACTCGTCATTTCAGAGAATGAAAGAACCTCAAAGAGTTCATAGTATGTAGGTACATTGCTTTCGCTTATTTTTTACTATTAAAGGTAAATTAGGATTACGCAACACATCCGTTGCAAGATCTCTTTGAAAAGTAGGATTCGTGAAATCGAAATGTTCTTGAAATTATTTTCAATTATATTTATTTCATTGAATGAAACGAACATCCAACATAATAAGCACACTAATGGGCATAAATTAAGACGTCTGTTATACTGTAGGTATCAAGGTATCCTACTAAAGAAATATTGATGAAGGTGAATTGATGTCCCAAGTTCTGCCATACAAAATTAGTGGTGCGGTGCACCATGGTCCAAGTATCGCTTGCAAATCGCCATGCCCTAGCCGAGATCCACGTCTGAATTTAAATTATATGTAGGTACTTAATTCTATATAATTATAGAGCGAATTTTCTGGCAGCCTTGTATTCCGGTACTAAATGATTCCGTAATTATAATCAAATTAGTTGTGCCTGCGTGTGCGTGGAATAAAAAATTGACGATAACTTTTCTTTCCATTATCCGATTTTAATCAAACATACCTTTTTTATACCTATGGTATAGGCAAACGAGCGCACAGCCCACCTCATGGTAAGTGGTCACTGCGGCCCATGGGCACCGAAATCCTATGATCCCCCATTACGAAACCATAATATCTCGGATGCGTTGCCTACCCTGAAGCCTAAGATGGAATGCCTCTGTGCCAGAAATTTCACCGGCTGTCTTAACCCCTTACCGGAACACAACAGTGCGAGCACTGCTATTTGGCGGCAGGTTAGCGGGGAAAGACGGTGGTACCACCCCGGACGGACCCAGCACCAGGCCTTCCACTAACATACCTATATGTAGCTCCGAATTATGCTCTATCTACCTTTGAAAACTGCTTTCAAATCGGTTCAGTAGTTCCGGAGATTAAATCTAACAAACAGACAGACAGACCGAAAGAAAGAGACGGAAAATTACCCTTTTATTAAAGTATAGTATAGATAGAAGATAGAAGCCGTCTCCCTCGGCAACCCACGTAGGTCGCATTTTTGATAAATAGAAATAAGTTAGACATGCAATACCTTAGGAGGCCTGTGCATGACTGGACATAAGTGTCTCCAAGACTGGGGCCTTAAGTGTATATATTTAATTTATTGTTCATTTAAATCTTTATTCATATAAATGTATAAGCAATATTTTAGACCAATCGGATTTGACAATGGATCAAATCTCCAACGTCGTTACATAAAGTACATCAACTTTTACTTTGTATCATTCGTTGGTACAAATTATTATATGTTTTGCCATCTGCTGTTATCGCTTGTGAAACTAGTATTGGTTGAATAAAGCCTGAAACTGAAGAATATTACTTTAACTCTTTCTTCCATAGGAATCTTAAAGTTGTTCCTATATCTTAATATATCATCTATGACAGGCATATAGATGTGATTCATTAAACAAAGTCGAAAAACCAAGACGTCACCGAACCAATTTTCCGCTTACAGGCTCGTCAGAATGTCCAGATGCCACCACGAAAAGATTACAAATGCGGTGTTTACTGCTAAAGATCCTAGAATATTCCACGGCCATGCCATTCAGGCGGTTCGGCAACGTGTACCGCTGCTTCCACTGCTACGCGAGCTTCCACCTGGCTAGTGAACTGAGGTCGCATTCCGCGACGCATTCAGAAACAATCACGCGAACCATCAACAAATGCAAGATCAGACGGTCAAGCTGGGTCAAGCTAGACATCGCCGACTTGAAGTGCAAGCCATGCGACGCCGGATATAATACTCTGGAAGAGCTTCTGACGCATCTCAACGAGGAGCACCAAGGGAATTGTTGCATTGAACACTTGAAATACTTGGAATTATATAAACTCTCCGACGGCAACTTGAAATGTTTAATCTGTGACGAGGAATTTTCATATTTCGGGCCGTTGATGCTTCACACTCTAAGAGCACACGGAAGTAGGAAGTTCATTTGCGATATTTGCGACCTCAGCTTCACGACCGTGAAAGGAAGAAAGATGCACACGCAGAGTGCTCACCCAACAGAGACTTTCAAATGTCGACACTGCGATAAAGAGTTCCCAGCTGAACACAGGAGGAAAGACCACGAAAAGCGGATACATGACGTCAACAAATGTAAATGCCATATCTGTGGAGAAATACTAGGCAGCATAGACAGAAGACACACACATCTAGCTACTGTCCATGGCTACATGACTTCGGGGTACAAGTGTGAAATCTGCTCCAAAGTGTTCAGGTACCAGAACCAACTGGCGATACACAATCGAAGAGTACACTTGAAGGAGAAAACGAAAGTCTGCGATATATGTGGTGACAAATTTTTCAATGTATTTTTGCTTACGAAGCATAAGGTGCGGCATGGGACTGAGAAGCCTTTTGAATGTGGCGTCTGTGCCAAGAAATTTGCTAGAAAGGGCACGCTGGAACTTCACACTAGAATCCATACGAACGATAAACGCTGTGTGTGCAAGTTTTGCGGGAAAGCGTTTGTCCAGACAACTGGTTTGAGGGTGCATATACGCGTGCATCACGGAGAAGATCAGCGCGCAAACTGATCACAAGTTCATGTTAAATAACATTTTTAGGGTTACGTTTTTTTTTACATCGAAGAGTAAAAGGGATAGCTATATGAGTAGAGCGGCAGCATCGCTACAAAAAGTCGCCTTGGGCCCACGGTGACTTTATTGCTTAATGTCCATAAGGCCCTCGCCCTAAAGTTCTGTGATACAATTTGTAGTTAGTGGTGCAGCGTAGTCCAAGTATCACTTTGCCCACTACCCAAACCGTAGCGGAGATCCACGGCTGAATTTAACTGTACTTCTATATTTACTATAGAACACCTTGCTGGCCTCCTTGTATTCCGCTACTAGAGGACTCTGTATCTACTTATTCATCTTTACATTCGTGCACTCTTAACAAAGTGGTTGTATTTATAATCTCAGTAATAAAGACTCGTGATCATTTAGTATCATATTTAAGTTTATTAGGGAACAAAACACATCTGATTTGACTGTTGAATACGTTGAATCAAATGTAGATATTTAGTTTCTATTTATCGCTATCCGAACAAATGGGAATAGGCCGCAGTGCATATGCAAATTTACACTCGTCCGCACCTCTTGCGGCGGGTGCCAACTACTGGTAATAAATTTCCCATTTGTTCGCACTGCGACAATTGGTAAAAAAACCTATCTTCAATCTTCATCATCAATATGTATGTCAATCAATCAATCAATCAAATGTTTATTTATAAATTGAAAATTTACAAGTCATTACGTTCTTATATTTAATAAATGTAAATAAGGTACTGACCGAAGTAACTTTCCGTGCTACTATTCGTTGGTATGGTACGAATTAAAAATACATTTGCCATGATGCTGCTATTGCATGTATATTCAATAATAAAAACCGGCCAAGTGCGTGTTGGGCCACGCGCAAATTATAGGGTTCCGAAGTTGAGGATGCCCACAGTACCTTTCTAAGACTTATTAGCATCTAGCTAGTGGCCTGTGGTATGACGTGCCCGCCCGACGCCCCTGCCGCTCGAGAAAAATCATCATTATAAGTTGGTCGACTATTACTTCGTAAGTTTGTACAGCCTACTTAGCTCTGATAGTTTTCCTTTCAACTACGTTATATATGCCACAACCGTGATTTTTTTCAGCCATCCAAATACCACCATTTAGTTGGCAGGGGGGGGGGGACACGTGACTAACAAAAAATAGCACTTTAAAGCTTAATATTTCACAAACGCATCACTTAATGAAAAAATGGTTTTAACAAACCCACAATATTTTTTTAAGACCTATTCAACGATATGCCGCACCATGGGGTACGCAAGAAAAAAAAATTACATCCCCACTTTACGTGTAGGGGAGGTACCCTATAAAAAAATATATTTCAAAATTTTATTGTACCACTTTGTCAGCGTAACTAATATGCATATTCATGCCAAATTACAGCTCTCTAGACCTAAGCATCTCCGAGCAATAGTGCGGACAGACGGACGGACGGACATGGCGAAACTATAAGGGTTCCTTGTGGACTTCGGAACCCTAAAAACGTATACACTGACTGACCAATATTCCATCCATGTAGATGTCATTCGTTAACCAAAGCCGAAAACCTATCGTGACGTCATCGAACCAATTTTCCGCTTACAGATTCGTCAGAATCTCCAGATGCGACCACGAAAAGATTACAAATGCGGTGTTTACTGCTAAAGATCCTAGAATATTCCACGGCCATGCCATTCAGGCGGTTCGGCAACGTGTACGGCTGCTTCCACTGCTACGCGAGCTTCCACCTGGCTAGTGAACTGAGGTCGCATTCCGCGACGCATTCAGAAACAATCACGCGAACTATCAACAAATGCAAGATCAGACGGTCAAGCTCGGTCAAGCTAGACACCGCCGACTTGAAGTGCAAAACATGCGACGCCGGATATAACAGTCTGGAAGAGCTTCTGACGCATCTCAACAAGGAGCACCAAGAGGATTGTTGCATTGAACACTTGAAATACTTGGAATTATTTAAACTCTCCGACGGCAACATGAAATGTTTAATCTGTGACGAGGTATTCTCGTATTTCGGGCCGTTGTTACGGCATACTGTAAGAGTTCACGGAAGTAGGAAGTTCATTTGCGATATTTGCGACCTCAGGTTCACGACCCTTTCAGGAATAAATATGCATAAGCAGAGCGCTCACGCAACTCAGACTTTCAAATGTCGACACTGCGATAAAGAGTTCCCGGCTGAACACAGGAGGAAAGACCACGAAAAGCGAATACACGACGTCAAAAAATGCAAATGCCATATCTGTGGAGAAATACTAGGCAGCACACACAGAAGATACACACATCTAGCTACTGTCCATGGCTATATGACTTCCGAGTACAAGTGTGAAATCTGCTCCAAAGTGTTCAGGTACCAGAACCAACTGGCGATACACAATCGAAGTGTACACTTGAAGGAGAAAACGAAAGTTTGCGATATATGTGGTGACCAGTTTTTCAGTACGTATTTGCTTAAGAAGCATAAGGTTCGGCATGGGAATGAAAAGCCTTTCGAATGTGGCGTCTGTGCCAAGAAGTTTGCTAGGAAGGGCACGTTGGAACTTCACACTAGAATCCATACAAACGACAAACGCTGTGTGTGCAAGTTTTGCGGGAAAGCGTTTGTCCAGACAACTAGTTTGAAGCTGCATTTACGCGTGCATCACAGAGAAGATCAGCGCGCAAACTGATCACAGATCCGTGTAGTAACATTTTTAGGGTTCCGCACCTCAAAAGCGAGCTGTCTACGTCTTTCACTGCCAATTTTCGCCTAAACTACTGGACCGATTGAGTTGGAATTTGATATACATGTGTTAGTTTTAAGTAACGTACACTGTAGTATAAAATCACAAAACAAAAGGGACAAATGTACAAAGGCGAGCTTATCCCTGTAGGGAATTGCTTCCAGCTAAACTTATAAAGTTCTGTGACACGAGAGATTCACGCCTGAATTGAAGTGTAGGTACTTCTAATATTTAATACTAGTGCCGCGCGACTTCGTCTGCATGGAATATAAAATTGCCGATTAATTGTTCTTTCTGATATCTGATTTTAATCAAACGTAGCTTTTATGTAGCTCCCGATGATGCTCTATCTACCTTGAGAACTGTATTCAAATCGGTTCAGTGGTTCCGGAGATTAACTCTAACAAACAGGAAGACAGACCGAAAGAAAGACAAAAAAATTACCCTTTTACTTTAGTATACATGGTGGGTCAGATCCTATAGCAAATAATTAATCCACAGTATCGGCTATCGATTCTAAATATATTGTAGAGGTCTTTAATTCTTTTTGAGTTGGTAAAAAAATAATTGTATATGGGATTAGTTGCGTGAGCGACGCCTGAATCCCATAAAAAAAAATTAGTTACCAACTCTAAAAAAATTAAAGACCTATACAATATACTTAGAATTGATAGCCGATATTGTGGGTTAATTATTTGCTATAGGATCTGACCCACCATGTATAGATATAGGTAAAACACTGGCCTCCTTTTATTCCTGCGCCTTTTTATTCGTTCACTCTCAACAGAGTGGTTGTATTCATTGGGTTGTTCCCACTGGTCCGCACTCCGATTTCCGCTATCCGAACAAATGGGATGGGATGCAATTTTCCGCACCTCTTGCGGCGAGTGCGAAAAGCTGGTAATATTTTCCCCATTTGTTCGCACTGCGAACAACGGTAAAAAAATATCTTTTCTTCAATCTCCATCATCTATATTGTATGTAAATAAGGTAATTTTCCGTTCTACTATTCGTTGGTACGAATGATAGATAGATTTTTAACTTGCCATGATGTTGCTATTGCTTGTATATTCAATAAAACTTGATATACCGACGAATAATCGTTTGATTTTTTCATCCATACCTAAGTGAGAGTTGTGGTCACAACTTAATATTCCATCCATGTATCTAGATGCACTCGTTAACCAAAGCCGAACAACTATCGAGACGTTATCGAACCAATTTTCCGCTTACAGGCTCGTCATCAGAATCTCCAGATGAGACCACGAAAAGATTACAAATGCGGCAATTACTGCTAAAGATCCTAGAATATTCCACGGCCATGCCATTCAAAAGGCACGGCAACGTGTACCGCTGCTTCCACTGCTCTACGAGCTTTCATCTGGCCAGCGAACTCAAGTCCCATTCACAAACGCATTCAGAAACAGACACTCGAATTATCAACAAATGCGAGATGAGACACTCGGTCAAGCTAGACATCGCCGACTTGAAGTGCAAGCCATGCGACGCCGGATATAACACTCTGGAAGAGCTCCTGACGCATCTCAACAAGGAGCACCAAGAGGATTGTTGCATTGAACACTTTAAATACTTCGAATTATTTAAACTCTCCGACGGCAACTTGAAATGTTTAATCTGTGACGAGGAGTTCTCGTATTTCGGACCGTTGTTGCTTCATACTTTAAGAGCTCACAAAAGTAGGAAGTTCATTTGCGATACTTGCGGCCTCAGCTTCACGACCGTTTCAGGAATAACGCGACACACGCAGGGCGCTCACGCAACGCAGACTTTCAAATGTCGACACTGCGATAAAGAGTTCCCGGCTGAACACAGGAGGAAAGACCACGAAAAGCGAATACACGACGTTAACGAACGCAAATGCTACATCTGTGGAGAAATCTTGGGCAGCATACATAAAAGGGACACACATCTAGCTACTGCCCATGGCTACATGAGTTCTGAGTTCAAGTGTGAAAGCTGCTGTAAAGTATTCAGGTTCCTGAACCAACTGGCGAAACACAATCGAAGAGTACACTTGAAGGAGAAAACAAAAGTCTGCGATATATGTGGAAGCAAATTTTTCGATAATCATTTGCTCACTTTGCATAAGGTTCGACATGGGAATGAGAAGCCTTTCGAATGCGGCGTCTGTGCCAAGAAGTTTGCTAGGAAGGGCACGCTGGAAGTTCACACTAGAATCCATACAAACGACAAACGCTGTGTGTGCAAGTTTTGCGGGAAAGCCTTTGTCCAGACAACTAGTTTGAAGCTGCATTTACGCGTGCATCACGGAGAAGATCAGCGCGCAAACTGACCACAGGTCCGTCTTATAATCCATTTATATAAATGTTGTCTTTGGAAATAAAAAAAATGTGCAGATACCTTAAGATCTAAGTATGTAGTGAAGGGTCTCAGCCAAAGAGAATATATTATTTTCGTGGAAAGCGGAAGTTGAAATTCCTGGCTATATCATGTGGCTAATTTTGAACTGTAGGAAACCTGTTTCCGATAACAAGTTTGTTACTGATTGCAAATGCTCCTTCATTTACTTACTTTGAAAGCTTTTTTTATATTTCCAAAATATTAAAAAACAATTCACCTATAGATTTAATTTCTACGCAAGTCAAGTCGCTAGTACTGATATTTTATCATTATCACCACACTTCCTCGTTAACACCCAAGAAATATATAGATACTGATATTTGGATAATTTTACATACAAGTTTAAGCATTTCTTAAAGCTGAAAGGCGAAAAAACAGGTTTTTGCGAAGATTTGTTAGCAAAAGTAGGGAGGTACTTGAAATTATGTGGTGGCTTAGTAAACCCCGCCAATATCGCTGCATTGCAAGGTTTGGTTCCTTGCAAGTGTGATGGGCCAAAAATATTGTGTGTTACGAACGGTACAGGAATTACAACATGTTAGTAATTCCTCGTTTACCGCCCTCTTGGCACAATTATAGAGCGTGCAATGGTGTTGTTGATGGACTACCAGGTCCAGGTCTTCCAGCAAGTAGCAACACAATTGCAAACTCTAAAATAACAGTAGCAACCCACGCTATTGCACACAGAAAGTGATTGTCATTTTCTCTAATTTCAGGCGACGATGACCTGATTGACCAACAGCAGCGAAAGAAAAAAAATCTTTCCCAACTGCTCACCATAATCATACAAAACTCCACGGTCATACCCTTTAAATGGCACTCCAATAATTTCATGTGTTTTTACTGCTCGTGTCCTTTCGACGACTGCGCGAAGCTGAAACAACATACGAAAGAGGAACACGAAGGAGCGAGGCTGACAACTGTCTTGCAATCCACTGTGAGCAAAGTCAAGAGTATTAAGCTAGAGGTTTCTGAGCTGACTTGTAAGAAATGTGATAACCCGATGAGAAATATCGAAGAATTTTTGCAACACGTCTCGGAAGTACACGAAATGAAGTTCAATAAAGAAGCTTCGGATTTCCTCTATTCATTTATACTCGCAGAAAGGAATATGACATGTCTAGAGTGTGGATTGACGTTCCAATTTTTCGGCCCGCTTCTTATCCACACGCACAAGTATCACACTAAGATTAAACCGTTTCTCTGCGAAATATGTGGCGCAGCGTTTATAGCTCGAAAGAATGTACACAGCCACAAAAAGATTGTACATTCCGACATTTGCAAACTTCAATGCAAGAAATGCAACGAAATCTTCCCTACGCAATACAAGTTGACTGACCACATGCAAAAAGTGCACAAACCGGGGAGGTTGAAGTGCCCAAAATGCCCAGAGGTGCTCGGCAGTCGGTATTTGAAGAAGCGCCATCTGGCGTTTGTTCACGACGTAAAGAGCATTCAGTTTCAATGTGACGCGTGTCCGAAAGTGTTCGAGTTAAGAAATAAACTTTTGAACCATAAACAGAGAGTGCATTTAAAGGAGAAGAACTTTACTTGCGAAGTTTGCGGATTTAAAGTGTTTAGTAAGGAGCTTTTGAAGAGGCACATGGTCAAACATGACAATTCAAGGCCCTTCGAATGTGACCTGTGTAAGAAAACTTTCCAAAGGAAGAAGACATTGGAGTACCATAGAAGGATTCATACGAATGACAAGAGACATCAATGCAAAGAGTGTGGGCAGGCGTTCGTACAGTGGACGAGTCTTAAAGTGCACATCAAAGTGCACCACCCCAACCCCAACGTCTCAAATGCTAATCAGTGATATGTCGATGTAGTCGAATAAATAAGGCCAAATAATTGAATAAGTGTTTGATTTAAAACTTGTTCATTCAAATTACCATTGAGTACTTAAATATGTAAGTAATTCTGATTTTTATTAAGGGACGAACATGAATGCTGTACACGTAAATTATCTCAATTAAAATATGACGAAGCAGTGCGAACAAATGGGAATTAGTCCGCAGTTCAAATGCAAATTTCCACTTGCCTGCACTTCTTGCCGCGGGTGCAAATGGGGAGGAAGTATTGTAGTACTGGGAGTATTTTTCTCATTTGTTCGCACTGCGGACGACTGGGAAAACATCCCAGTAGTTTGCAGTGGGTACAACCGTACAACGGGTACACGTCCGTCTTTGGGTCACTAACTTACATATATGTACCAAATTGCATCTCAATCGGTCGTTTTTTTCCTAACTAAAAACTAATTTGAAACCTTCATATCGTTTCTTTAGACCTAGGTATCCAACCATGATACTCCACAGGGTATCTTCTCTTAATTACTTTTTTTCGTCCCTCAGTTTCTAAGTAGGTATGCAGTGCCACCCTTAATATTTTTTGCTCTTAAAATCATTTTGTAGCGGTTCATAGTATACGCCTATCTACAAAATTTCAACCATACAGTACCCATAACAAAGTCTCCGAGAAAAGTGGCTGTGTCAACTACTTACTTTCCTTTGAAATTAGCGGCATCAATTTTCCATAGCTGATCATGTAATTTTTCGAACATTGAGGAAAGAGCCTATTCCCAGTAGGCCGCACCATGTAGTCCGCAATGCAAATAAATGGGAAAAAATCCCAGTACTAGTTCCAAAGACTACAGTGATACTTACGTACACATTTTTGGAAACCGTAGCCGAAAACAAATATTTAAATAAAAAAATAACGACCGCCTTCTAACTCTAACCAAGCTCACTATAAGATTGTCATAACTTTGAGTCGGTTCACTTGACGACACCAACTTTACAAGCCGTCAAAGTTTGAATGCGGTTTGTATTTTTTTATTTCACAAAGAAAGTGACTGTAATTTTCTTTAATTTCAGACGACGATGACCTGATTGATCAACATCATCGAAAGAAAAAAGACCTTTCCCATGTGCTCACCATAATCATACAAAATTCCACCGTCATACCCTTTAAATGGCACTCCAATAATTTCATGTGTTTCTACTGCTCGTGTCCCTTCGAAGACTGCGCGAAGCTAAAACAACATACGAAAGAGGAACACGAAGGAGCGAGGCTGACAACTGTCCTGCAATCCACTGTTAGCAAAGTCAAGAGTATTAAGCTAGAGGTTTCTGAGCTGACTTGCAAGAAATGTGATGCCCCGATGAGAAATATCGAAGAGTTCTTGCAACACGTTTCGGATGTACACGATATGAAGTTTAATAAAGAAGCGTCAGATTTCCTCTATTCATTCGTACTGGCAGACAGGAACATGGCGTGTCTAGAATGTGGATTAACGTTCCAATTTTTTGGCCCCCTTCTAATCCACACGCACAAATATCACACAAAGAGTAAACCGTTTCTTTGCGAAATCTGTGGTGAAGCGTTCATAGCTCCAGAGAACGTACAGAGCCACAAAAAAAACGTACATTCCGACATTTTCAAACTTCAATGCAAGGAATGCAACGAAACCTTCCCTACGCAATACAAGCTGACTGACCACATTCAAAAAGTGCACAAACCGGGGATGATGAAGTGCCCAAAATGCCCAGAGGTGCTCGGCAGTCGGTATTTGAAGAAGCGCCATTTGGCGTTTGTTCACGACGTAAAGAGTATTCAGTTTCAATGTGACGCGTGTCCGAAAGTTTTCGAGCTACGAAATAAACTTTTAAATCATAAACAGAGAGTGCATTTAAAGGAGAAGAACTTTACGTGCGAAATTTGCGGATTTAAAGTGTTTAGTAAGGAGCTTTTGAAGAGGCACATGGTCAAACATGATGATTCAAGGCCCTTCGAATGTGACCTGTGTAAGAAGGCTTTCCAAAGGAAGAAGACGTTGGACTACCACAGAAGGATTCATACGAATGACAAGAGACATCAATGCAAAGAGTGTGGGCAGGCGTTCGTACAGTGGACGAGTCTTAAACTGCACATCAAAGTACACCACCCCAATGTCTCAAATTCTAATCAGTGATATGTGGAAGTAGTCTTATAAATAAGGCCAAACAATTGAACAAGTGATTGATTTAAAACTTGTTCATTCAAGTGTCCATTTAAATGTGTAAGTAATTCAGATTTTTCTTATGGGAGAAATATTTAGCATCATACTGTCGACATGATTTTTTCAATTGAAATATGGATTAATACTGTAATCCCTCTAAATTGCTTTCCAGATACCGCATTATATGGGTTACATTTTTTTAGACCTTGGAAAATAGGATAGGCCGTCGCGAACTTTTTTGCAGACCTATAAAAGAAGAACAATTGTTCGATACAATGTTTTTTTTAAACTCACAACGAAAGCTCTCGTCGATTTGATTTTATAAATCTACAGAAAATCATAACAAATTATATACTAAAAAAAAACTACCCCCAGGAACTACTCTATTTGTGATAACTGCATGAAATACCGTCAGTTGTATTTGAGTTTACCGCGAACAGACAGACGCGGTGGGCGACTTCGTTCCATAACAGCAAGTACTTAAAGGATGACGTAGTCCTACAAAACAGTTACATTTCCCGCAAACGGTATCTCAAAAATCGAGGGTTCCCCTTAAGAAAACAATAAAAATTGAATTTGACGTAGAACATAGAAAGTTCACATTTGTAAAACAAAGTATCTCGACTTATTGGGTTTGAGCAGGGAACCCTCGAAATACGAGATTGAGCAAAAATTTACTGTAAATGCGAAAAAAGCATGTTTTGGTAAAGATTTGCTAGCAAGAGAGATACTTGTGAATTGTAGAGGTGGCTTGCTAAGTCCCGCCAATTTCGCTGGATTCCTAAGTTTGATTACTCACAACACAAGTGTGATGTACTCGTATGTGATGAAAAAATGTGTGTTACGGGCGGTACAGGAATTACAAACAATCTAGTACCCGGCCGACTAGCTTTGCTGGGGTGAAAATAGCTAAAATTTGGTTTTCCCGAAAATGAGACTTATTTAGGTAGATCGTCTTTCCACCCCCGCAAACCTTATTTTGCTTATTTCGTCCGAAATGTTAGAGCCGTTTCTGATATAGTTGTTATAAATATAAAAGAGTTTAAAGTATGAGATAAGTAGAAGTTGGTAGAAGAAAGAGTGTGCAACTCATACACTACAACGTAACTGGCAACGTATTTCTAAACCCTCAGCCAGCTCTCTAAAATATCAGTAGCAAATAGCAACCCACTCTTTTGAACAAAGAAAGTGACTGTAATTTTCTTTAATTTCAGACGACGATGACCTGATTGACCAACAGCTTCGAAGGAAAAAAGATCTTTCCCATCTGCTCACCATAATCATAGAAAACTCCACCGTCATACCCTTTAAATGGCACTCCCATAAATTCCTGTGTTTCTACTGCTCGTGCCCCTTCGACGACTGCGCGAAGCTGAAACAACATACGAAAGAGGAACACGAGGAAGCGAGGCTGACAACTGTCCTGCAAGCCGCAGTGAGTGAAATCGGGAGTATTAAGCTGGAGGTTTCTGAACTGACTTGCAAGAAATGTGATACCCCGGTGAGAAATATCGAAGAGTTCTTGCAACACGTTTCGGATGTACACAATATGGAGTTCAATAAAGAAGCATCAGTTTTCCTCTATTCATTCGTACTGGCAGACAGGAACATGGCTTGTATAGAATGTGGATTGACGTTCCAATTTTTCGGGCCACTTCTAATCCACACGCACAAGTATCACGCTAAGAGTAAACCGTTTCTCTGCGAAATATGCGGTGAAGCGTTCATAGCTAGAAAGAACGTACAAAACCACAAAAGGAACGTACATTCCGACATTTGCAAACTTAAATGCAAGGAATGCGACGAAACATTCCCTACGCAATACAAGCTGACCGCCCACGTGCAAAAAGTGCACAAACCGCGGAAGATGAAGTGTCCAAAATGCCCGGAGGTGCTCGGGAGTCGGCATTTGAAGCAGCGCCATCTGGCGTCTGTTCACGACGTGAAGAACATTCAGTTTCAATGTGACGCATGTCCAAAAGCGTTCGACTTAAAAAATAAACTTTTGAAGCATCAACGGAGAGTGCATTTAAAGGAGAAGAACTTTACGTGCGAAATTTGCGGATTTAAAGTTTTTAGTAAGGGGCATTTAAAGGGGCATATGGTCAAACATGATGATTCGAGGCCCTTCGAATGTGACCTGTGTAAGAAAACTTTCCAAAGGAAGAAGACGTTGGAGTACCATAGAAGGATTCATACGAATGACAAGAGACATCAATGCAAAGAGTGTGGGCAGGCGTTCGTACAGTGGACGAGTCTTAAAGTGCACATCAAAGTGCACCACCCCAACCCCAACGTCTCAAATGCTAATCAGTGATATGTCGATATAGTACGAGTACATATATCACGCCTATGTATCCTTGCGGGGAAGGCAGAGCGTTAGTGACCTTCAAGGTCAGGTCCTTCGAGGGTAATGAAATCATCAACATTGGCATGTAGTGACAGGTTGTCAGCCCTTCGCCCACGGTATACCAATACCCTCGCGTCCCTTTACTGTCTTTTACAGTATGACGGGAATCGAAATTTTATGATTTCTTATTGGGAACCATAAGATCTCGAATGCGTTGCCTACCCTGAGGCCTAAGATGGAATGCCTCTGTGCCAGCAATTTCACCAACCCAGACGGACCCAGCACCAGGTCCCACCACATCAATTGGCGGATTACAGGATAGGAAAAGGAAATGGAAGGAACATGGATAATGCAGACAGGATGTTAGAGGGGTGGACAGGAAGTAGCCGAGGATATATTCTCTCGGAAGGAACAGTATGAGACAAGACAAGAGTAGCTCAGGTCAGGAAGCCGGGTTCGCAAGCAAACTGCCGGACAAGGAAGCTGCCGCTTAGTAACCCTGACAGTATGTAGCCAATTGTCTAATAAATAAGGCTGAATAGTTGAATAGGCGTTTCATTGCAACTTTATTACGGTTTCCATGTAATGTGATGTAAGTAGGTAATCTAGATTTTTCTTGTGGGACAAAAATTCCTTTAGCATTAATACTGTCCACATCAATTATCTCAATTAAGAATATGACGAAGTACTTATAACCTAGGGTTGTGAAAGTGTTATCCTAATTTCTTCATGTCCGTCCGTATGTT
The DNA here is from genome assembly GCA_963971205.1 of Aethes cnicana. NCBI lineage: Eukaryota > Metazoa > Arthropoda > Insecta > Lepidoptera > Tortricidae > Aethes > Aethes cnicana. The sequence continues at coordinate 6,073,409 of OZ020298.1, read as the reverse complement.
ACCGCCGCTTTACTCTGAGACTATGAGGTCTAATATGGGTGCTGCATCATTTTGTATAATGATAACAAAAAAAGGGTGCCGCTCATGGAACGGGGGATGAAAAAACTAAATTAATGAGAATATAGCCACGTGGGTAACATTGCATAGGTCTTTAAAAATGATATGTGGGTTCCCAAATAGGTGTTTTACTTATGCGAATATTTCGAGAGATATTCGCTTCTAAAGTGGTGAAAATTTAAAAAGAAAATATAGTTCGTATCTACTATCTAGAAGCCATCAAAACCCTCTAAACTAAATTTTGTTTAGACGAAATCAGTCGCGTAGTTTTTAAGATACTTATCGGATAATCCATACTAATATTATGAATGCATGGGAAGGTATAACCTGTCGTTGCGAGCGTTATGTGGTTTTCATGAAATTATATTTCTAATTCAATCCGTCTGTACCGGCCGTAAATCGCTACTTATATTTTGCCATTCTCGTACAACTGAGATTAGGTCGATTAGAAGCTTTTTAAATCATTCGACAAAAACAATGTTACGACGCGACTATAGGTACTCATATACTTAGGTACTTATAATAGATCAATCATGTTCATTGGTAATTTTAACGGAGTTTAAAGACAAGTAAAGATCCGAGAGGCGGTGGTCAACTAGGTTACCCTACTTACCTAGTGGTTTGACCCATTGGCCTACCTTCTCAAGCAAATGTTCGAATCCGGCTCGCACCTTTGAGCTTAGGCACTTATTATGTGAAATTCAATTTGATTTTATCACTGAGCTTTTGCAGTGAAAGGATAACGTGAGGAAACCTGCACGATTCTGCGACGTAATCAAGGATGTGTATGAAGTCCCTAATCCGGGCCCGCGTGGGTACTATACCCCAGACCCTCCCGTGATGGGAGGTCTGTACCCGCGGTGGGACTCAAAAGGTTGTGGTGGTGGTGGGGTTACATACAGTAAAGAACCTAAACTGCGGTCTCATTGTAGTGAATGACAGTAAGTTCCTTAGGCCAAGACAATCTTCTGTGCGCAACTTAGCAACAAACATGGCGCATAAAAGAATCATTTTCGCACAGAAAAGTACGGTATGTCTTTTTTTTTTTTAATCTTTTCTTGGGAGCGCTAACCTACAAGCTACCTACAAATGGCATGAGCCCGCTGGTCTTGCCCGCTCCTCATATTTAATATATAAGTAAGTATAAAACGGTCCGCTACAGAAACTTCAATATTTTCAACAGAGAAACCAAGTACACACGACATCCGTGTCCCAACGCAACTCGAGTGGGAGAAGGCCGCCTCGCGGCGCTACGTGCACGCCGTGCTGTCAAACTCGTCTCTGCTCCCGTTCCGCTGGCGAGGCAACCGGTACATCTGCTTCTACTGCTACCAAACCTTCCACGAGGCCTCCGCGCTCCGGACTCATACCAGAAGCCACCAAGGCGTTTCTATCATGAAACACCTCGCTCAAAACCGAAATGCCAACTTCACACCTGTAAAAGTCGACACGGGAGAGCCTCTAACATGCTCCAAATGCAAACACGAGGAAACCACTTTAGAAGGCTTGTTGTCACACCTCAAAGGTCACAAACTAATCGTAGATACGGAGCAGGAATGCTTTCTGCCTTTCAAACTAGCCGATAATCAGATTTCCTGCCTGGAATGTGGCAAATCGTACCAATCGTTCGGTATGCTATACTCTCATATGAATAAGGTACATTTTGAAGGCACCAAGCGAGTTTGCGAGACGTGTGGGCAGCATTTCTTCTCAGACTTCAGTCTAAGGAGACACGTCCAAGTGTACCATTTGGCGGCGGAATCCAAATGCAGCGTTTGTAACGCGTCGTTCAAACTAGACGCCAATAGAATCAGCCATGAGTTCAAGGAGCACAATATAAAAACGTTCAAATGCTACAAATGCGAGGAAATGTTCGGCTCGGCTTATTTGAGGCGGTTACACATGAACGGCACACATTTGAAGGCCGATTTCACGTGTACGGAGTGTTCTAAGACGTTTGTACATAAATCGCTCCTGGCGAGACACGTTAACAGGGTCCATTTAAAAGAAAAGAGTTTCTCGTGCCCCATTTGCGATGAAAAGTTTTATGATTTGCCAACGTTGAACAGCCATACGAAGAAACATTCCAGTATAACGCAGGTCCAGTCTTTTCAGTGTAGAATTTGTAACATAAGCAGTAGCAGTAAAATTGAGTTGGATGAACACATGATGACTCACAGTGGCCAAACTTTATCCTTGAAGTGAATAATGTCTATCAGTTAGGGATCTTCTACTATCTAAAGTCCCGCGCCTTCACATTTCAAAACGCTTCAATGTATTTGAAAAGCACCACCAACACTCTAACACATGTGTGCGTGCTGAGACAGCCATCAACTATGCGTTAAGAGTGTTGGTGGTTCTTTTTAAATAATAATAAAAAAAGCGTTTTGAAATGTGAAGGCGCGGGACTTTAGATAGTAGAAGATCTCTAAGTGTATGTATTACCAGTAGATAGTACCATGTAGCACTTGGTGCACAATGCGTCACATGCAAATTCAGTGAACGTCTGTGACCGTTATTTCATTAACAGACTTGGAAAAAGCGGGTATCAATGCAATAAGTACTGTTAGACGGATTCTTAGCAACGTCACTAGTTTGACAAGACTATGAGTAGAACGGGACGCAAGGTGTCACACTAGCGGCACCTGTCATGGTGTGTTTACATAAACGGCGTTCAAAACGACATTCACGGGCGCGTTCACAGGCACGGTTGTGTAAACAGGCTGATTTTGAACGCGCTCTTGAACGTGAACGTGAACGCCGTCGATCGGTCGGCTGGTGCGATCGCGTTAGTATCGCTTGCACCTTTGTGACGTACGGATGATGACGACTTGCCGAATAAAAATAATTTACCAATGCCAATTTGTCGGAATGGTCAAACGACCAAAATTTTACATTTCCTGGGGTGTTACCAAGTAGAACCAATAATATGGACCCCCTCAAATAAGCAACATAAATTTAAAAAAATGTTGCAGATGCTCAGGAGAGGTTGACAAACTCATGAAGGAGTTCAAACGGAGAAAAGAAGTACTTACGGGCACACTATATCTCTTTTCCGTGGAAACTACATCTTTCCGAAATAAAAAGAAGCCTACCAACTATCTCCATATCAAATTTCATTATAATCGGTCCAGAGGTTTAAACGTGAAGAGGTAACAAACAGACAGAATGCGAAAGTAACTGTAATTTCGCATTCATAATATTAGTACGGGTGGATTTAGACGCAAACTGAAAAATCATCATCATCATTTTTTTGTTTCTTTTTCCTATAAAAGTAAATGAAATCCAAAGCAGTTAGCTCCCACGAGATTAACGTCCTCGTCGTCTGCCATCCTTGCACTGACTAGCACGCCCGCGGTAGTGTAAACACTCTGCTTTTATTGTGTTTACATGAACGGCGTTCAACACGACGTTCACGGGCACGTTTACGAGCCCGGGCGCGTGTATGTAAACGCAGTATAAGCGTGCTTTCAGAGTGATAGAGGACTGTCATCTGAGACTTGGCGCGTCTTCGACGCGGCTCTAGATTGAATTTACCTTACGAGTGGAAATTGTAGTGGTTTACATGAATATATATCGTATTTATTATAATTGGTGCTTTTAATGACTTATTAGTACCATTGTAATAATGTTGTCCGAGCTTTTGTTTTAGCTTAGCAGTGAAAGAAAGGATACTTGAGTACTTACTTAGTTTAAGATCCGAGTTAACTAAGGCCTTCACTCATCTCTTTAGTGGATGAGATGATCTTCTAATATATAAAATTCTCGTGTCACAGTGTTTGTAACCAAACTCCTCCGAAACGGCTCGACGGATTCTTATGAAATTTGTAGTGCATATTCAGTAGGTCTGAGAATATAAGGTAAGCTATTTTTCAAAAAAAATATAAGATGGTACGAAGTCCGCGGGGTCAGTTAGTATAATATATAAATAAGTATGTTAAAGAATACATGTAGCCTAAAGCGCGCGTAGCGTGTAAAGAATGTGAATGCTTATGTAATGTATGTACCTATGTAGTATGTGAGCCGTGGTCTAGTGGTTCGACCTCTGCCTCGCATGCAGAGGGCTGGGGGTTCGATTCCGGCTCGCACCTCTAAGTTTACTTATGAGCGAAATTCAATTTGAATTAATTTACCACTGAGCTTTTCGGTGAAGGAAAACATCTTGAGGAAGCCTGCGCATTTGCGAAGTGATTCAGGGATGTGTGTGAAGTTCCCAATCCGCACTGGGGCCGCGTGGGGACTGTAGCCCAAACCCTCGTGTGAGAGGAGGGCTGTGCTCAGCAGTGGGACGTAATAGGCTTGTGGTGTGGTGGTGGTGGTAAGGAATAGGTACTTTACGCGCACACACTTGAATGTGTGAACAGGGGCTCTATGCGAAGTCTAAAATATATCACGCGTTGCGTGAACTTGATAACTCACGGTTTTATGTAGCTTCTACGATAATAGATGGCGCGGGTGGTAGATATTGTAATTTTCAGGATTTACGCAAAATTCCAAGCCCAAAGGTACACTTTGATGATCTATGCGATTGAAGGGATATATTATAGCTGTTCATAGACCACGACGCCATATTGGCCTTTTACAGTGTACAAACGTTCTCTCACACAAGCTTGGTTCGACCGAAATTTTATTGGTTTTGAAATGCTTATAATTATTTTATTCTTTGATTTTTTGCGGTGTTTTTGATCTATGCGCGCTCGGGGAATAATGTAATATTTTATTAGAACGATAATAGAAACTAAAAGCAGTCGTAGTCGAAGATTACGTGCCCAGTTTTTTGTATGGGGTTCAGCCGTGACGATTCACCTTAAGCAGCTAGATTTAGGGCGGGTTGATTCAAACCGTCAGTTAAAGTTAGCGTTAACGTTAAATATTTTACTACTTATGGGATAAAATGACGTTTCTGTATGGAATGACAGCTCGGCGGCATATTTAACGACCAGGAGTCCGTCAACTGTGCACGAATGAACTCTGCACCCTTAAAGTTCAACTTGACGCGTGAGCGATCCTATAGGGAACAGCGAGATCCCTATTTAAGACTTCGAATATAGGCCCAGGCTGAAGTGTGATTAATTAAACACTATTAGGTGGGTATTAACTATGATTAATACATGAAGTACGTACTGAAAATAAATAAATAAACAGCATTAGAAATGTCGTTTTATTTGTAACACGGCAGTACCGCAACAAACTATGAAATTACACACCTTCCTTACTCTTTGTTACGCACCGTGACCTTCCTCATGAATCCCTCTATATCTATATCTATCTAAGTAGCTATTCTGTGAAAATTGCATAAAAATCCGTCCAGTAGTTTTCAATTTATTGCTCAAGGGCGCTACAGACGACACTACTTGCACGACCACTGCCAAATCGTGCCGTGTGTAGGCTTCCAGGGCCGACATTTTGCAGGGTGAGCAATAAAATGTCGGCCCAGACGCGGCGGGCCTGTAGGTACCCTATTGCACAGATCTTTCCTATACTCTTTACCTATCTTATTTTTCGTCTCCATTGGTGTTGTGAAACCTACATGTCAAATTGCAGATTTCTACGACCAGCAGTTTCAGCTGTGCGTTGTCAGTCATCCATTTCCATACTAATATTAGAAATGTGAAAGTTTGTTCGTCCTTCCTTCAGTGTTAGTGGTAGGACCTGGTGCTGGGTTCGTCCGGGGTAGTACCACCGTCTTTCCCCGCTAACCTGCCAAATAGCAGTGCTCGCACTGTTGTGTTCCGGTAGGGGGTTAAGGCAGCCGGTGAAATTTCTGGCACAGAGGCATTCCATCTTAGGCCTCAGGGTAGGCAACGCATTCGAGATCTTATGGTTTCTTAATGGGGGATCATAGAATTTTGGTGTCCATGGGACGCAGTGACCACTTACCATCAGGTGGGCTGTGCGCTCTTCTGCCTATACGATTGGTACAAAAAAACGTCGAAACAGCTGGAGCGATTTTGATGAAATTTGGAATGAAGATAGCCCGAGAGCCTGGGAAAAACACAGGATACTATCTTCCCGATGTTTCTACGGGAACTGCACTTCCACGGGTGAAACCAGCTTTTCAATACTTCTACCACTGAGTAAGTAGTTGCGGATGTGGACAACTGGGAATAGATAGGCCAATTATTTAGTGGAATGTGTGAATTGAAATAACTAAGTAGGATGTGTCAGTTCCACTCAACCGTTTAGTTTAACAACTGTTCATTTTAGTGCTAAGATATGGCAACACCCGCCCTCTCTCTCTCTTCTCTTCCGGCATGACGCTTGGATCGTAAGGTATAGAAATTGAAACGCTCTCCTTTGTAATGTTGTTTTAATATTAATTAACCCACCCAGTGGACCTTCAAATCTGGCATTTTGTTATTTACGACGCAACATAGGTACCTACTTACTTATTTATTCATTACTTTCCTAGCCGTTGCCCGCGACTTTTTCCCGCGTACTGTACCTAGACTTGGGATTTGCTGAGGTACCTGATGATGATGATACTGTACTACGTACATACTGTATACATCATATCGTACCTACATTACATCTGCTCTGCGAACTAGGTACTGGGAATATTTTATCACGTTGTCCGCAGTGCGAAGAAATTTAAAAAATGGTCCCAGTACTTCGCCCTCGCGGTAAGACATGCGGACCGATGGGAACTTGCATTTGCACTGCGGACTATTCCCATTTTCATACAATAGCAATAGTATAATGCTTTGAGTATATAGCCACTGGAGATGCCATAACGTCAACTCGCCGAACAAATTTTTTCGCCACTTTTAGCGGGGGGCGAGGTAAACACGTATAGGTCTAGTGTATTTTTTACACCAAAAATGCAAAACGATGTCACGAAGTTATTCGAGTAAACTATTCACGATCAGTTTAGTTTTAACACGCGAGTGTAAGCTTCAACTTCGGGCTCGGTTTGTTTTTACCTCTTCTCACATGAGTGTAAATCTTTATTTGCGCTAAACGCATCGAACGCGTTTTAGTTTATTCATCATTTTTGTATGAGAACACAAACAGCACCCCTAGCGGCAAAACATGGAGTCAATTCAGCGAGTGACATTTACTTTACGAAAACGGATGTGAATTCGTTTACACGTTTTCTGACTAACTGCGAGTGTAAGCTCGTATTTGACAGTTTGAAAAGTAAATTAAACGAAACGCAAGAAGTAAAGTTACTCACCCGACTTTATCACGTGAGAAGGTGAGAACTTAGGTTTTCGAACCTGTCGAATCCAAATTTACTTCAAAATTTTAGATTTTTTAAGTGAAATAAATGATATATGTATGTCGTCTATGTCTTAATATGCTTGTATTGTGTTCTTGAGATAATTTTAACTAAGTATGTTATTTATTTAAGCTTCTTCGCATACGTATAAGTGTGTCTTTCTTTTTTAATGTTGACATACTCCACGTTTGTGACGAATATACCTATAACTATGTACTTCGATTTGGTTTAACAAAAAACTAAATTACATAAATTACTCCGGGTTGCCTAGAAATTTTAGAAAATGTAGGTAACTTGGCAACACTTATGGCCATTTTGACAATTTTGACAGAAAAAACCTGAAGAAACGCAAACGCGATCGAGACGTTTTAACTCACTGCCTTCCGTCACATATTTGACATTGTCATGATTGACGTTTACCAAGCCTCCTCAAATTTGATATTAATGATAATTTAAATGTTTATTATTGAATAATTGCCGGCCTGAGGCCAATATTTTGATAATGGCGAAGTGTCCAAGACAGAAACCCTCAATTTTATAGTGTATAGCGGATGTCGCAAAGTGATGGTGACAATACATGAACGTGTGCGAGAACGGTGTTGACAAATGCACTCAAAGGTTAAAGATGAACCTTTTACGAATAGTTTACTCGAAGTGTGTTGAGTTGAGTTGAAAGATGGACGTTGACGTTTGTTGAGCCTCACCAAGTTTACTTGATTTATCTTTTATATCGTACATTAATTGTTTCCTCCATACAATGCTCGGCCCGTAGGCCATACTTGAAAGTGGCAAAATTGTCTTGCATATACTTAGAAAGAAGCCATTATATAAGAGAACAGAAGAGAAGAATTATATTTTAAGATCCATACTTTGAATTGAGCCAAATTTCTTGTAATGTAGAAAGAATTGGCGCAGCTCGTGTTACTTTTATCAAATACAAAGGAGAATGCGTGCATAGAAGCAAGAAACAGTAAGTATTAGACATAATAATAGTATTTATTTTTATTTGACATATGCAATATCCACTGCAGAGGGTTTGGGCCCTACACAGGCGCAGTTTGGATTGGGGACTCACACATGTACCTACATTCTTGAATTACTTCGCAAATGCGTGCATGTTTCTTTACGATTCACTATGTTTTCGTTCACCGAAAAGCCAAGTAGTAGGTAATTTTGCACAAAAGTAACTCACATGCGAGCCGGATTCGAACGCCCGCCGATCCTCTGCATGAAGAGTTCTATAGGTGATGGTATGGGTGAAATGGTTCCGAATGGAGGACCGATCACCCGACTGATCCAGGCAGTCGTCCCCTTTCATAAATAGGTGATGGTGGCCTAGTAGTGGGCCACCATCACGGCTTCAATTAAATACCTAATATACACTTACATTTTCTTTCAGTGTTCCTTCTGGCTCTGCCCCAGCAAGTCAAGTGGAACTGTGGCAACTTTAAGACCAGACCCCGTGGCTGAGCCAACTGCTGATTCCTACCAGAATTTCATCAAGTTTTAAGTAGTTTAAACACTAATAAATCATGCTATATATTCCATTGAGTTTATTATTGGTGTTATTTATTGTAAGTATGTATATTTCTTTAGCAAATGTCAGCAACTAGCAACTGATCGATCAAAGCACAACCGAAGCTACTAACCGCAGAAAGCTGAAATTTGGCATATAGGTTCCTTGGGGAATTGGGGGGTGTTACTAAGCATAATTCCCGCGGGAACGCTCCAAATTCCACGTGAATGAAGTCACCGTCGGAATAAGCTAGATTGATATAATGCTTTTAGGTATTCGCATCAGTCAAGAATGTTGGCCGCTCTATTTAGCTATAAGTACCTACTAAGCCACAATTTTGCATTTATAGTATTTCCCTTTACATGATTTATTTAACGTTAATCTACCACATATGTAGCGGGAGTGGTGATGATGAGAACAAACTACTTTCTTGGTTAGTTTCAAGTTGATTTATTTCATAATAATTTAGAACGCTTAAATGAGTGAGGCTCACAAGAATGTGCCGTCACACACTGGAAATTCTTGTGAGCATCACCCAATATGTACTTATGTCTACCGAAACGATAATCCATGACACGGCTATCTCTCTTCCGTGCCGTGCCTTGTGGACGATGCCGATGGTGCTGGCACAATCCTCCACGCCTGGAAAGACTATTCCTATATCGACTACGTCGCGATGTACGCCTCTTCATCGTTCAGCAAAAAGGCTGGTTTCAAGCGACCGATTGATTCGCACGTCGCTTTGCCTTCTCTATTAATCAGGTTCCCATGCTTTGCTCCTCCTCTCAACCACTATAAATGGGCCATCATAAGGCGGCGTTAGAGTAGGGCGGAGTATGACGCTTCTTGTGAACATTTCTGTAATTGGCCTTTCCCTTCTTGGACCGAGACAACATTAGCAATACTTAAGTCTTCCCTTAAACATCTCTGTAAAACTATCGTAGGAACAGTTCCTCATTAAAAAACATTCCTGCGGTAGCCTAATCGGTATTCCATATACTTTCCTCGCAGCGCTATATCCGGTTTCTTCCTGTAAACTATGCTTGTAAACAACTCCTAAGTCCCAACTATAATATGGTAGGAAACTCTTCAACCGAGTTCTCTCTTTCGCTTCTTGCCCAAATACTAGCTATACAGATAGCCATGTAGGCAATACCAGCAATTTTGTAAGGCACTGAAAAGTCCTGCATGCCGCGTGTCTTCTAAATTTTATCTCCATGTTTAGTATCTTCAAAAATGTTCAAACTATTAGCCTGACAGTGACCTTGACAGATCGAATTGCGTATACTACTGCGTTTCTGTCATACTAAAAGTCACTCGAAAACGTGAACGTTTTCGTTTACTCACTTACTCGCTCGTCACTCATTCGTATTAATCAAAATACACTCGCTAAACCTTGTTACAAAACGTACCGTTAGGGGCGCTGTTCAAGTTTTCATACAATCTTGATGTAAACGCAAACGCGGTCGAGAAGTATTTTCCAGGTCCGAAAAATACACTTGAGGTACAGCACACCACCAAACGACGCAGAACTCAACAGACACAAATTTTGCTGTTGAGATAAACGCACACTACAAAAAAAATCAACACATCAAAAAATACACGTAAACAGATAGAGTTTTCACGTAACTATGCAGCATACATATGCACAAGACTAGTGATGGGACACATCTGAAGAATGAGTCAAATGAGATAAGTAGATGAATGAACTGAATTATTTTATAGTATTTTATTTTATAATAAAATTGCTAAAGTGGAAATTCTGTACGTTGAAGATACCCAAAAACATATTAGTTTGTATGTATGTGTGTCTGTAAGTATCTGTATTTGTGTCCTTAGCCCACACACAGTTTTTTAACTGTGGAATGAACTGTTGTAAGCAGCTTCCGGGCGGATACATATGTAAAAAAATTAAAGTAGATTGGTATTTGTAAGAGCCTACGTACATGAAATCTATATATCTATATATATAAAACAAGAAACTGACTTACTGACTGACTGATCGATCAACGCAGAGCCGAATCTACTGGTCGTAGAAAGCTGAAATTTGGCATGCAGATTCCATAGGGAATATAGGGGAGCAATCTAAGAAAGGATTTCCCGAAATTTCCATAGGAACAGAAAAATCGGGATTTTACATTTTAATATTTCTGCGCATATGAAGTTGCGGGGAAAAGCTACTTATGTTATAACTACCCTTTTACCCGTGACTTCGTCCGTATGTACGGACGAGTTCTCCAATATATACACACTTTTACACCTTGCTCTCTTGTAATAAGGTCCAAAAGTGATAATATATTTATGAACTTGACTGTACTAAGAATTCAGGCAGCTAATGGTTCTATACATAGCGATAGTTATAGGAAACCAAAAACAAAACAATGGATTTTCCCATGGGAATAAGATGTTTTCCCGTGGTAAAAAGTAGCCTATGTCACTCTCCAGCCTCCCAACTAACCCTAAACAAATCACGACATAAAACCTCTCCGTTGCGACGTGAAAGAAGGACAAACAAATGAACTTTCCCATTTATATAATACCAGCTTCTGTCCGCGACTTCGCCCGCGTGGAATTCGGTTATCGCGTTCCCGCGGGAACTATGCGTTTTTTCGAGATGAAAAGTAGCCTATGTCCTTTCCCGGGACCCCAACTATCTCCATGCCAGATTTCATCTCAATCGGTCCAGCGGTTGAAGCGTGAAGAGGTAAGTAACAGACAGACAGACAGAGTTACTTTCGCATTTATAATATTAATATGGATAGTACTCGTATGGTAGTATGGGCCCGTGTGGGGACTATAGCCCAAACCCTCTCATGATGAGGGGAGGCCTGTGCCCAGCAGTGGGACGCAAATAGGCTGTAGTAGTAGTAAGTATGGATAAGGGTCGTCAGCAAAATGCTCCGAACAGATAACACGTGTCAGTTTCCAAGAATTCTCCTTTATGGATCTTTTGGAAATTTAAAAGGATTATATGAAATAATGTATATAAATAATAGTATATGCATTACACATCACTCGTAGTCCCGAACTAAATATTGTATTCCTTTTACCTAGATCTATATATTTGCCAACATTTCTTTTCAAAATCAGAATAAAATTCAACATCGATGACCAGAGAAAAGTAATATTCACCTTCCAGGATTTAAATGTAACAAACATCTATACTTATCTACTAATTAATGGAATATGCAATAAAAAACTTACTATTAAATAAACCTCATTGATTGAATGAATGAATGATTCACTCAAAAGTTGAGTCGCTTTTTTGACTTTAGTCACATCCCTAGACCGATTCGCTCCCATTCATGTTTACATTTTTCTGACGTTTACGTATCGCAAAAGCTTTTCTTTAAATAGAGATTTTACTTCAATAAAAGTTAGTAAAAATACTTATCTATGATAGGAAATGCGATTTTGTTGCGAATTTGAGCGATCAGATCGCCTTTTACACGAGAATACTGCACAAGACACCATTTTTCAGGAGAAACGTCTCGCGTCACGGAACGATGCAAAATGGCGGTGAAGTGACCTTCAAGTGGGTTTATATAAAGAGTTTGAACAGTTGAACCATGTACTTTGCCGGAGGGGATCGCCCATGCATGGCATCTCCAGTGGCTATATACTCAAAGAGTATAATGGCATGCATGTAGGTAATAAGTAAGTCTGGAGCGAGTAGTGTCAATTTCGAAACAATAAAAATTGAGCGTAATGTCGTGAGCTCGAAGGTCGTTTTCATTCATAGTTCAAAAAGTCCCAAAATTTCACTCAAAGCTTCTTTCGTTATAACGTTAGATAAAGAGAGTTACAAGCATGTACAAGCTTTTACGCTCCTCACCCCCACGCACCTGGCACACATAATTTGGTCACCGAGGTAGTTCCAGTTATTAAAAAAAAGTAAAAGTGCCCAGACGTGGCCTACTTGCTGAATAAATAATTTGATATATTATTATGTTACTACTTCTATGTATATAGGCCAAATCATTGACAAATGATTTCCGAACGCACTATCTATGACAGTGACAACAGAAACACATTGGGTGCGTTCCGTATCGCGCTCAATGCGCTCACAGCGTTCACAACGCTCATAAGTGTCCCGTATCGATTGTCACGCTCTCGATCGTGTCAGTGAATTTTTAATTCGGAACAATCATAAGCACGCTCACGGCGCCATCTCTAGTAACTGTCGAACTTTTTTTTAAATAGGAAATCATGTCCTGTCAAATTTATAGTCAAATGTCATTTTGACGTCTGCGCTCACAGCGCCCATGCCCCGCAGCGTGAGCACTGTGAGCGTCGATCGATGATGTTATCAATTTCCTGAGCGCTGTGAGCACGCTCACAGTGTCCCGAAATGCGCTCAAAGCGCTGTGAGCGCGATATGGAGCGCACCCATTGCTTCTGTCATTGAATGTCATCATGACACGCGGTTCGCGGTTTTTCTTCTGTTCTGCCTGTGTCAGTCACCCATGCTCCAAATTAAAAAAACTTTTTAGTTAAACATTTTGAACAAATGCGAAAATAAATTATATTGATTAGAAGAAAAAGAAAGTTCAATAATTCAGATCCTATTAACGAAATCATGTAAGTATTTAGAAAAGACTAAGCAAGATTAATTTTATTTTTTATTAAGGAAGTACCTACGCCTACTGTTTTATAGGTGAACATGGGTGAACTGAATATGTTAGTAGCCAACAAAAACTACGAACGAAATCTATTATAATCGATCTTCAAACGAATCGGTTTTTAATCAGTTCAGCGAAATGATGTAAATACTAGGTAATTTTTTTTACATCATCTACCCTCATTTTTTCGTAGCATGGAATTTACTCTCAGTTCAAAGAAATGTAAGCAAAAGTGAGTTTTTATTTTTTATAAGGCACTAAACTTTCTATTAAACATATTTTTTCAAGTAAATAATATGTTTACATATTATTTACAGCCACGAAATCATAGTCATTAATTGTTAGAAATACTAAATACAAGTTTATTTACAGTACAATGGAGATAAAAGAAGAACGAAATTGCTTTAGTGAGGAGAGCAGTCAAATACCTAACAGTCGATCTTCAAGCTTCGAGCCGTGCAGCCCTGGTCTTCCTCGGAAACGGCGTCTCGGTGAAACCGAATCCATCAGGTCTGGATCTGATTGGTCAAATGTAAGTGAAGAGCCAGTACAAAAAATGTCTAGAAGGTTCAAAACTGAAAAAGAACTATCAGACCGCTCCACCATGCTTGATCAAGTCATAGATATAATAAAAGGAATAAATCCAAATGAGCTTGTATTTGAGAATTTGCTACCAGAATTCAGCCCGGAACGGAGGACGCAAACAATCTCAAAATGGCTTAACAAAGTGGATCAGTGCGCAGAACTGTATGGTTGGAATGAAGCAAAGAAGATGTGCTTCGCATTGGAAAAGCTGTCTGGATCAGCCAAGGCGTGGTATGAGGAATGTGGGACGGTGTTGTGTAAGTGGGCTGATTTGAGATCTAGGCTCGAGGAAGAGTTCCGTGAGAACTATGCTGAGCTATTGACTTCTATGTTGGAGTTAAGAGTGCAGCCAGGTGAATCGTTAGTGAGTTATTACTTTGAGAAGATGGGTTTGCTTAACTGCTGTGATATTGAAGGGAGGAAAGCAGTAGATTGCTTATTGGATGGTATAGACGATGATGCTGTGAGAATAGGAGCTCATGCTGCTCGGCTTGAAACTCCGGAGCATGTTATTCGTTACTTCCAGGCAGTTGAAACAAGTCGAAATGTTGTATATAAGAATGTGGGTAGATGATAAAAGGGTACCCTCAGTCTAAAACCTACAGTCCAGTAAGTGGTGAACATAACATACTGGCGACGAGAATAATTACGGATTTTATAGTATAAACATAGTGTTCAAGTGTTTAAAAGTGTTGTGTGGTACAAAGGGACACAATGTCGGTGAAATTCAGTGAATTTAGTTTGGACAAAGACAATTGGAAAAATTATATTGAGAGGTTCAATTACTGTTTAGTAGCTAACAGTATTACAACGGATGAGTTGAAAAAAGCGAACTTCTTATCAGTTTGCGGCCATAATTTGTATGATTTAATAGTTTCATTAGTTGCCCCAATAAATATTAGTGACATAACCTATACTAATATTAGAAGTGTGTTAGATGAACATTTTAGCCCAACTCAGAATGAAATAGTTCAGTCATATAAATTTCACATGAGATGTCAACTGGGTGGTGAGATGGTGAAGGATTACGTTGCTAATCTACGCAAATTGGCTATAGATTGTAATTTCACTGATTTGGACCGAACTCTGCGAGACAGATTGGTATGTGGCATACGGGATAAAAATATACAGAAACAACTTCTGCAGCAAACAAAGTTGACCTTTGATGACGCAGTTAAGTTAGCTCAAGCGGCAGAGGTTGCAGATGCAGGGGTGATTTTCATGGCTATGCCAGGGGTAACGGTGACACACAGTTCCCCCGGGCCTAGTATGGCAGAAGAGCCGATGGAAGTTAATAAATTGAAAGCTAAACCAAAGGATCAGGGGAGGCAATGCTGGCGATGTGGCAAGGTGCATGGGAACTTTTGCAGGTTCCGGTGGAGTAAGTGTTACACTTGTAAAAAGACTGGCCACATTGCAGAGGTCTGCGCAGCAGTGCAGGATAAAAGTAAGTCCAATGAATTTAGTCAGTTCAACGGGTTATATGAAGGAACTGAATACTGTTGTCATTTGACAAATAGAGTACCCCCATATAGTGTGAGTGTCATGTTAAACAATCGACTAGTGAATTTAGAAGTGGATTCAGGGTCGGCATTCACATTAATTAGAGAAAATACGGCTAAATTTATTTGGAATGGAAAATTGCCACCGATGACAGAATCTAAGATTATGTTAACCACCTGGACTAACAGTAGAGTAGTATTACTCGGGGAAACGACAGTTGACGTGACCTTTAAGGGTGTGTATACGAAGTTGAACGTATTGATTGCTAAAGGAGAGGGACCAAACTTGTTGGGTCGAGATTGGTTTCCAGTGTTGAATATTAGCGTCAACGGAATATTAAATATGAGAGTGGAGACCGTGCAGGTTGATAATGTTTTGGATAAATATAAAGAAGTATTTGAACCGGGGCTAGGGAAGTATACCGGACCAGTGGTTACGATTCCTTTGAAACCTGATGCACAACCTAGATTTTTGAAATGTAGACCTATTGCTTTCGCTATTAAGGATAGGGTTTTGCAAGAAATTGACAGGTTAGTAGCTGAAGATGTGCTAGAGCCGGTTTGCCACTCAGAATTTGCGAGCCCTATAGTACCGATTGTTAAAAAGAATGGAAAGATAAGGTTATGTGGAGATTATAGAGCGACTGTCAATATGGTAACTGAGACAGACACCTACCCTTTGCCGACCTTAAACGAAGCGTTTGCAGCATTACAGGGTGGGGTCATATTTAGTAAAATCGACTTAGATCAGGCATATACCCAGGTTGTGGTTGATGGACCAACATCTAAATTGCTGACATTGAACACCCCCAAGGGACTGTTTAAAGTGAAACGATTAGCTTTCGGAGTTAAAGCGTGCCCCGGGATTTTTCAAAGAATGATGACCAATCTTTTAGCAGGAATACCGGGCACAGCAGTTCTACTAGACGATATAGTGGTCAGTGCGCGCACCGTGGAGGAACATAATGCCAGGATAAGCTCTGTATTACAGATATTGAAAGATGCAGGCTTACGAGTAAATAAAGATAAATGTAGATTCGGTGCTGAAAAAATAACATTTTTGGGTTATGAAATAGATTCAGAGGGCTTACACCCTTGTAAAGATAAGTTGGAAGCTATAATGGCAACCCCGGCTCCGAAGAATGTGAAAGAATTGCAAGCTTTCTTAGGGCTCCTCAATTTTTATGATCGGTTTTTGCCGCAAAAGGCTACCGTGGCAGAGCCATTGTATAAATTATTGTTAAAAGGTGCGAAATGGATTTGGAATCAGAATTGCCAACAAGCTTTTGAAATATTGAAAACAATGTTGACTTCAGGTGACACCTTGGTCCATTATGATCTTAAAAGACCATTGTTTCTGACCTGTGATGCATCTCAGTATGGACTGGGGGCGGTACTAGAACACCAAATGGATGATGGGTCACTGAGACCAATTATGTTCGCATCCAGGACTATGAGTGGCCACGAGAGAAATTATGCCCAGATAGATAAAGAAGCGGCAGCCATTGTTTTTGGTATGCAGAAATTTTACCAGTTTATATTCGGTCGCAGAGTGGTTATTCGTACAGACCACAAACCTCTTTTAGGAATATTTGATCCTTTGAAGGCGATACCCAATGTGATATCTCCAAGAATGTTACGGTGGGCGTTATTTTTAAACTCGCATGACTATGAATTGAAGTACATCGAAGGTAAAAGAATAGGGAATGCAGATTCACTAAGCCGATGGCCAGCACCGAACACAGGGATAGAAGAAAAGGAGGAGGTGAATGTGTTGTTTTTGAACGAGACTCCAATAGATTTGGAGGTCACGGCTAAGGACGTGGCAAAGTTGACCGCAAAAGACGAAATTTTATCGAAAGTTATGTTTTGGATTAAAAATGGATGGCCGGTTAGGACTGAAGAAAAATTTAAAGACTATTTGGCAAGGAAAGATGAGCTATCAGAGTACCATGGGTGTATTTTATGGGGAAGTAGAGTGTTGTTGCCTAAAAAATTGCATCAGAGCGTATTACAGGAACTACATAGTAACCATGATGGAATAGTTGTTGCCAAAGCATTGGCAAGAAGCTACTTCTGGTGGCCAGGGCTTGATAAGGAAATTGAAATCATGATACAGAATTGTTCGGTCTGCAGGGAAGTCAGGAATATGCCACCAAAAGTGACTCATAGGTGGATTGCACCTCCCAAACCGTGGTCAAGGTTGCACATGGATTTTGCTGGACCCTTCATGGGGAAAGTATTTCTGATTGTAATCGATGCATTTTCTAAATGGCCGGAGGTAAAAATGGTACATGATCAGAGTTCATCAACAGTCATCCATAAATTAGAAGAGATTTTCGTTGAACAAGGGTTTCCAGACATAATAGTTAGTGATAACGGAAAAGCTTTTGTGTCTGAAGAAATTGAGCAGTATTTGAGGAAGAATAGTATTAAGCACATATTGGTGCCTCCATATCATCCAGCTTCAAATGGGCAAGCCGAGAGAACGGTGCAGACAGTGAAACAGAAGTTAAGAAAGATGTCGAATTTACCATGGCCGACAAGATTACATAAAGTTTTGTATGGATTACGCACAACTCCGAGTTCAGCTACAGGCAGGACCCCCGCGGAAATGCTCAACAGTCGAAGATTTAAAACTAATTTCGACAGGCTTCACCCTCTTTCAGTTCAAGGAAAGGAGACTGAAGACATACAACAAAATGAAACTAAGAAGGTTAGAGAGATTTCCGTGGGAGAAATAGTTTATTTCAGGAATTATGGAAAAGGTCCACGGTGGTTACAAGGAAAAACTGTAAAAAGAATAGGAATAGTGAGGTACAAGATCAAGCATGAAGATAAAGTATTTACAAGGCATATCAACCAGATACTAGGGATTAATAAAAGCAAAGAAGCTTTGGAAGTTACAACAGATGATGGAGAACAGAAGGAAGAGAGCAGAAGTCACGAAGTTGATGCCACAAATGAAGCATTTGGCACCGTGAGAATTCCACCACCCAGTCAATGGGCAGATTTGTTAGGGGTTAACGACAACATAGGCTCTGACCTCAGCCATAGTCCTCACACGCAGGATACGGGTAGTAAGAAGCGGTCGAGGGCTAGTCTCAGTCCCACGACAGTCATTTCCAATAAAAGAATGGCGTTTGGAGAAATAGTAAGGGAAAGCAGCGTGAGTGGAGATAGTGGGAGCATTGAAGACGAGTCCAGTGAAGAGTAGGATAGAGTAAAAAAAAAAAAAGTAAAAAAAAAAAAAAAACAAAAAAAAAAAAGTATAAAAAAAAAAAAAACAGAGTGCATGTTAGATTGCTGAAAAGTGTTCTTAAAAGTTAATAAAAGTGTGATGAGTGAAAAAAAAAAAAAAAAAAACTAAGTGATGCTAATATAGACAGTGACTTTCGTCATGGGGGAAAGGCATGTTGTATATAAGAATGTGGGTAGATGATAAAAGGGTACCCTCAGTCTAAAACCTACAGTCCAGTAAGTGGTGAACATAACAGGATTTTTAAACCGTTTTTTTAAAGTCGACCTACATGCAGAGGGTCGGGGGTTCGAATCTGGCTCGCACCTCTGAAATTATTTATGTGCGAAATTCAATTTGAATTTACCACTGAGCTTTTCGGTGAAGGAAAACATCGTGAGGGAACCGGCACGCATCTGCGAAGTTATTCAAGGATATGTGTGAAGTCCCCGGTCCGCACTGGGCCCGCGTGGGGACTATAGCCCAAACCCTCTCGTCATGAGAGGCCTGTGCCCAGCAGTGGGCCGCAAAATAGGCTGTCGTGGTGGGTACAGATTTTATTTTTAAACCGATTATTGTTTTTTTTATTAGTTAGGTATGTTTCCAGCATAAGGGTGCGTTTCCACCGATATGGAGAAATTACAGCCATGCGTGATTGCGACAGTGTCGGGACTGATTGTTCTATTTCGATCAGCGGAAAGACACCCTGAAGTTTAAGTTGCATACTTCCTACAAAGTGATTTTGCAAGCGTATTTAAAATACGTGAAACAAAATACCAACATAGGAACTATACGATATGTCTTCGAGTTCGTGCAAATTAATATTAAATGTGAACTGAATATTAATCCAGTTACTTTATGTTGATTTTGTGCAAGAATCGGCGTTCAAGGAGTTCAACAACAATACCAACAACAATATTACAACAACATCAACAATTCTCTTTATATACAAAACACAGGAAATACAGAAAGGATACACAGTTAATAGGTAAACAACAGGCGGACTTATCGCTAAGCAGCGATCTCTTCCAGTCAACCTTAGGAAAGTGGAGAATGCGAAAAGAAAAATAATAATGGGTGGTGTAAAATTGAAGGAAAAAAACAACCGATGATGAATCTAAATAATCCGAGTTCGATGATTTAATTGTTTATTTTAATTTTATTAATATGAGTGTGATTAAATCTGTTATTCACAATATACATTTTGGCCTCCCACAAGATGGCGCGGCGACCTGGTAAATGTCGCGGGAATACGGTGGACGCGAGTGGCACAGGACCGGTCTGAGTGGCGCACCTTGGGGAGGCCTATGTCCAGCAGTGAACGTCTTTCCGCCGAAATGATGATAATGAAATGTGTCGCCTAATGTTTTTGAGAGTTATTGAATACTTACCTACCTAAGGAAATTGAAATAGGAGTTTCTCAATGGCCGTCACTCAAGATGGACGTTGACGTTTGTTAAGTCTCTCCAATTTTATTTTATTTATCATTTCAGGCAGTCAGTTTCTTGTTTTATATATATAGATTAAAATTACACAAGATGTTCGTTACACGGCTAAACACAAAGAGTGGTGACTCTTCAAATAAATTCTGTACAATGAATATACATATTATTTACTAGTAAGTTTGTTAATATTTTTTTAAATAAAACACACAACTGTCATTGCTTATACATACACTAACATATAAGCGTTTAATAAATAATATTTACAAATCACGCGTTGTCTTTTCTTGACTAGAACTAAATCGCAAATACCATACCTAACAAATGTGTTGAAAATTGTACAAAAGTAACTACATCCTTATAAGATTTTTCCCCTTGGTGGTCAAATGAGCCCACAGACCACTCAGCCCGCGGGCTGAGTTGACCGTACAAATTTGTCTATGGGTGACTTGACCCATCTGTGTTAACTGAGCCCGCGGGCCCGTTCAACCCTTAAATTACCGCTTAGGATCAACTCAGCCCACGGGGTCAGTCGACTACTAGTTTACCGGTAAGGGTCCACTCAGTCCGTGAATATGCAAAGACTTAGGAATGTAACTGGGTCGACGGGTCCCCGCTACGCGGGGCCCCTATTTCTAGGTAGTTTGCCCTTCGGGCGTATATAGATAACTAACGAACCTAACCTACTTCACACCTTTGACCTAACGGACTGAGTAGACACTTACCGGTAAAATAGTAGTTGACTAAACCCACGGGCTGAGTGGACCCTTACCGGTAAAATAGTAGTCAACTGGACCCGCGGGCCGATTTATCCGCGATAAGTGTGGGTCGAGTCATCTACGAAAAAAAATAAAGTGGGCAATTGAGCCCGCGGGCTGAGTGTCTGTGGGCTCATTTGACCACCAAGCCGATTTTTCTAAATATGTTTACATGAGCATTTATTTCAAATTATTGACAATTTTCATAAATATTGCATCATACTTTCCACTGTAAATTAATAGGTAGGTAGAGGTGTTCTACTATCAAAGTCCCGCGCCTTCACATTTCTAAACGCTTCAATGTATTTAAAAAGCACCACCAACACTCTCAACACATGTGTGCGTGCTGAGACAGCCATCAACTATGCGTTGAGAGCAGGGCTTGTAACGGGTTAATTAAAAAACCCCGAAATAGCCATTATTTATTAGTACATTACAGACCTAGGGTGGTGAATTCGTAAATGTCCCAGAACGCAGGTTTCTGTGGCCCGAACCGAAGGTGAGGGACATAAATATGCGATCTGGGGCTTTACGAATTACCGCCCGTGGTTTGTCAAAAGT
This sequence comes from Aethes cnicana, assembly GCA_963971205.1. Lineage (NCBI taxonomy): Eukaryota > Metazoa > Arthropoda > Insecta > Lepidoptera > Tortricidae > Aethes > Aethes cnicana. The sequence goes on along the minus strand of OZ020298.1, from coordinate 6,051,906 downwards.
TTTAAGTCTTGCCTTGGCCAAGAAGTGAGATTTTCTCTCCGCGTAGCGGGCAGAAAATCCCACTTTATGGCCAAGGGTGATGTAAAAATATTTTATACCCTTTATATGAAACTCCATAGTGTATTTAGGTTATTACTTCTTATTATATTAAACATAGTAAACGAAAGAACGATAAGAAAACCGGTTTATTTGTATGGGGGCAAAAACCGGTTTCAAGCCCTGGTTGAGAGTGTTGGTGGTGCTTTTTAAATAAAAAAAAAAAGTGTTTTGAAATGTGAAGACTTTAGATAGTAGAAGATCTCTAGTCGATTTCACTATTTTTATATTGGCTTTAAGAAAGAAAAGTTGAATTCTATGAATAAACATGTGCCTCTTAAAGTCTTAACATTATGGTGATATAAAAACCAAGTTTATTACCCGACTGCGCCAGAAGGAGGGTTATGTTTTTCGAGTGTATGTATGTATGTATGTATATTTCTTTGGCACGCTGTGTAGCCTAAATGGCTGGATGGATTTTAGCTTGCGAGGTGTCGTTAGATTCGTCTTAATCTTGAGAGTGACACTGGGTATATCAAAATTGGAAAAAACAAAATGGCTGACTTTTGGAGGCATTTTAAATGTTTCCAAAAATTTTTTTTAACAGTTGCTCAAAAAGTGAACATTTCGATACGATTAACGTGCCAAAAGTTTGTCATTTCCGAACGAGCGCTTTTTGTTTTTTGACAGCTAGTGAGCGTGCCAAAAGTTGTTTTTTACGAACTAGTGTGTAAAGTTTTTTGAGTTTCATCCTGTTCGTTTATTTCTTTATTCTTTTTTTTCGCAAATGTATTAAACAATGTCTATTGATACACGTGCGAAATTTTCATTTTCACTCGTACCTAGTGTTAGAGCTCGCTTTCGCTCGCGCCAACATTACTAGGGACTCGTGATAAAATGACAAACTTTTCGCACTTGCATCAAAATATACTAGTTTGTCAAATCCTGGCGAGTGAGGTATCAAAATAAAGGGTTTAATGAACTGATTACAAAAATATATTCTCAATGTGACAACAAAAGTTTGTTAGCAGTCGGGTATATACTTTAAAAAAAAAACGAGTTATTATTTGATTTGTGGTTATGGAAATAGGAAGCATTTAGGTGTTTTCACACGTTTTAAAATACATATTTTATTGCATATAGCATGAAACTAGGCAATCACCGCTGCCTATAGACATTTTGCTACATCGGAGGTGACACCAGTGCGTTGCCGCTTGCTCGAAGGGACTGGAACGCGTTCTATGGTTAAAAGCAAAATGTTACGTAAGCACGGCGTTTTCCAACTTTTCATACAAAAGTAGTTACGATATTATTTCCAAACTAGCTTTTGCCCGCGATTTCCTCCGCGTGGAATACGATATTGGCGTTCCCGCGGGAATTAAGCGTTTTTCCGGGATGAAAGTAGTCCGTCCTTCCCCCGGGACTCTATCTCCATACGAAATTCCATCCAAATCGGTCAAGCCGTTTTGGCGTGAAGAGGTAACAAACAGACAGACAGAGTTGCTTTCGTATTTATAATATTAACTAGTTTCTACCCGCGACTTCGCCCGCGTGGAATTCGGTTATCGCCTTATCGCGCTCCCGCGGGAACTATGCGCATTTCCGGGATAAAAAGTAGCCTATGTCCTTCCCCGGAACTCCAACTATCTCCATGCCAAATTTCATCTCAATCGATTTAAGCGTGAAGGGGTAACAGACAGACAGACAGAGTTACACATTCACATTTATAATAATAAGTATTTAATATAATAATAAGTTGGCAACACTGTGTCCCTTTTTTTACTTTGAGGTCATCATCATCATCATCATTTCAGCCGATAGACGTCCACTGCTGGACATAGGCCTCCCCCAAGGCGCGCCACTCAGACCGGTCCTGTGCCACTCGCATCCACCGCGTTCCCGCGACCTTACGTACTTTGTGGTAAACTTCAATAAATGTCAGTGTCACAAACTTTGACATACCTCACCTCACCCGACAGCGGCGCCGCCTGGTGCTGTTCAACGCGACTGCCCTCGTCCAACCCGCCGCCAGTTCAGAAGGCTTTCTTGCTCCGTTGCGGCAGAAGGGAGTCCTTCGCGAAACTGAAGAACGCCAGCAGACTGTAGCGCTTGGACTTACGGGACAGGTAGTCTGTCACCACGTTGTTGTCACCTGAAAATGTATACGTTTTATTTTTAGTACCTGGGCGACGGTGAAAATAGCTGAAATAGTATTGACATTGAATATCTAAATATATAAAACTCCAAGGTGACTGACTGACTGACTGACATAGTGATTTATCAACGCACAGCCCAAACCACTGGACGGATCGGGCTGAAATTTGGCATCCAGGTAGATGTTATGACGTAGGCGTCCGCTAAAAAAGGATTTTGCAAAATTCCCACGGGAACGGGAAAAATCGGGATTTTACTTTTTAATATTTCTGCGCATACGAAGTTGCGGGGAAAAGCTAGTAATAACATATGGACGAACAGTGCCTAACAGAATATGCCAAAATATATGGAGCAAACTGACATTAGAAAATACGTTCCAATATGCTAATAACGCCTCTTTGTAATATGTGTCAAGATAAACAAAAAAAAACAAGAGTAAACCGAATAATATAAGACTTAAGTGTCAGATCTACTGAGCGCCAAATGGGTGCCCCAGCTGTTCGGGCACCCGTTTCGACGGGCCATTTTTCTTCGGCTGATTGTGAATTCTTACTTATAATATATCAATGTAAAATAGTATATTTCACGCATCTCGAAGCAATTCAAAGCTGTGTGTGACGTCACTAATCCGCACTTGCCCCGCGTGGGGACTATAGCCCAAACCCTCTCGTGACGAGAGGAGGCCTGTGCCCAGCAGTGGGACGCAAATAGGCAGTAGTAGTAGTATATGTGACGACCGGATTGGTCCAGTTGGCAGTGACCCTGCCTTCTGTTCCGATGTCAAAGTCGAAGTCAAAGTAATTAATTGCATAGCACAAGTCAAAAAAAATACAAATAAACACTGAAATTGGTACATTAAACATTATAAATAATTATTGTATGTTAAAATTTAAATTAAAGAAAAATGTTACTTATGATATGAGGTTAGTCGGTATTTTTAACAATCAAAATTAAACCATGTCCATTTAAAAATAAATCCTTAACACCATTGATCTATTATACTACTACAACAGCCTATTTGCGTCCCACTGCTGAGCACAGGCCTCCTCTAATCACGAGAGGGTTGGGCTATAGTCCCCACGCGGGCCCAGTGCGGATTGGGAACTTAACACACATCCTTGAATTACTTCGCAGATGCGTGCAGGTTTCCTCACGATGTTTTCCTTCACCGAAAAGCTCAGTGGTAAATTCAAATTGAATTTCGCACATGAATATTTTCAGAGGTGCGAGCCGGATTTGAACCCGCTACCCTCTGCATGAGAGGCGGTAGGTCGAACCACTAGGCCACCACGGCTATTGATCTATTATAAGTAAGGATTCACAATCAGCCGGAGAAAAATGGCCCGTTTGGCGATCAGTAAGTTTGACACTTAAGTCTTATAATGTTAGGTTTACTTTTGTATAAAACATTTATCTTGACACATATTAGAAAGAGGCGTTATTAGCATATTGGAACGTATTTTCTAATGTCCGTTTGCTCCGTATATTTTCACATATACTGTTAGGCACTGTCTGTTCGTCCATTAACACTATAAAAGGCTTTATTTATTAGGATGGGCGCGGGTTCGAGTCCCGCTCGGGGCAAACTTCGTGTGAAGAACACGAATGTTTGTACTCGAGTCATGGATGTTTAGTATTTATATATGTATGTATTTCTCTATATAAGTATTTATATCGTTGTCTAGCACCCATAGTACAAGCTTTGCTTAGTTTGGGGCTAGGTCAATATGTGTGAAATGTCCCAAGATATTTATTTATTTATACATGGTGGGTCAGAAAATATGGCAAATAATTAACCCACAGTATCGGATATCGATTCTAAGTATATTGTATAGGTCTTAAATTTTTTTTGAGTTGGTAAAAAAGAATATTTTGTATAGGATTCAGGCGTCGCTCACACAACCAATCCCATTTTTTTTTTTTTTTACCAACTCAAAAAAGATTAAAGACCTATGCAATATACTTAGAATCTATAGCCGATACGGTGGGTTAATTATTTGCCATATTTTCTGACCCACCGTGTATATGTATGTATTTCTCTATGTATCTCTGATGTGGTGGTTACAGACAGTGTACTCACTGAGCAAAGGCTGTTTCTCCCCAGTGGTGGGCAGAACGTAGTCGTTGGCTGAGAGAGAAACGAACAGCGCGAACGGTACCACCCACAGACAGAGCGTGAAGTAAGACAATACCTGCAACAAATAGTGGATAGGATGTACAGTCAAGGGCATTAATATGTATACACTTTTGCATCCTGTTCCGTTGTATTAAGGTCCAAAGGTGTATACATATTAATGCCCTTGACTGTACATATGATACATGATACAATCAATAATATACTTCGCCAGGTATGCCACTCGGGTATTTTGTAGTAGTGTGGGTGACACCCGAACGTCATTCGCACTGCTGTGTGTTGCAAGTGGCGTATTAAAATAATCCCCGACCCCCATGTATCCTGTGAGTGTTTCGTTAAATTATTACGTTCATTTGTTTTTAACTTGTCCCATTTTGTGTGCTTAAACAAGTAAATGACAATTGTAATGGGCAAATATTTTATTTTGCATTATAACGGCAGAAAATATTTTGTTCGTTTTTGTTTTATTGCCGTAAAGTGGCAACTCGACTTTGACGTAGGGGTGTCACGCGATCCGAAGGAGCAGACCTTGTTTTCTTAGACCATGGTATGGAGGGTTGAAGTAAAGGAGCGCAATCTTTATAGATCCAAAGGTGGACACCAAATCGGGTAGATTGGGGGCGCTGCGGTCGCCACTCCAGTCAAGCCACCTAGGCGGATAGTCTGAAGTAGCGCCTTCAGATGGCGCTGCTGAGGCGAAAACGGTTGTGAGGAGAGTGTGTTTGTTTTGTTGCTTATCAAATCCGCTGGACACGTTTTCAACTGTTTCGCCATATAAGATTGCGCTCCTTACCAAGACACATTCCAAACTCCATAGACCATGGTATGGATGGAGTGTTGAAATCTGCATAATTTGGTCACTAGGAGCGCTGCAATAGCTTGACCCAAACCATCTGTCAATTACATAGAGAAATATTTGTTGTTATTGGTTTTAATTAAATTATTAAAAAATGCCGCGCCGTGCAGTTCCAGGATGCAATGAGAACGGACGACACGTATTTCCGAAAGACTTGGTATGTATCTGAGTCAGGTATAATTGCATTGGGATGTCTTCATTTTCATCACAAATAACTGAACCAAAATTAAAATTGCGGTACAAAATTTAACAATTTTAAATAAATCTACTTAAAATTTTCAACAAAAAAAACCCGTAAATTTTTTACAGCTGCAGTGTTTGGGTAAAGCGTTTGCAGCGCCATCTAAGTCGAGCTTTGTGTATTCTTGTCCATTGCCGTAAAATTAAGTTGCTCGTGCGCGCTAGCCCTTAGAGCGTTATCACACTTGCGATTCGCGAGCGAGTTTTGTATGGAGGCGAACACGCCGCGAGTGAGTTTTGTGAGTTTTGTATTGAAAAACGCTTTCAACTCGCTCGCAAATCGAAAATGTGATAATGCCCTTATTTATGACAACCTCAAAAATAAAGACTGTCACATACAAAAATAACAAAGTCAATCTATATTTTCTTTTAGGATAGTCCAAAATATGAAGCGCGCACAAATCGGACGGTTTCTTAAGATGTCGCTGAGGTGGGGCAACGTTAGCTAGTTCACGCACGGCACAGCGACATCTATCGGCACTTTCTGAAAACGAAATCTGTCTGAACCGAATGGAAGTTGTACCTAATGCGTTATCTATACTAATAATAATAATAAGTCTGTAGAAGAAGTCGCGTCTGAAACTAGAAAATTAAAAGAAAACTATCAATTCGAGGGGACTATACACGGTGGGTCAGAAAATATGGCAAATAATTAACCCACAGTATCGGCTATCGATTCTAAGTATATTGTATAGGTCTTTAATTTTTTTTGAGTTTGTAAAAAAAAATATTTTGTATAGGATTCAGGCGTCGCTCACACAACCAATCCCATATACAATTTTTTTTTTACCAACTCAAAAAAAAATAAACACCTATACATTATACTTAGAATCGATAGCCGATACGGTGGGTTAATTATTTGCCTACTACTAGGCACGTAGATGATTTTGGTGTCAATTTCGAGGACTTCAGAGTTACTTATGTAATAGCAACGTTTGGAAACTGTAGCCGAAAAAAAAAAAAAAAAACCGCATTCAAACTCCGACAGACTGCGAAGTCGGTGTCAAGTGAACCGACCCAAAGAAATGATAATCATATAGTGAACTTGACATTGACATCGCAGTCTGTCGGAGTTTGAAGGCGGTTTTTATTTTTTTATTTTTATAAAGCACTTAGCCGACAACTGAGAAAGTTATACTGGCTAATTGGACGAAAATCACAACTATAAGCATGGAAAACAAACTACTCCTGTGTAAGTGCATACTCAATCAAACCTATATGGACTTATGGCCTGCAACTATGGGGTACCGCCTCTGACTCCAACGTTGAAATCTTGCAAGGTTTTCAATCGAAAATGCTACGCATGGTAACCAACGCACCGTGGTTCGTAACAAATAAATGTTTAGACCGAGACTTGCAAATTAAAAGCCAAGAAAGTACAAAACACGCATAGAACAGCACCCAAATCGCCTCGCAAAAACCTTAATGGAAAACCACAACACAACATTCCAAAGACTAAAGAGACGTGCTCCCCAGGATCTTTAGCTGACGCAAAGAAACCTGCGTGAGAAAGGTTTTTCTTATTTCTTATATAACGATCAAATATCGTTTCTTGTGGGCGCCTTTTAGGCCTTTCCAGCGGCAGCACCATACCATAGAACCACCATACCATAGAATGATACCATACCATGATACCATAGAATACGTCCGAACACATTACACTCTAGCATTTGCACGTTTACGACTCCGGTTTAGTATCACACTGTTGGAAACGCGATGCATTCTGTACGAGCTGGCTCAACACTATTTCCATCGAGTTCATCACATTCAAACATCTACTACTACTACTACAGCCTATTTGCGTCCCACTGCTGGGCACAGGCCTCCCCTCATCATGAGAGGGTTTGGGCTATAGACCCCACGCGGGCCCAGTGCGGATTGGGGACTTCACACACATCTTTGAATTACTTCGCAGATGCGTGCAGGTTTCCTCACGATGTTTTCCTTCACCGAAAAGCGCAGTGGTCAATTCAAATTGAATTTCGCACATAAGTAAACTGGCCGGAATCGAACCCCCGACCCTCCGCATGAGAGGCGGTAGGCCGAACCACTAGGCCACCACGGCTTCAAACATCAAATCAATCTAATCTAACAGAATCGTCGGCACGAGCCCAACTCCTTCTGCCTGCCCTTCCAAGTCCTAACTGTCAATCCCGCTGACAGCCCGCTAAAGCGCGCCGAACTTATGCAAGTGTGCCAACACTGCCAACCTATGAAACCATTCCAGCTCATACAGACCACATCCAAGCTACCTGCTTGACATTTCCAAATAACCAGTATTGATGCAGCATCAGGCATAGAAATACTGGCGTTCATATTGCATTGCCTACGATATTATATACACGGTGGGTCAGAAAATATGGCAAATAATTAACCCACAGTATCGGCTATCGATTCTAAGTATATTTTGTATAGGTCTTTAATTTTTTTTGAGTTGGTAAAAAAAAAAAATTGTATAGGATTCAGGCGTCGCTCACACAACCAATCCCATATACATTTTTTTTTTACCAACTCAGAAAAAATTAAAGACCTATACAATATACTTAGAATCGATAGCCGATACTGTGGGTTAATTATTTGCCATATTTTCTGACCCACCATGTGTATGGGCATACCAATGGGTTTTGTTCCATGCACGACCGAACTAAAACTTGTAACCTCCGGCTAAATGTCAAATAGACAGATCGCAGGAAAAGAAAAGAAAAAGTTACATTTTTAGTTGTTAACTCCATGCTGTATCACAGAATATTTAATAGTACTACATACGGAATGGCCACGGAATCACCCGCCTGAATCGAACCCGCGCGCAACTCGCCCTTACCGTCATTTGTTTTATCCGGAGATGGAGAGTGGATCATTGGCCCGTGTACTGGTACACACACATTTACAAGTGTACAGACGTCCTCGCGCGCAAACATTGACACTTCATTCAAATTGTGTTCGAAATCATCCTTCTATAGGCCGTGTCAACGAGTCGGAGTGTCACCGTCACGCTTATAAACTCTTTTTTTGTACTCGTCAATTGAAATATGTGTATTAAGATTTCATAGAGAATACTGCAATGTCACTCTTTTCATCGTTAAATAGTCATACTTCCGAAACAACCGAAATAAGTTATTTCGATTCGCTCTAGACGATCGAAATACTTTTTCACGTTTCGGCATGGCCATCTAGATGCACGTCGTGACCAACTAGATTACAGGCCCTACCACGAAGAGCAAAATTCAAACGACATTTATTTTTCTTATATACTCGTACTAATGAGTTAAATTATTAATTTTAATGGACTCGTACAAAAAGTATTGTTCACAATAGTGCCATAATCAAGCTTTTCAATCTCGTACCTTACTTAGGCCACTCAGCAAGCTTCGTGGCCTAAACACGGTACTCGACTGAAAAGCTCTCTATTATGTCACGATTGCGAAAAATACTATTACAATGCAAGCTTACCTAACCTACTCGTTCTGGCGTCACTTTACACGAAAATTTCTTTGGTGAGAATAGATATTTATGATACCAGTGTGGATTGGGGACTTCACACACATCTATGAATTACTCCGCAGAGTGCAGGTTTCCTCACGATGTTTTCCTTCACACTACTACTACTACAGCCTATTTGCGTCCCACTGCTGGGCACAGGCCTCCTCTCATCACGAGAGGGTTGGGCTATAGTCCCCACGCGGGCCCAGTGCGGATTGGGGACTTCACACACATCTTTGAATTACTTCGCAGATGAGTGCAGGTTTCCTCACGATGTTTTCCTTCACCGAAAAGCTCAGTGGTAAATTCAAATTGAATTTCGCACATAAGTAAACTTAGAGGTGCGAGCCGGAATCGAACCCCCGACCCTCTGCACGAGAGGCGGTAGGTCGAACCACCAGGCTACCACGGCTTCACACACATCCATGAATATAGATGTGTGTGAAGTCCGTAGTCAACACTGGGCCCGCGTGGGGACTATAGCTTTTTAGCCCAAACCCTCTCGTGGTGAGAGGAGGCCTGTGTCCAGCAGTGGGAAGCAAATAGGCTGTAATAGTAGTAGAGGTAAGTTTTGTCGAACCCTTTCAAAAATAAATAATCAGTGTTAAGGCGCGTGGTAAGGTCAAATACCACATTTTAGTCGCGTTTAAAGGCCTAAAACTAAAAATTGGCCCAAGATATAGGTCTCGAAAAATATATATGAAGAATTGATATGTCCTCTTTAATCTGAGCTGCGGAAATTGCGATACGTCGAGGTCGTCCTTGCAAAAAAAATCAAGTAAGGCATTTTCAACCTTTTAAATCGCTACTGCTCAATATCTAGACTATGATTGTAGTGTCCAGAAAATGAAACGTTATCCAGTTTTTCATAATCTGAGCTGTGGATATTGTAGAATAATCATTACTTTGGTCAAAAACCGTAAATAACTACCATTTCCGCCATAAAAGTTGCGGTGGGTACGTGCGCGGACAATGCTTGTATACGTACCCACCGCAACTTTTGAAGAGCACATATCAATTCTGAAATGTATTTTACGTCACACCAGGCCGAAAAGCGGGATTTACCGCCCTTGGGCGCTACGAAAAATCCCTCTTCACGGCCAGGTGGTGACGTAAAATCGTATACTAACCACGGGCGGTCGTAAAGAAATCCTCAGACCGCTAGATTATAGACCTCGCCTTCGGCTCGGGCCTCAATTACCCGCGATCTGAGACTTTCTTTACTTGACCGCCCTAGGTGTGTAATGTACTATTTTCGAGACCTATATTTCGGCCTAATTTTTACGTTTATATCTTTAAACGTGCCTTAATTGGGTTTTTCACCTTACTATGCACCTTCAATTGAAATTGAAACTTACCTCGGAGAAAGTATAATACACACTGCCGAAGTACTTGATTGCATAGTAGTGATGCGCCACCAGTGTTGCAACTGCAGCCAGAAATGGGACGCTGGTGATCCTGTAACATGTATTTCACAAAGATTTTATTAAAAGTCGCCGTTAGTACAGGCACAGAATATTTAATAGTACTACATACAGAATGGCCACGGAATCACCCGCCCGAACAAGATTTTATTAAAATTCGCCGTTAGTACAGGCACAAAATATTTAATAGTACTACATACAGAATGGCCACGGAATCACCCGCCTGAATCTAGCCGGCGCGCAACTCGCCCTTACCGTCATTTTCATCCGGAGATGGAGAGTGAATCGTTGGCCAGCGTACTGGTACACACACATTTACAAGTGTACAGACGTCCTCGCACGCAAACATTGACACTTCATTCGAATTGTGTTCGAAATCGTGCTTTTATAGGCCGTGTCCGCCCTGTGGTTGAACTCAGAAAAGTACTGAAGATTATTTTTTTAAAGGAAAAACCGATTTAGATTTAAGATTCAATTTGAATTTACCACTTTGGTTTTATAGCGAAATAACAGATGTCGCTGCCTAGGTAGCCTGCATACAAATATGAACTCCATGACCGCCATCTAGATGGCGCTGTACAGGCGAAGTATGAAAATTTTAAACCCCTGGCTATTTCCGATGTACGCCGTAATGTAAGGAGATTGACAGTGTCATCATCATCATTTCAGCCGAAAGACGTCCACTGCTGGACATAGGCCTACCCCTAGGCTCGCCACTCAGACCGGTCCTGTGCTACTTGCTTCCACCGGTTTCCCGCGACCTTCACGAGGTCGTCGCTCTATCTTGTTGGAGGCCTACCGACAGCTCGTCTCCCGGTTCGCGGGCGCCACTCGAGAACTTTCCGGCCCCATCGGCCATCAGTCCTGCGAGCAATGTGCCCCGCCCACTGCCACTTAAGGCTCGCAATTCTTCGGGCTATGTCGGTGACCCTAGTTCTACTGCGGATATCCTCATTTCTGATTCTATCACGCAGAGAAACCCCGAGCATAGCCCTCTCCATTGCCCTCTGAGTGACTTTGAGCCTTCTTATGAGGCCCATCGTAAGCACCCACTTCTCGGAACCATAAGTCATCACTGGTAACACACAGATATAATTGATTGATTGACAGTGTATATAATTACATTGTCTCTGGAAACAACCGTGTTTTTAGACAGCCCTGTCATATACTACTACTACAGCCTATTTGTGTCCCACTGCTGGGCACAGGCCTCCTCTCATCACGAGAGGGTTTGGACTAATTGTTCCCGCGCGAGCCCAGTTGGGGACTTCACACACATCTTTGAATTAATTCGCAGATGCGTGCAGGTTTCCTCACGATGTTTTCCTTCACCGAAAAGCACAGTGGTAAATTCAAATTGAATTTCGCACATAAGTGAACTTAGAGGTGCGAGCCGGAATCGAACCCCCGACCCTCTGCATGAGAGGCGGTAGGTCGAACCACTAGGCCACCACGGCATTTTAGTACAGTTTACAGACTATTAAAAGCCTTCTTACAAGAATTACACTCACAAAGTGACAAGTGACGTAACTTTTGTTCATTCTATGGAGGGTTGAAGTAAAGGAGCGCAATCTTTATAGTTCCAAAAGTGGACACCAAATCGGGTAGGTTGGGGGCGCTGCGGTCGCCACTCCAGTCAAGCCACCTAGGCGGATAGTCTGCAGTAGCGCCTTCAGATGGCGCTGCTGAGGCGAAAACGGTTGTGAGGAGAGTGTGTTTTGTTTTGTTGCTTATCAAATCCGCTGGACACGTTCAACTGTTTCGCCATATAAGATTGCGCTCCTTACCAAGACACATTCCACACTCCGTGGTTCATTCTATTTGTGTCAGCTTACGCGGATCAATCTGTATATTGCCGCTGAATAGCCTTGGTAGTCTAGTGGTTGGTCTACCGCTTCTCGTGTAGAGGGTCGGGTGTTCGAAGGTCGGGTGGTAGTTAAGGTATTAATTTTTGTACCTAATATAAGACCATCTCTAAGATCTTAGATTTAAGTTTAAGTTAGGGACTATACATCCCTTAAATGTAATTTTAGTATGTATCTATATATGTATTTTTATACATATTAATGTAAATGTAATGTGAATCTATATGCTTAAATTTTGAAAAAAAGGCCTTCTGCTGAGTTTATTGCGGCGCTTCTTCTCAAGCAATGGGTCTTGGAAGCGCTGGTGAATTCATTTCTGTTAAATTCATTTAAAAGTGACGTGCAAAAGTGCCCAGATGTGGCCTATTTGTTGAATAAATATTTTCATTTTCAGCCACTGGACGCTAGATGTCGATGTAGTGCTTTCCAGCGAATGCACTTTAACAACTCTATTCTTTATTTCCTCCATGGCAGCACGCACATACCATGGATCAGGTCAGGTTCTACGGCCTGTGAAGGAGTTAGTATTAAAAAAGTATTAAGAGGGTTTATTCGGAGAGTTGACAACAACACATATAGCTTTTTTTTTAAATCATTGGTATAGGCGAACGAGCCCGCGTGATGGTAAGTGGTCACTGCGGCCCATGGACACCGAAATCCTATGATCCCCTGTTCGATCTTCACTCAACACGCTGTGGAATTTGTAATTTTATTATAGCAACACCTCGAAATCGAAATGTCAATTAGAACTGTCAAAACGTAATTTTCGGCCTGTTTGATTCTGAGATTCGTTGGTGTCGCATCGTTTCTAATAAGAAAGTTTAAAACTCGTTATTTTCGTGAAATTATTACCCCTGTCGTGCCTTGAGGAGCCTCGGAGGACACTTACGCCGCGTTGTGACCATCAATCAGACAACAGGTAACCTGGGCTGCCAAGGTAAGTCTGGCCAGCACGAGGTGCGCCCGTGGACCTGTGTCTGAAAGCTGTAGCGACCCTGCAGCGTCCAACCAGGTGAGTGTTCTCTCTCCGGCTAATCAAGGCTGTACTTATTTATTTTGTTTGTCGCGTTAAATTCAGTTTCAGACCTATCAAAAAATTAATAATAAAAATACAGTCCACTTTCATTAACATTTTGGTCCATCTTCCGGATCATTGAGGAAGTTTCCTGTGGTTTAATCGAATATTTATGTGTTTCGTATCGTTTAGCATACATTTCCTTAGATTTTGGTGTAATTTTGTTGAATTTTTCGTCCACCAAAATTAATAGGTTAAGTATTTTTCGTTTCGTAAAAAGTTTCGGGTACATCGTAATTTCATACCAACTTATACATATACCTAGTCGTGTCGTTGCTCGTGTAAGTTGGTACTTGAAATTCGTTCGGAAACCATAGATTAAATTGTCGGTCATTTTCGTTCCGAAACGTCAAACGTCATTCGCATATCAATTTAGAGAACGCATCCTTATTTGTCAAAGTTCAAACTTGTAGTATCTGTATCCGTAAACGCCAACCAAACGTCACGTCATATTATTTTGACATTTGAATATTGTAAATTGGAGGTTAGTAGTGCTTGGCGGCGTATGTATGGTTTATTTATTGTTTTTTAGCACATCAAGCGAAAATGAGTAAACAAATAGATGCCAATAATTCGGAGACGGAGCCAGCAACTTGCGATGCATTCAGGGTTGCGCGCGATTACGCGTTTATGCGATTAGAGTGTATAAATAGTTCTGATTTGATTGGTTATAGTGAAAATGATTTAAAGGATATTGAAAGGGATTTCCATGAAGCGCAAATAAGGATTTTACGACCTTTAAATAGTTCGCAACGCGCCGCGGAGTGTGAAGTGACTAAAGAGTTTGAAACCCTTTTAAAATCTATCAAGGTTAGACTTCGGGAGATTATTCTTAATGAGTCACGTGAAAATGATGACAAACCTGTTGTTAGTAAACAAACTGGTGCCAATTTAGCTAAGCTTCCGAAAATAGTAATCAAGCCCTTTGATGGCAAGCTTGATAATTGGGTGTCATTCAAAGAATTGTTTGATTCATTAATTCATAGTCGAGATATACCGAATGTTGAGAAATTGCACTATCTTTTGTCGAGTGTGCAGGGTTCTGCATATGATTTAATAAAAGGTTTTCCATTGTCCGATGGCAACTATCAAAATGCTTATACTGCGTTGTGTCAGCATTATGATAAAAAGAGGCAAATTGCAATTGCTTATTATGAGAAAATTTTAAATTGTGAATCGGTTAAAAATAAAAATGATTTGGATCGTGTATGTAGAACATTTGATGAAAATTTAAAAATATTGTCGAAATATAATTTGCCTGATACAAATTTCATGCTGTTCTACCTACTCTGGTCCAAGTTAGACATTGCTTCTCGAGAAGCCTTTGAATTGCAACTTGACTCTAAGACTGACATTCCTAAGTTTCAGGAATTAGGAACATTCATTACGAAAAGAAGCCAGGCTTTAGAAAATTCAAATTTTAAACCAGTAGCTGTACAGTGTAATAAGTCAATGAATAAAAATAGATCCTCGCTCATTGTGCCATCGGCCTCTGTCCAGACTTGCCCCGTTTGCTCAATGGTTGGTCATAATTTGGAAAAATGCCCTAGTTTTTTGAAATTGACACCAAATGAAAGATTTTCAAAGGTGAAAGAGGGTGGGCTTTGCATCTTGTGCCTGCTGCCCTCCCATACGCTGAGGTTCTGCAGTACGAAAGCTCGGTGTGGAAAATGTAAATATCGTCACCACACACTGCTCCATTTTGATAAAAGGGTTGAACCCGATAGCGAACCCCAGCCGAAGGGTCAACTAACTACCTTGTCGGTTCCAAGTTGTGATAGTCAAGTTTTGTTCTCAACTGCCATTGTTCATATAAAGAATAGTCAAGGACAATTAGTGCCTATTCGTATACTCCTTGACTCAGGTAGTGCTTGTAATTTTATTACGAAGGCCGCTGCTAATCAGCTTGGACTCCACATTGATGACTGCAGTCAGTCGGTAAACGGTATCGGTCAAATTTCTACCACTACAGGAGGATCTGTCGTTTGTGAAATTTTCCCACGTGATGGAAATATTTCCAATAAATTGTCGTTGGAAGCATTCGTTCTGTTGCAGATTTGCTCAGATATGCCATCTGGTCAAATTAATATTTCGACTTGGAATCATTTGAAGAATTTGGTGCTTGCTGATCCTCTCTTCTATGAACCAAGACCCATTGATATGTTGGTCAATGTCAATCTTTTCGCTTCAGCGCTTCAGCCTGGCCTTGTGAAGGGTGAGACAGGTCAACCCATTGCTGTCAACACAACTTTCGGGTGGATTGTAATGGGAGAATGTGCTGCTGTCATTGACTCCTCTCGTCGTCGTTGTCGTACCAATTCTTGTGTCGCTACCAAGGATTGCCTTCTCGTGTCGAATTTGTCCCTGGACAACAACATTAAGCGCTTCTGGGAGCTAGAAACTGTTGACACTCCTAAAGCTGCTGTTCTTTCGAAAGAAGAATTGTCGTGTGAGAACTATATGGAAACTTCATATTGTCGTAACCCTGAAGGGAAAATGGTTGTACCATTAACTTTTGTCGACCCTCAGGAGAAACCCCGGTTCTCAGATAGTCGTGAGATCGCTTTAAAGCGATTGCTCAATTTAGAGAGGAAGTTTCGTTTGAATCCTCAATTTCGTGAAGCATATGTCCAGTTTATGGTGGACTACCTCAAGTGTGGTCATATGGAAGAAGTGGAAGCCCCATTGTCGAACGAAGGGCCCTTCTATTACATTCCCCACCACGGGATACTGCGCCCTGACTCCATTTCTACGCCTTTGCGTACCGTTTTCGATGCAAGTGCTAAGGACGCTCAAGGGAAATCGCTGAATGACTTCTTGTTGCCAGGCCCGAAACTACAAAAGAATATATTCGATTTGTTGGTACGGTTTCGCTGGCATGCCATAGTCTTCACTGGAGATATCAAACAAATGTACCGCCAATTTCGAGTTGACAGCGAAGACTGCGATTATCAACGCATTCTGTGGCGACCCTCTCCAGATGAACCTGTTCGAGATTATCGCTTAATAACCGTGACTTACGGCGTATCTTGCGCTCCTTACCAAGCGCTCTGGTGTATCGCGAAACTGTCGAAAGAGTTCGCTACTGTCGCCCCCGTCGGTGCTGCAGTGCTCGACCGTGATGCGTACGTCGATGACATTGTTTCAGGAGCAGGCACTGTGGAGGAAGCCAACCTCACTCGGGACGAGCTGTTAAAAATTCTATCGTCGGCCCATCTTCATTTGCGGAAGTGGACTTCGAATAGTCCAGACTTCTTAAAAGACTTGTCTGATTCCGACTTGTACTCGGAACAGTTTCGGAATTTCGAAGACGTCCATGACGTCTCTTTGAAGATTTTGGGTTTGTTGTGGTCGCCCTTATCTGATACTTTCTCGTTCAAAAGCACTGCGCTCGATAGTCGTTGCACGAAAAGGTCAATCCTCTCGGACATTGCTCGAATTTTCGATCCGTTAGGATTAGTATCACCAGTCGTTTTCCTGGCCAAATATTTCATGCAACTCTTGTGGCAGTCTGGAGTGCAATGGGACGAAGACGCCCCAAACTTAATTGCTGAAGAGTGGCTCAGACTCAAGTCTCAACTGTCGCTACTGAGTTCTCTCTCCATACCTCGTAGAATGGTCGAATCTTTCCAAGATCTACAGCTTCACGGATTCTCTGACGCCTCAGAGCGTGGATATTGTGCTGCTGTATATTGTCGTGTGGTTACTGACAGCGATGAAGTCGTCGTTCGCCTTTGCTGTGCGAAATCGAAGGTAGCTCCACTCCGTAAACTGTCGATTCCTCGCTTGGAGCTGCTGGCCGCTGTTCTGCTATGCGACCTCATGTCGGCCGTCATGCACGCCCTGAAGGATTTACTTCAGGCTCCACGTTTATTCGCTTGGACGGATTCGACTGTCGTTTTGACATGGTTAACTTCGTGTCCATCGCGATGGAAGACCTTCGTTGCCAACAGGACGGCAGCAATTCAAGAGAAGATCGCTCCAGACTCCTGGCACCATGTGTCCACTAATCACAACCCAGCAGACCACGGTTCTCGTGGTTTACTTCCAGCTGACCTGCTGCAATGTGACTCATGGTGGGTGGGGCCCTCGTGGCTCTCGTACCCCGAGGAAAGTTGGCCAAGAGACGTCGCTCAGACTGATAGGTTAGCCTACGAAGAGGAGAAAGTCTTGACATTGTTCAGTGCCATGAACAGTGATTTCATAGATCAAATCTTGTCCAGATTCTCGTCGTTTCGTCGTATCGTCAATATCCTAGCGTATTGTTTTCGATATCTTCATAATCTGAAGAACCCCAATCAGAAGATAATTGATAAGGTTATTTCGTCGAAAGAATCCAATTCTGTGGTCCATTTTCTCGTAAAACACGTCCAAGAGCGTGTTTTCTCGTCAGAAATTCGAGCCATCCAAAAGGGTTCTCACAATTCGCTCCCCAAGTCCATCCGTAAATTGTGTCCTTTTTTGGACAAGGAGGGTTTACTGAGGGTGGGCGGCCGACTCGCTCACTGTCCTAATATGGATTATGAGAAGAAGTACCCTTTGCTACTGCCCCGGAAACACAGATTGACCTCTCTCATAATCGAAGAATATCACTGCAGATTTTCGCATCCTGGGTTGCAAACCTTGAAAAATCTTATCGCTCAAGAGTTCTGGATTTTATCTTTCAAGCGGGCCATCCACTCGGTGATATCTCCATGCATCAAGTGCTTTCGGGTCCGTCCTCGCATAACACCGCCCCCTCTCATGGGAGATTTACCGTCATTTCGCATCAGCCAGTTAAAGCCTTTTTCGTCAGCCGCTGTTGATTATGCAGGTCCCTTCAACATTGCACTCGGCAGAGCTCGCGGTAGCAAGTCTTATAAGGCTTATATCTGCGTATTCGTGTGTACTGTCACCAAGGCAGTACACTTCGAACTCGTTTCGGAGTTGTCGTCTGAAGCGTATTTAGCTGCGCTCAGGCGCTTTATCTCTCGTCGAGGACGCTGTTCTCGCTTGATATCGGATCAAGGTCGAAATTTCATAGGTGCGAGCAACATCCTCAAAGAACTCGAAGAAGTGGTCGCTCATAAGGAGCATATCGAGTTTGTCTTCAACCCCCCCGGAAGCCCACATTTCTCTGGATTAGCAGAATCCGGTGTAAAATCGGTGAAAACCCATTTGTCGCGGGTTGTTGGTTCGCAACGCCTCACTTACGAGGAATTTTACACCTTGTTGGTGCAAATTGAAGCCTTACTTAATTCGCGCCCTCTTTCCCCTATGAGTGCTGACCCTAATGACTTCGCAGTCTTGACACCGGGTCATTTCTTGACACTGGAGCCATTGACCATTTTACCAGAGTCTGATCTGACACAAGTGAAGGTTAGTCCGCTTCAAAGATGGAAGCTCCTCCAAAGAATGCATCAAGATTTTTGGCGTAAATGGCATTTGGAGTATCTTCACACGCTCCAACAGCGAAATAAGTGGTCTAAACAGGAACAAAACGTCCAAATCGGTTCCATGGTTCTGTTAGTCAACGAACAATGTAGTCCCATGAAGTGGAGTCTAGGAAGAATAGTCCAGCTTCATCCAGGGCCCGACGGTATATGTCGTGTCGTGACAGTCCGCACTGCTACTGGTGAGTATAAACGCCCAGTTGTCAAGCTGTGCCTGTTACCTTTGCAAAATTAATATCTGAATTATTTCATTAAAAAAAAAAAAAAAAAAAAGTACCTAAGTAAATATTAATAATCTCTCGTTGTCAAACTTAGCATGTAATCGTTTTTCGTTATTTCGGTTGAACTCGAACCAACCCACATAGCAAAAGTAGAGTAGCTGTAGAGTCTAGTAAATTTTGAAAAATACGCTGTATTTTGGTGGGCGGAATGTTCGATCTTCACTCAACACGCTGTGGAATTTGTAATTTTATTATAGCAACACCTCGAAATCGAAATGTCAATTAGAACTGTCAAAACGTAATTTTCGGCCTGTTTGATTCTGAGATTCGTTGGTGTCGCATCGTTTCTAATAAGAAAGTTTAAAACTCGTTATTTTCGTGAAATTATTACCCCTGTCGTGCCTTGAGGAGCCTCGGAGGACACTTACGCCGCGTTGTGACCATCAATCAGACAACAGGTAACCTGGGCTGCCAAGGTAAGTCTGGCCAGCACGAGGTGCGCCCGTGGACCTGTGTCTGAAAGCTGTAGCGACCCTGCAGCGTCCAACCAGGTGAGTGTTCTCTCTCCGGCTAATCAAGGCTGTACTTATTTATTTTGTTTGTCGCGTTAAATTCAGTTTCAGACCTATCAAAAAATTAATAATAAAAATACAGTCCACTTTCATTAACATCCCCCATTAAGAAACCATAAGATCTCGAATGCGTTGCCTACCCTGAGGCCTAAGATGGAATGCCTCTGTGCCAGAAATTTCACCGGCTGCCTACCCCCTACCGGAACACAACAGTGCGAGCACTGCCATTTGGCGGCAGGTTAGCGGGGAAAGATGGTGGTACCTCCCTGGACGGACCTAGCACCAGGCCCTTCCACTAGCTGTCAAATATTTGGTTGTTTATATTAATTTCTCAACATTACCGAATAAAAGAAGGAAAAATCGCTATCTCATTGAATGACGCGTGTCGTTTTATATTTGTTGGGTAGGCATAGGCTACTCTAGTAGGCAATTATATTAAAATATATGGAAAATGCGATGAAAAGTTTTCAAACGATCTTATTTCTATAATATTAGTATTATGCTTAGGCATTTCGTGTTGCGACGATGAAATATTGTTGCTATCCGTTCATGTTTTATTCAATGATAGAGCGATTAGGATTACTTACCTATTTATGTTTTCATTCAGTAATAATCAGAAACTGATGAAAATAGCGAAATTTTTGACAACTATTTGCGACGTTGCCAACTCTCGGAATAAACCCTCTTAAGTTAGACATAGACACTTATTTCTCAATATCAAATTAAAGCATATTTTACATGTCAAAATAAGAGAATTTCACATTGAGATCGTCAGCAAGAATACAAAAAGAATGAAAATCAGGAATCAAATGTTTCACCGTGAGGATCGTCTTTTCATGCCGAAAAATAAGAAATAATGTTAACAAGTAATAGTATTAATATGGTACAATTGGTATGTCGAAATATATATTACAAATTTATAAATCTAAGTCCATGTATTCTTTTACAGAATATAACGGATGTTCCAACAAAAGGTTTTTAAATTGAGGTCGAAACACCGCGCCGCGTCAGACGGTTCACTTTTTAGCTGCGCGGATAGACCCTCGTACTAAGAAAGACCGATAACTCGCGGGTTCCTCCCTGCAAGAGCCTTGCGACGTGGAATAGACAAGAAATCTGCATAAGTTTGCCACTACTACTACTACTACTACAGCCTATTTGCGTCCCACTGCTGGGCACAGGCCTCCTCTCATCACGAGAGGGTTTGGGCTATAGTCCCCACGCGGGCCCAGTGCGGATTGGGGACTTCACACACATCTTTTGAATCACTTCGCAGTTGCGTGCAGGTTCCCTCACGATGTTTTCCTTCACCGAAAAGCTCAGTGGTAAATTCAAATTGAATTTCGCACATAAGTAAACTTAGGGGTGCGAGCCGGAATCGAACCCCCGACCCTCTGCATGAGAGGCGGTAGGTCGAACCATTAGGCCACCACGGCTTGGCCACTTTGGCCACTTTGGCCACTAGGAGCGCTGCAATCGCTTGATCCAAACCATCTGTCAATTACATAGATAAATATTTGTTGTTATTGGTTTTACTTACATTATTGAAAAATGCCGCGCTGTGCAGTTCCAGGATGCAATGAGAACGGACGACACGTATTTCCGAAAGACTTGGTATGTATCTGGGGCAGGTATAATTGCATTGGGATGTCTTCATTTTCATCACAAATAACTGAACCAAAATTAAAATTGCGGTCAATATTTAACAATTTTAAACAAATCTACTTGAAATTTTCAACAAAAAAACCCGCAAGAATTTGACAGCTGGAGTGTTTGGGTTTTGGTTTGGGTCAAGCGTTTGCAGCGCCATCTGAGTCGAGCTTTGCGTATTCCTGTCCTCAGGCATCCTGCGCGGCGGAGTGGCACGCCGGGAATGTCAACACGCGCAAACATGGACAAATTGTTCCTTACATATGATAAAACTTCAAAAATTTACAGTTAGTAGTGAGTCATATACGTTGCGCTGAGAAAAAAGTATGAAACCCTCATGGTTTCACTCACCTGACGGCGGGGAACTCTCGCAGCAGCAGGGCATGCAGTGCCTGCTGGCTGAGCCCAAGGCAGTTGAGGTGCAGCGGTAAGTCCTCGAACAGGGCCAGGCCTATGTGGATGGCTGCTGTCGCCTGCAACGGACGCACCATACATTTATGACTAACTAGCTTCTGCCCGCCGTCACAGTTTAAGCCGTGGTGGCCTAGTGGTTCGATCTACCGCCTCTCATGCAGAGGGTCCGGGGTTCGCTTCCGGCTCGCACCTTTAAGTTTACTTATGTGCGAAATTCAATTTGAATTTACCACTGAGCTTTTCGGTGAAGGAAAACATCGTGAGGAAACCTGCACGCAACTGCGAAGTGATTCAAAAGATGTGTGTGAAGTCCCCAATCCGCACTGGGCCCGCGTGGGCACTATAGTCCAATCTCGTGATGAGAGGAGGCCTGTGCCCAGCAGTGGGACGCAAATAGGCTGTAGTAGTAATAGCTGCTGAAACTGTCAATTTTTCTAAAAATCGTTATTATGTGTTTAGTATCGTTTATATAGTCCCCTCGACTTGATAGTTCCTTTTAATTTTCAAGTTTCAGCGACTTCTTAATCCATACGGCAATCAATACATAATCCATAAGAATATTATAAATGCGAAAGTAACTCTGTCTGTTACCTCTTCACGCTTCAACCGCTGGGCCGATTTGCCTGAAATTTGTTATGAAGATAGTTGGAGTCCCGGGGAAGGACATAGGCTACTTTTGTTTCGGAAAAACGCATAGTTCCCGCGTTATAAAGCTTTAGACAAATATCTGTGCTGTAATAGGGATGACGACAGGGTGAAGAAATCGAAATTCTAATTAGTCCGTCAGTCAGGTAATAAAAAAATATTAGACACGTATTTTTTGTTTTATGAAATTAACAAAGAATGACTAAGTTAAAACGCATTAAAGTTGGAGAGTGGGGGCTAACTACGTCACCGTTAGGTATAAATCGTACCTAACCGCGACGTCACGCGACATTTCAACTCAATATATCTCCGTATAAGTTTGATTACGTTAAAAAAGAAAAAATACGTGTCCAATAATCTTCTGATAGACTAAAGAAAAAAAAGTTGTCGTCTCCCCTATTGTTTGTATTGGATACATCCAGAATGGTGGGCCAAAAAAGCCTTTGCAGTGGGTTCCAGGAGATGGCTGCTGGAGAAGAGGCAGACCCAAAAGGAGATGGCGGGACAACTTGACCAATTTGACCCAGATTGGCGGGAGCTTGCACAAAATAGAGGAGAGTGGCAAAAAATAGGGGAGGCCTTTGCCCAGCAGTGGGACACTTTATAGGCTATAATAATAATTGTTTGTACTTACAACCACAGTCCATGTGATCACATATTTGGCCATCACAGTATACTCCTCCACCAGTTCCGCCACATAGTACAGCCCGGCCGCTGAAATACGGGAACGGGGTGGTTATTTATAATGCTAGACTGACAAACAGGTTTGATAAATAATAGAAAAAAAAACAGACTTCAAAATCTGACTTGATTCTTTTTTTAATCGAAAGGTGGTACCTCCGGATTGGTCCCATTATAATTTGGTTCAGTTCTGATGATGGAATCCATGACAAAATGAGGGAACTCCTCAAATTTTGTTAGCGTGTGTATGATTTTGGCATCAATTTCGAAGACTAGAGTGAGACTTATGTCCCATCGTACCCATGTTTGGAAACTGTAGCCGAAAAAAAAACTTAAATAAAAAATTAAAAACTCACTACAAGTTCACTACACGATTGTCATCAGCTTTGGGTCAGTTCACTTAACACCGACTTTATAGGCTGTCGGAGTTTAAAGTCGGTTTTTAATTTTTAATTTAAGTTTTTTTTTCTGCTACAGTTTCCAAACGTTTGGTTTACTTCTGTGCAAAATTTTACGTATGACGGGAAACATTGTGAGAAAAGGGGAACAGGTGCAATGAATATTTTTAGTATTCTCAGTCCTTTAAGATGTAGGGTTATGGTGGAATTATTTCAATAATGTTACATTTCACAGTATACCAGTACACACACACATACACAAACCTGTTTTGATAACAAAATTAAATCAGTCATTACATTAGGTACTAGTTGGCTACAGGGCTCTGTATCACCAGAGTGAAATTTCTTTTTTCTTATCTGTTGCTTTAGATTTTTTCTATTTTTTTTCCTTTTAAACCTTCCCAGAATTACGGGAAATAAAATAAAAAAAGAATCGGCCAAATCTGTCCAGCAGTTCTCGAGCCTTAGTCCGACACAGCAATAAATTTTTATATATAAGATATATTCATAAAATCCCTTTTTATTTACAAATATGGTATGTTTAAGATCCATAACTATACACGGTGGGTCAGAAAATATGGTAAATAATTAACCCACAGTATCGGCTATGTGCCCCGCCCACTGCCACTTAAGGCTCGCAATTCTTCGGGCTATGTCGGTGACCCTAGTTCTACTGCGGATATCCTCATTTCTGATTCTATCACGCAGAGAAACCCCGAGCATAGCCCTCTCCATTGCCCTCTGAGTGACTTTGAGCCTTCTTGTCATGGATATGGATATTTATTAGGTAGGTAATATGTATGTTGTTGCGTGTGCGTGTGTGTGTGTGTTTGCAGTCTGTGTAAGTGTGTATTATTTATTTGTCATTATTTTATTATTATTTTATCTACAGAGTATTCATTCATGTTGTAATATACCTGTGTTAATAGTAATTTCTTTAGTTTGTTTAAAATTTTTGTTCATTTTGTTCTGTTTTTAAAGTTTCTGGTAGTTTATTATACATGGTGGGTCAGAAAATATGGCAAATAATAAACCCACTATCGATTCTAAGTATATTGTATAGGTCTTCAATTTTTTTGAGTTGGTAAAAAAAAACATTTTGTATAGGATTCAGGCGTCGCTCACACAACCAATCCCATATAAAATTATTTTTTTTACTAACTCAAAAAAAAATTAAGACCTATACAATATACTTAGAATCGATAGCCGATACTGTGGGTTAATTATTTGCCATATTTTCTGATCCACCGTGTAGATAAGAATTAAGTCAAGTTACTTAATGTACAACCACAGCAAATAATTAACATATGTTTCTATATGTATACAATGTGTTACTCTGTTTCTCATGAACTTTGGACAAAAACAAGATAACGCAATAAACGGTAAGAGACATACTGTGAAGTAACAAATCGAAAATCACCTCCATTTTCATGCCAAAAAGCCTTTGAAAATGCATTTTTAATTCAGTTACCATTTATTAAAACAATACCGTTTAAAAGGTAGATAGATAGTTTTTTTTATATTAAGTCCGAAGTATTATAAGAAATTTGCATTAAAATGAATGCTTTCTATTGAAATAGTACTTTCAATTTATAAAATATGATACTTCGTTTCAGAAAACAGTAAGTAATTTTCGGAATATGTTAGTTAACCAAAACATATATCATGATATAGTCGTTATAAACTTACCAAAAGCCAGCGTTACAAACACCGCCTGCACTGTTAGAGATATAATACTTAATAAATAGAAGAACCACATATTTGCCGATGTCCTTTGGCCTTTGTTATTCAATTCAATTCAATTTTTGGTGTTTATGGCTTCCATCGAAACTATCGATGATTCCGCCAATGTCAAGGTTGAAAAAGACACGTGTTTGTCCAAGCAAGTGGTCGGTAGGCTCAGTGATTGTACGGTGACTCGGGTGAGCATCTAAAACAAAAGACAACACGAACATTTATGGTTAGGCTAACTACTTATAAATACAGGTTGTTAATTTTAATAAACTTACACAAGACATTAATTAGGGGGGAGTGAACAAGTGTTAGAAGGAATTTCATATTAACTGGACGGGGAAATTTAGAGGGGAGGATGTCATAAAGGGGGGTGGTGACTCTTGGACAGTTAAGGAACATATGTTCGACAGTGCCTTCGTCGAGGCCGCACTCGCACAGAGAATGATCGCGCACGCGTATCTTGGCCAGGAAAACTGGAGAGCAAACATGGCCTAAACGAAGACGGATGATGCTACTAGTAACGCATTTAGAGATTGTTCTCTTTTTAAAAAACCATGGCTTGTTTGGTAGTTCCGGTTGCAAGTCTCTGTAGTGTTTGCCGACAGATGTTGAACCACATTGCCAGCTAGTGTTCCAAGTATCCCGCATTTGTTTGAGAGCAAGAGCCTTTATGTCCCGTGAAAAGCAGTGGGAATATTTTTCATTGCCTATAGAAATGGCTTGTTTAGCAAAGAGGTCGACGGTTTCATTGCCTAAAATACCACAATGACCTGGAATCCAAGCGAGCGCCACTTCCAGATTATCAGAGCTACATTTATAAAGCATTTCTCTAGTTTTTAGGGTGATTACAAAATTTTCCTTGGCATGGAACGGATGTTTCTGTATGTCCTGTAGGCAGCTCAAAGAGTCTGAGAGAATGAGAGATTTTGGGATCTCATGAGAGTGAATAAAAGCCACTGCTTCAAACAGAGCCACAGCTTCCCCGGAGAAGACTGAGCTATTAGGAGGGAGTTTAAAACTAAGAATAATTTTATATTTAGGGATCCAAACCGCACACCCAACTGGCCCGTCGTCCCGCAACTTAGAAGCATCTGTAAATATCAATAAATGGTCCGACCATTGCTCTTCAATGATACTGTTGAAAATGGCGTTTGCTCCATTCTGATTTTTGTTAATACCGAGATTGGCGAATACTGATGGTTGGAAGACCAAACATTCGTAATTAAATACAAACAATGGATTTTTCATGGTTTGGTAAATTGGAGAGGGTAGTTGTAAAATCTTTCTGTAGCTATTTAATAATAATGGTAGTGATTTATGCATCCAATATGAAGAAAGAGCAACGAGTTCATTAAGGGAGACAAGAATAGGAGTTAGGGGATGGGTAGATGTTTGAAGGACTTTACTTAAAAATCGGTCAGATAGAAATTGTCTACGCAGGGCGTAAGGAGGATCTAGGCATTCGACCTGGAGTGCTTTAGTCGGCGATGACTTCATAGCTCCAGTTATTATGCGAAGGCACCTGGCTTGAATTTTATCTAGCTTAGCTAACGCGATTTTACTGCATGGCTCCAGTAAAAAGCTGCAATAGTCAAAATGACTCCTAATAATGGCGTTATATAAAAGTTTTTGATTGTAGGGATGCGAGCCCCATCTGACTCCTGATAGAGCGCGAATAATATTTACATTTTTCTCTGCTTTTTGGCAAATGTAGTTCAAATGGTAGATTCCTGACAATTTAGAGTCTAAGATGACGCCAAGAAATTTAACTTTATGACTGATAGGGATGCTTTCATTGTTTATGTGAATCGCTACATCTGGGACCTGCCTGCGCCGAGTAAAGATAGTGACGGTACTTTTTTCAGCAGAAAGGGACAGTCCATGTTCCGTAAGCCAAGTATTAAGGTAATAAAGAGCCGAGTTAAGTGACTGGGAACAATCCGAAAATTCATTAGAGGATGAATACAAAACAATATCGTCAGCGTATTGAAGAATTTTACAGAAACAATTTACCGATAATTCCAGATCTGCCGTATACAAACTATATAAAGTGGGGCTGAGCACTGACCCCTGTGGAAGGCCTTTCCAGACTAGACGCGGTTGATTAAGAGTACCGTTACATCGGACTGATATGGAACGGCCCATGTACATATTGCAAATGACGTTTACAACCCTCACAGGGATACTCAGATTGAGCATTTTCTGCCTGAGTATTGGAAGATCGACGTTGTCGTATGCAGCTTGAATGTCAAGGAAAGCGCCAACCACATGGTCCCCACGAGACAGAGCCACTCGAATGTCAGAGGTAAGGATACCAATACTATCCGAAGTGCCCATGCCCTTCCTAAATCCGAATTGGGATTTAGCCAGAACGTTCTTATTTTCGAGAATCCATTCCAATCTAAGTTTGAGTAAATGTTCCATGATTTTGGCCAGAACTGATGACAGAGCAATGGGTCTGTAAGACTTAGCATCAGCTGGGTCTTTACCGGGTTTCAGGATAGGGATTATTATTTGAGACTTCCAGCTTTCAGGAATATTGCCAGACAAAAAAATTTGATTGAGTATGTTCAAAAAGAAGAGTTTAGTGGGTTTCGAGGAATGAGTGATGAAAGAGTACGGGATACCATCTTCGCCAGGAGTGGAGTCTCGCAGGTGGTCAAGACCACAACACAGCTCTTCATAGCTAAAAATATCATTCATGCTATCTGAATCAGATGACCGAGAAGTGTATCCACCAACACCCTCCTTAGTAGGAACGAAAGGGGGGGCCAACTTTGAAGTAAATTCCTCAAGCCAGAGGGTTTCATTACTGATGACGTTTGTATCGGCTTGAGAGTAGCGAAAAGCTTTTATCTTTCTCCATACCAACGCGGAAGGCGACCTAGGAGATATCGACTCGCAGAAGCTACGCCAGCCAAGGAATTTCTTTTTCGCAAGGGTCCGCTTACAGTGAGCTGATATACGTTGGAACCGCAAGTAGTTTTCCAAAGAAAGATCCGCTTCAAAACATGATTCAGCACGATCGCGTTCCTTCACTATAGCGGTGCAATCAGCGTCCCACCATGCCGGAGAAGGGAGTTTATTTCGAGCAGAGTTTTTTATGGGTATGGAGTTGTCAGCTGAAGTAAGGAGGGCCACTGTAAATAGAGAATACAAGTTTAAAAAGTTTGATGAAGTGACGTCAGATAATTCAGAAATCTTTTGAGACATGGTGTCGTTAAATTTATCCCAGTCAGCATGCTGAAGTCTGTATTTTAAAAGGGGGGCTGGCGGAGTGCGAGGGGGGATAGGAGAATTTTCCAAAGTGGTGATGATTGGGAGATGGTCACTACCCAGAGCATGAGGGAATACAGACCAAGATGTGTTTCGCACTAAATTTGGGGATACCATAGTCAGATCAGGAACGCTAATATTTTGAGAGGGAGATGTTCTGCGCGTGGGAGACCCGTCATTTAAAATACATAGATTAATACTGTCCATAAGGTCTAGAATAAAATACGACACAGAATCACAACAGTGAGAGCCCCATAGGGTGTGCCGACAGTTGAAATCCCCTTGAATAATAAGAGGAGAGGGAAGGGAGGAAAGAATGGTTTGAAGTTCTTGGATAAGGGAGGGATCGGGATGTGGAATATATACGGAAACAAATGAAATATTGAGAGCGCGGACTGCTACAACATTAAGACCGGAGGAATGAAGAGGAATGGGAATTTGGGAAAAAGTTAAATTCCTTTTTACGAAGAGTGCGCAACCCGCCCAGCCATCATCCCTGTCATCCCGGAGACAGGAGTAACCCGTCACCCTAAATAGGGTTCCTGGCCTCAGCCAGGTCTCCGAGATGGCAAGAATGGCCGGGTCAAATAAATTAATAAGACGGATTAATTCTGGCTTTTTGCTTTTAATATTCCGACTGTTCCACTGAATCAGTTGATGATTGGCCATTTTGAATAATCTTGTTAATGGCGGAGCAAATATGACCCTGAAGGGCTTCTAGAACAGTGTGCGGTATAATATCAGAGAACTTTGATAATAGGTTTATAAGCATTTTGGATATTAGCTCTGCCAAATTGTCATTCTCTGTGGGTCCAGAAGAATGACCAAAAGCACAGCCATTAGGTAAGACTGAAGGGGGAGTTGATACAATGTCTCTGTGAGCCTGAATGTCATATGTTCTCCCTGGCTCGGGCCTGGGACGCCGCTGCAATTGCACGGTTTTTCTGTATGACACTGTCTGAGGAGAAGGATTCACACATGGTGAAGAGGGTGGCTGAGATCTGGGGCTCTGTTGGGGTCTCACTGGGAGGGGGGATGATTGAGAAGATGTGTGGGGAGATCTGGCCGCATCTGCATAAGAGGTGCGGACTGGACGGAATCTTCTTGCGGCTTCAATATAGCCAATATTTTCCTCTGACATAACTATTTTAATTGATCTCTGACGAGATAGTTCGGGGCATTTCGAATCTGTAGCTTCATGTGGGCCTGAACAGAAAATGCAGGAAACTTCACTATCTGGGACCGAGCACTCCGATGCTAGATGGTTTTGACAACACCGGGAGCATCTGGGATTTGACCTACACTGGTCTTTTATATGTCCGTATCTACAGCACTTGTGACATTGTATAATAGGGAGCTTGTACAGGTCTACCGGGACTGACATGCTGTATACATATACACGCTCGGGGAGGGTCTGACCCAAGAAGGTGAGTACTACCGTAGGGGTTGGTTCCCAAACTGCCTTTCCTTCAACATGTTTTTTTTTATTTAATCTTCTGGCTCTTATTACCATGCCTGTTCCAGGAGGGCACACAATGGCCTCCAAAAGTTCCTCCAATGTCCATTCCAGAGGGATATCTCGAACAATGCCCATACGTGATACCTGGAACCTTGGGATAGCTCCAGAGAGGCTGTTTGCAGCTAAAACAGGGTTATCTATAAAAGCATTGGCTTCCCGGGCTGTCGCAAAGTATACGCTAAGTTTGTTGTTGCTAACGCTTTTTATTTCTTTAATGCCAGCAACTTTGCCATTATATATCACTTGGGCCATTTTAAGCCCACGCATACGCGATGGAACGCGGCTCGTATCATTCTCTATGCGAGTAACGTGTACCATATATGGTCCCGGATCTGTCTCGGAGTATTTTAGATCAGAACTACTCTCGTAGCCTGGTCGAACAAAAGTATGTTGAATGGACGCATTGGGAGGAGTAGTCTTTTTGGCGCTAATATCGTCATTCGCATTTGATTCGACCAAAGAACGTTTGAGATTGACCGATTTTGAACCCCCAGCGGGATCCGCTGCTTGTACAACCATATCGGTGTTATGTAAATCACGTCCTCTGTCTGGAGGTTCATCCTCGTCCATACTAGACATCACGTAAAAACACAGACAACACTTACCAAACAGTTATAGTTAAACCACCACCAACAAAAAATAGATTCTCAGCGAGAAAATTTACAACAAAGTCCTAAAAATGCGAAAACAAAACCCGGACACGTGTGTTGACCAACACAAGAACAGGCAGAATCCGGCCTTTGTTATGATTAAATTTAAATTTATTTTGAGGCTATACGCGTTGTCAAGTGCTAGGTCAATGACAAGGTTGACAAACGTCAAATGAAAGTCAAGTGCGTTCAAGATAAATGTTTTAAGTGGTCTATTCATTGTCAAACTTCAATGGGAAGAAGTAAAAAAACTTTTTTTACAGATTTAAAGACTGACCAGTAATTCAATGTGTTTGCCATAATGCGGAAGCCGCACATAGTGAAATAAAATACTAATATTTTCCTTGCAACCATAACTAAAAAGTAAGTATAACCCAATGCTATTTATTTGTCAGTAAAATTTGATGTTGCTATATAAAACGCAAAAATAGAGCCCTTATTAACAGTCCTTCTGAATTAATGGTCGGACTTTATACACATTATCTTTTACGTATGAGAAATCGCGGCAAATTCAAAAGTTAAATGGTGTGGCTATCCCTTACGCGTAATGCGAAAAGAAGTCTTGACATTTGAAATGGATTCGTTTTTAAAATTTAAACATATTACAAGTATCAAGCCTGCTTTTTACGTTACTCTACTCCTCAGGGATAACACATAACTAACACACTCAAAATTTTGAATTTCCCGCTATTTCTCATTTTAATCTTTCAACAATTCAATTCAATTCATTTTTAAATCTGCTTATTTCCATAATTAAAAAAATACATTTTATAGACTCCTCGCTCATTCTTTACACAAGATTTGCTAGACTCTTTAAAACTGAAATTTATTAAAATCTAATTTACTTTGTGCCACTTCCTTGGCGCAAAGTATGGGTGCGAAGTCTGAGTGAGGCTCGAAGTAAAGAAGTATTAGGTTTACCTAGTTAAGTAGTAAATATCTTATCTTATCTTGTGACTGTGGGGTCCTTGTGGATATATTCTGACCCATTGGGATCTTTTGTGTAATTACCCCTCTCCATGCAGCTAATCCATTGCCACAGAATATTTAATAGTACTACATACAGAATGGCCACGGAATCACCCGCCTGAATCTAGCCGGCGCGCAACTCGCCCTTACCGTCATTCGTTTCATCCGGAGATGGAGAGTGGATCATTGGCCCGCGTAGTGGTACACACACATTTACAAGTGTACAGACGTCCTCGCACGCACACAGACGTCCTCGTACGCAAACATTGACACTTCATTCGAATTGTGTTCGAAATCGTGCTTTTATAGGCCGTGTCCGCCCTGTGCCATTGCTTCCTCCACCCTCACTAACAAGTTAATGATGGAGTGCAATGGCAGTGCTTTGAAATCCCCTGGTTCAGGGTAACCGCTACCTAGGAGTTTCATTCTGCGCCTGGTAGCAAATATCATCATCGACTGAAAACATATTACCATCGAGAGAACTCTTATAAAATAAAATAAAACATTTCATTCAAGTAATAGCATTTATTTAAATATAAATAAATAAATAAAAACACAATTAAATATGCCCCGACTACATTAAGGTTTTATCACAATTTTTATCCTGCTCATACTTCAAAAGCGTGACCAAGGAAAAGGACACATCTAGTGATGTGTCCTTCGACATCTATCGGTACAACTATTTGTAGGACGTATTGTCATCCTTTTCTTCCAGGCATAACGTGAAAAGGATAGCGCTACGTGGTAAAAACCTAGGCGACATGAACCAAGGTTTCGGCGTAGACTTCACCGAGCTTGTTAGCGCCCTTGCAGCCATAATATCCATTGTCAGCCTTCTGCACCTTTGAGAGCGTCAGTGACTTGTTGGTGGCCGTCTTGCCTGTAACAAATAACGAAACATTCGTTGTGTTAGAAGCCGTGGTGGCCTAGTGGTTCGACCTACCGCCTCTCATGCCGAGGGTCGGGGGTTCGATTCCGGCTCGCACCTCAAGTTTACTTATGTGCGAAATTCAATTTGAATTTACCACTCAGCTTTTCGGTGAAGGAAAACATTGTGAGGAAACCTGCACGCATCTGTGAAGTAATTCAAAGATGTGTGTGAAGTTCCCAATCCGCACTGGGCCCGCGTGGGGACTATAGCCCAAACCCTCACGTGATGAGAGGAGGCCTGTGCCCAGCAGTGGGACGCAAATAGGCTGCAGTAGTAGTTAGGTTAGCAGTAAACACAATGCACTTAAAACTTTAGCTAAACACAATAAGTGAGAGGTTGAATGACTCCGGAAAAGGACTTTGGATAGGGTACAGGGAATACCAGAAATCCTCAAAAATCACGGAAATCCCAGAGATACCGAAAAACACAGAAATTTCGAAAAATCCCTGGGAAAAGTTTAGTAGGATACCTACAAAAAGTAGAGCTTTGGAAATTTACTAAGTGTCTCTCTTTTAGTTCTTCAATTTAGTTCTTTATTTCACACCACCCATCGTTGTTTTCTTTTTGCCTTCTCCACTTTCCTAAGTTTGACTGGTAGAGATCGCTATTTAGCCATAAGTCTGCCTGTTGTTTACCTATTTAATGTGTATTATTTCTGTATTTTCTTTGTTTTGTTTATATGGTGTTAAATAAAGTGTTGTTGTTTTTGTTGTTGTTAGAGCACCAAGTCGCGGGTAGAAGCTCGTTTAGAATAAATCAAAGCATACCATTAAGCATTTTCGTCGCCAAAATAGTTTTATTTGGTTTCATGACGCATTGGTGTTAACTGTAAGGTCATGTTAATCTTTTATGAATAAATAAATAAATAAATAAATACATACCTGATAGAGGTTTTCCGTTGAAGGTCCAGGAGACCTGGTCGACGCCGGAGACTTCGCAGGGCAGCGTCACATCCTGGCCCTCCTTGGCGAGAACCACCGGCTCTGGCCTCGTCACGAACTCGGCTGATTCTGACAACACGAGGGCATTGTTAACGAATATAATTATATTTGACATAAAGGAGAAGTGTAGGACCTTATACAAGGTCTTCCTCTTTAAACTGATGCCCAATATCTAGCATCGGCACAAGCAAACTATCTCTCGGCCGGGTTACCGATGGTAAGCGAACACTGAGACCCATGGACCATGGATATTTGAAATCCTAAGACTGCAAATGCCGTCAAATGCGTTGGCTAACCTGAGACCTGTTCCATAAAATAAGTGTCAACCATATAATGTCAACTAGACTCAACGTCTAAAACATTTTGTAGCGATTACGCAGCCAAACCTCGTTCTTTTGGCAGCATTCTTTTAATGCACAATTTCATCGATGCGGCGTCTTCAGGATATCTAGTCTGTGCTCCATTCACGTCACATTATAGCTTTCGAGCGTCACCGCAAGAGAATTCATCGCTAGAGGCGCTTGAGGTCCTGCCAAGTGCAATGTTACCAATTGAGTACATTGCACGCTAAATTGACAACACTGAGGTTTCCGAAACGTCAAATGTCACAGTGACATTGACACGTTTGTATGGAATGACAAGTTGGACACTGACAGCCAGCGCCTCGTAAAAACAGTGGTGCCAACGGTGCGCAGAAATACGGTGGCCCGCATTGATGGTTTAGGTTTACTTACTCTCGACAGTGAGCTGGATCTTGTGGGTCTGCGGCTTGCCAACGCCGTTGTCGGCGACGCACTCGTACGCGGCGGCATCTTCGGCGATCGTCTTGCGGATGAGCAGCCGGCGGCCCGCGCTGCGGTTGCGGTGCGTGACGCGGTCGCCGGGCTTTCCGTTCACGTTGGTTCGTGTTCCGTCGGGGGACAGCTTGAACCAGTCCGGGTGGGCCAGGGGGCTGGAGGGGGGAACATATGAGAACACACACGTATAGAAAGAAAGACATCGCAGCGTCCCACGTTTTCACTTTTTGAACGACACAGCTTGGCTCTTCATAAGATCTCAGAACTTTTTTACAGTACAAGCAAAGCTCTTGGCTTCACTTTACATGACAATTTTAGTGGAATCATTTAAGTACGTATTCCTGACATAACACAACACATAGGCTACAAAGAGCAACAAAAACACAACAAAAGAAATTGTTGTGGTCTGTTAAAGGTCTAAGTATTCCTAAAGGTTATGTATTACCTAGATGTATCTATCAATGATTTAGAAGAAATGAGATTCATAGTAGAAAACATCGGGTGCAAGAAAGCTTCGCTCGATAGAAACAGAATTACAGAATCAAAGAAGCAAAAAAAATCAACACTTACGTGCCACCGTAGATGCAGTAGATCATTGTATCTTCACCGGTCTTCACCGTCATGTCTTTGCTCAGGTACTGCGGCGTCAGCTCTCCAGTCTTGGGCTCTTTGGTCAGAGTCATATCCTCGATGACATGCTCCGCGGCAACTAATTTTTCATCAGACGCTGGAGTCGCAGCCAAGCAAACGTACTTCAGGTCCTTATCAACGTCTTCTTTAGTAATGTTAGTGAAGTACAAAGTGCCTTCAGGGGATTCTAAAAGACGTTTCTCCTTGATGTCAACGATTTTACCGTCTTTTCCTTGTCTGAACCACTCGATTTTAGGTTGAGGGTAGGCTTTATCTACCGAGCAGTCAAGCTTGAACGGCCTGCCTTCAACGGGCTTGTGTTTCTGGAGGGTGTATTTGGGGATGTCGACGAAGGTCCTCTTGACGCTGACGACGCGAGAGCTGGCCACGCCCTCCTCGGAGGTGGCGAAGCACTTGTACAGGCCTTCGACGGAGGCGTCGCTTTTGTCGAAGAATAGGGACCCGTCACCTTTGCTCTTGAAGTCGAAGGGCTTACCGTCCTTCTGCCACGAGTATCTGTTGGTGTTATTTATTGGATTAATAATAGTAAAACTGATGGCCGATACGTACGCGAAATTGCAACTTTGTCATATTAAAAATCGATTAACCGCAACATATTTCACAACCCTACGAGACGAGCCAATTTTGACAGTTACGTTACGTGTCTCCTCACTACCTAAGTGTCAGTCAGATCAGAGGAGAACGTACAGCACAAACTACGGAGAACGGTTGGCGCGCGAACTCGCTATGACGTGTTGATTATTAAATTAAATACCTACTAAAACTACATGTACCTATACTAAAATATTTTATTCTATTCCTACTGATATACTTTTATAATAGACGGGGGTTATGCCCTACACTCCATAGTTTATAAAATCTTAGAATTAAAAGATTATAGCTATGTTTCAGATAAAATGTAAATCTTTTTTTGTTGAAATAAACAGTTTAATTTGTAATTATTTTTTTTTAGCTTCCAGATAGAAAACAAAGTTTATTGTGATAAAGTGTGTTTCTGATTTAAAAGTCGAAAGAAGAGCTGACTAGGCCTCGAACAAGCTGGAGTGATTACTATGACGAGATGTTTCACAGGTGAGAATCTGGTGGATACGAAGTGGTACCGGTTTAGTGGACGGCTTTCGGCCGACATCAATTCAATGTTACTTGAATTGAATTTTGAATTGGGGGGGGGGGGGGTCGTGGGGGTCATGACCCCCCCTAAATTTGATAAAAATACTTTTCATCGACTAATCAGATGGGTGAAGGTCGTTAAATACTCACTTCACTTTGTCACTGGGCTTGGTGGTAACGCACTCGATGGTAAGAGCTTGACCTTCCCTGAAGAGGACTTCGGGCTGCAGTTCCTTGAGGACCGGCAAGTTGTCGACGGGCTGTGCTGCCGCTAGAAAAATAATGAAATTCAGTATGGCAAACAAACAATACTTAGGGACAATATGGGGACAATACATAATTATTAGGTCCTTACATATGAAATTGGCGTTTGGCGAACTGGCAACTTTGATTCAAAATATGTGGCGTTCGGCTAGAAATTCCAAATTCAAATTTATTTCAAATTTAAGACCATGTATTTCTGTGTTCGAATTACGAAATTTATTTGTTATCGCGTCATTTGTTTTTCTTTCACATCGTTCTGTTCACAATATGGAGAACTTAAAATATCGCTATATTTACGAATATGAGTTTCACCTCGGCACTAGTGCTGCAGAAACGGCTCGTAGGATTAACAATGCGTATGGGGAAGCTACTGCAAAAGAAAATACGGTACGTTATTGGTTCCAACGTTTCCGTTCTGGAAATTTTGACCTACAGAACAAGCCTCGTGGACGGCCGGAGACACAAGTTGATAACGAAGAATTAAAAGCAATTGTGGAAGCAGATCCATCGCAAACCACGTCAGAGTTAGCGGCAGGCTTCGGTGTGAGTGATAAAACCATTTTGATTCACTTGAAACAAATTGGAAAAGTGAAAAAACTTGAAAAATGGGTACCGCATGAATTGAGCGACGCAAACAAAGAAACACGCGTCGAGTGTTGCGTTTCACTTCTCAACCGGCACAATAATGAAGGCATTTTGAATCGTATCGTTACTTGTGATGAAAAATGGATCTTGTACGACAACCGGAAACGTTCTTCACAATGGTTGAACCCAGGTGAACCAGCCAAATTCTGCCCGAAACGAAAGTTGACTCAGAAAAAGGTACTGGTAAGTGTCTGGTGGACTAGTGCCGGTGTCATCCATTACAGTTTCTTAAGATCTGGGCAAACAATCACGGCTGATGTGTATTGTCAACAATTGCAAACGATGATGGAAAAGCTAGCCATTAAACAACCCAGACTGGTCAATCGATCTAGCCCACTGCTGCTTCAGGACAACGCTCGACCACATACGGCACGTTTGACGGCCGCAAAACTACGGGAGCTGCGACTGGAATGTCTTCGACACCCACCATACTCCCCGGACCTTGCTCCAACTGATTACCATTTTTTTCGGAATTTGGACAACTTCATGCAAGGAAAAAAATTCAATTCTCACGAGGCTGTCCAAACGGCCTTCAAAGATTTTATTGATTCTCGCTCACACACTTTTTTTAGTAAAGGAATCAATGAACTACCTTCGAGATGGCAAAAGTGCATAGATAGCCATGGTACATACTTTGACTAAATAAAAAAATAGTTTCATAAAAAAAAATCGTTTTCATTTCTGCCATATGAAACGCCAATTTCATATGTAAGGACCTAATATATTTGTCTTTACAGTAGTGGGAATTCAAAAAAACTATGTACAACTGACTAATAATGGAACTGTATAAGGGACTTACCCAGAGCAACGCATGCGCCGAACAGAAGAAAAACTTTGTTTACAGCCATGATTTCTGTGTATTCCTGGACAAAAAAAATACAGTAAACTTTCCTGGTAAAAATAAAAAATATTGATAACAAAATTAAGTAAATATTCTACAAATAAATCATCATCTGAATTAACATTTTATCTTCCCCATTTTAAACGAAATTAGAATAAAGTATCAAAAAGATGCAATGAAAACTTTTTACATTGCTGAAAAAAAACGAAATATAAAGCCAGCCATTGAAATTCAAAAATAATTTTCGCAAAATAAAAAAATAAAATGTGAACGCACCCGTAGTAGTGTCAACACTGGCGGGAACTCGCGGTCTGGTGTGATGGCCGCCAGCAGGGGTATTTATATGAACGTTTTGTTTAC